>CM076580.1:597176205-597410804 GCA_034641835.2 Pinus albicaulis
TTGTTAGTATGAATCCTTTGTCGAAGTGTACGAAAAAGGACCACTTTAGCTACGCATAACTAATAGCCCTAACAACAAAAGTGGCTACCAATATCTTCAGATCTGCGGTTAGTTAGACATAAAAGAGCTGCAAAAAACTAGATCTATGCATGGAAAGACATTAAGCAGAAAAAGTAAGGGTTTGCTCCATATACCAATAGACAAGACAAGAACAATTTTTGAAAGAATTTTTATATTAATGGGGCACCTGGGAGGAAAACAAGAAGGCGTATCCAATTCTCCTTGGTGGGATGGGTTCTTGGAAGTCCTCAGCACTTCAGATCTAAGATTTCTCTCTCTTGTTGGTGTAGAAAACCCACACAAAGAATGGAACTCAAAGGGAGCTCACACGGCAAATGGTAGAAAAATGGGACCAAGTGTATAGATCCAGAGTGATCTAATAGGCAACAAAAGGTGAAGATTGGTAGGAAAAACCCTCCTATTTATAACAAAATATTGGGTCATTCTAGATCTTGGTGCATGGGTTAACCAGATCTAGATCCACTTTTTATGGAATATTTTATTATATTTGTTGGAGGGAAAAGGTATTTGACTTGGGTCAAATCCCTTAATTTGTCAAAAATAAATAAATAAATGATTTATTTATCTTTTTAAAGAAGCGGTTAGAAGATAATCAAATAAATAATGATTTATTTAATTATTTAAGGAGGTGGTTGAAAGATAATTAAATAAATAGTGATTTATTTAATTATTTGTGGGTGATTTGGTCATATTCAACAAGGAATATCATCTAAATAAGGTTTAAATGATTATTCCTAGAAAATAATAAGATAAATAAAGGTTTATCTAATTAATTTCTTTGATTTTGGGTTAAACATGACTGGGAATAATAATTAAATTATGGTTTAATTAATTATTCCATGAGGAAAATCAAACAAATATAGGTTTGTTTAATATTTCCTTTTGGGGTTTCCTGTTTTAACATACTAAAAGCAGTTTTACTTAGGGTAAAACTGGTCTTACATGGTGTACTTGGGTCCATCTAATGATAATAGGTTAGATGACCAAAAAATGGTGTAACACTAATGCAAGATGTATTAATTCATTAGAGGGAAAGATGAACCCAATTATAAATCATATTAGAAAAGTGGGAGATGCCAATACGGAAAGAGTGATTTCTACAATAAAAATTTTCATATTTCATTTGCGAAGAATATTTATCTCTATCAAAATATGAGAAGATTTGCAAATTTCTAATGCATGAAAAAACTCCAAATATGAAAAAGTCTCAAGGATACTCTTCGCATACAAATCGTAATTGTGCAAATGATTTTATATATATCATATCAAAACATCTTGAATAAATTCAGATAAAACATGTTGGAAATTCCTTTCTTCTCATTTATGGTTGATGAAAGAACTTATCAAACCTTAGAGAAACACCTTGTTATTTATGCAACATATTTATATTCAAATGGTCTCGGACCGCATACTCACAGCTTATGAAGCTCAAGAATGTAGTAGATGGAAAAGGAAAAATAATATATGATAGTGTTAATCAATTAATATATTTTAGAGGCCTAAATATGAATATAAATACTAGAACAAGGTCGCCTTCGTGAAAAGTGCGAGGCTGGACTTTTCGGTCATACTGAGCTTTGGTGCGCTTCTTGGCCGCTTCCATGGTTTGCAAGGCAACACGGCGGTCTCCGGAAGCACGCTCGAGCATGATAAGTCGTTGTTCTAGAGGTTGGGTGTCAGGGAGACGTTCAACGGCCAGATGTAGGGAAGGAATTTCACACTCGATCGGTAAGACTGCCTCCTCTCCAAAAACTAGGTGGAAAGGAGTAAACCCGGTGGCGGTTTTAACAGAAGTTCGATAGGCCCACAAAGCAGGGAAGAGCATGAGATGCTAGTTGGTTTTGTGCTTATTCACCATTCGTTGAAGCATAGTCTTGAGGATTTTGTTGACTGCTTCAACTTGGCCATTACCTTGGGGGTAATAGGAGGAGGAATATTGGTGCTCAAAACCCAACAGTGAGGATAGCTCACGCCATATATCATCTTCAAAATGTCTACCATGGTCAGAGACCAGTTGTTTGGGAACCCCGAATCGAGCTATAATGTGGCTAAAGAAAAAGAGGGCCGCGGTAGCTGCCATGTTGTTGAATGTTGGCATGGCCTCGGCCCATTTGGTGAAATAATCGACCGCCACGATGATATACTTGTGGTTACCAGCGGATGGCGGGCGACACTCCATAAAGTCGATGGCCCATTTACAGAAGGGGCCAGTTGAGATGACCGGATGGAGGGGAGCTGGGGGAGCTCACGCCTTAGGGGCGAAATGTTGGCAATTGGGACAGTGTTTGACTGCCTCAATGCAATCACTGAAGAGGGAAGGCCAAAAATACCCAGCGCGCATGAATTTCTGGGCAGTAGCAAGACCGGAGAGGTGGCCACTGCAAGCTCCGCTATGGCAGGCATTAAGGACCTGTTCAGCTTCAGCGTGTGTGAGACAACGACGAAGGACAGTATCAACCCCGCGACGATAGAGGTCGTCTCCAATAAGGAGGTATCGGGGAGCTTGGTGTTGGATACGTCGGCGAGCCTCACGATCAAGGTGGAGGGCGAAATTTTGGGTTCGTAAGTAAGTAATAATATCGCCATACCACGAGTCATCGGAAGTAATGGAAAATAAGTGTTCATCAGGAAAGTCATCATTAACTGGTGGGTCGTGCGATCTGGTAGGTAATTCAGAAATGAGCTCAGCGAGGGCTAAGCCTTTCTTAATCTTTGGTGTGACAAATTCGAGGTCGAATTCCTGAAGAATGACGACCCAACGGGCGTACTTCCCAGTGAGGATACGACGACTCAATAGGAAAGCCAAGGGGTTGGAATTAGTCACAACCTTGGTGGAGCGCATGAGGATATAATGACGAAGTTTTTGGACTGAGAACACTACAGCCAGTGCTAATTTTTCTTCAGGTGAGTAGGAAACAGGGGGCCCTACAAGGTTCTTACTGACGTAGTAGATCACATGCTCGATACCATTGTCATATTCCTGGATAAGGACTCCAGCGACCGAATAGGTGGAAGCGAAGATATACAGGATGAAGTCCCGATCAAAGTCGGGAGGGCGGATCAAGGGAGCGGATGTGAGATCCTGCTTGAGGGCATCGAAAGACTCGTGAGCATAGGAATCCCAAACGAAAGGGATAGTAGATCGGAGGAGTCTAAGGAACCCATGTGCGGTGGTGGCGTAGTCAGGGACGAACCGTCGAAGAAAATTAGCTTTGCCTTGGAGACTTTGGAGCTGGCGGAGGGTACGTGGAATGGGAAGTTCAAGAATGGCTTGAAATTTCAAAGGGTCAAGAGTGATACCATCCTTAGACACGATGAAGCCTAAGAGACGGCCGGTAGGAACACAAAAGATGCATTTCAACGGGTTAAGGCGGATATTATACTTGCGACATCGGAGGAAAATGGTACGCAGATTGTGGAGGTGCTGCGCCCGATGCTTAGAACGTGCAGTGAGGTCGTCTAAATAAGCAAGGATAATGTGAGCTAAGTCATGGAAACAATAAGACATGGCCCGTTGAAAAGTGGCGCCGGCGTTTTTGAGGCTGAAAGGCATGACCTGGTAAGCAAAAGTTCCCCACGGACTAATGAACGCGGTTTTGAGTTGATCGGCAGGACGGATAGCAATTTGGTTGTATCCGGAGAAACCATCCATAAAGGATAGAACCTCATGCCCCGCACACTCGTCAATGATTTGGTCGATGAACGGTGTGGGGAAGTTGTCTTTGGGACAAGCTTGGTTCAAGTCGCGAAAGTCTGTGCAGACACGGATGGTGCCTTGTTTCTTGAGAACGGGAACTGGGTTGGATACCCAAGTGGTGTATTCAATGGGGTAAATGAAACCAGCCTACTTGAGCTTATCGATTTCGGCTTTGATAGCGTCACGTCTGGAAGGATGAATGGGTATCAACTTTTGACGGACTGGTTTGGCGTCAGGCCATGTATCGATATGGTGTTCAACAATGGCGGGATCGAGTCCGGGCATTTTAGAATAGGACCAGGCGAAAATATCGTGGAATTCTTTGAAAAGCTTGGTGTAAGCTTCGATTTCTTCCAGGGTGCATTGAGCGCCCAAGGTGATATATTCTTGGATACCTGGGGTGACTGAAATGTTGATTTTGATGGTAGGAGATTTATTGGCCATGTTTCCTTCTTCGAAAGCATCAGGTGCAGGGATGGGGTTTTTGAACCAATCGATTGCATTGGGGATGAAGTCTTTGGTTTCCACAGCAAATTGGTCATGGGACTGCTATGGGAGGAAGTATGCGCGATGGTGCATATCGTCCCATGGAAAGTCCAAGTTGGTCATGGCTTCCATAATGTCTTCATCAGATTGGAAGATGGGAAGACTAGAGGAAGAGAGGTCACCCGAGGAGGTAGTGATGTGTGACAGGTCATCAGGAGGAGAAGGGCTCAGATGTGCAATATCAACAGATCCAAGGTCGGCTGAGGAGCCGAGAGTATCTACAGGTTGAAGGGTAGGTGAACTATCTCGCAAGGATGATGACAGGTACAGAATGGTGATTGACGACTCTGTTGGCTTGATAGTGGGAGGAGGAATGTGAATGGGAGTAGGAAAATCCTCTGGTCCTATCGAAGTGGCCTTGAATTGGCGGTACATGTCCAAGGAGGAACGATACTCGTCAAGGCGGGGACAGAG
Source organism: Pinus albicaulis (assembly GCA_034641835.2). NCBI lineage: Eukaryota > Viridiplantae > Streptophyta > Pinopsida > Pinales > Pinaceae > Pinus > Pinus albicaulis. Next base: position 597,180,944 of record CM076580.1, read on the forward strand.
GTGGGTGTAATGGCCGTGGAAATCGCACAAAGCACAAGGGTGGTTTGTGCGCAAGGTTTTGAGTTTCGGGATAGAGTCCGGGATAGTAACGTAGACTTCGGGGATGTTAGAGTCGGGAAACGTCTCATTAACCAGAATCTTGAGGTGCGGCAATTCAGGACACATATGGGTGGCGTGACCAACGATATCGCACAAAGCGCATTGGGTAGCGGGTTTCGGCGGTCGTGGAGGGGTAGGGGTTGTCGGGGCGGCCTGGTCCTAATGGGTTGCCCCCTTACGAGCTTTGCCTTTCTTTTCGGGGGCTGGCACCACAGGGGTAGGGTCCTGTGGAGGTGCTGGGGGCCTGGAGGAAGTGAGGGGGACCGGTTGAACCGGTGTCAAAGCAAGGTAAGGTTTGGGGTGACCGGGAGGGGTAGCGGCTGGAGGGTCAATGTACCAAACGGGTATACCGAGGGTCAGGTTAGGGAGAGAGAGGGTGGCCATGACGGGGACAGAAAATACTCTGGGAGGGGGAGCCAGGAAAGGCATCTACCCAGCAGGGTAATGACCAGGAGGGACGGCTTCGAGATGGTTAAGGCCTGGGGGAACCGAGCTAGGAGGATAAAGGGGGTCAGGGATATCAACTGTAGGGGGAGGGCCAGAAGGAGGAGGTCCAGCTGGCTGAGATGAATGGCTAGGAGAGGGGTGCGGAGGGCGAGGGGGAGGTTGCTGACTAGCCGAGGCAGGCCGCGTAAGGGCAACCTAAGACGATTGCATCATGCAAACATTCGATAAGCTGGGATCAGTGATAGGAGGAGGGGGAAGGTTAAGGAAATTTCCAAGCAGGGAGGAATCTTTGTAAACGCCGGGGGAGACACTGGTCAAGGAATCGATGGTTTTCTTGTTGGCTACAGAAGAGATGGTCGTCTTAGGTGAGGTCTGAGATTGTGGCTCATGATATGTCAACTGGTCAATGGTGACTATCTTTCCATTATGCGGAAAAGACATCTTGTGAAAGACCGCGGATGGGACAGCAGACATAGCATAGGTGTAGCTTCGCCCCAATAGAATGTTGTAATCTAGCGGGGCGTCGATGACTTCGACGTCAACGAAAACAGTCTTCCCGGCGAGGGTGATAGGACAATTACGAAACAGGCCAATGGGCTGGGAGGCATGGCCGTCCCACGCTCGAAGGGTGATCGTGGAAGGGGCCAGCTCAGGGGATCTGAGTTGCTTCCAAACCGAAGCAGACATCACGCAGGTGGATGCCCCCTCATCAATTATGCACTGGGAAACGTTGGCGTTCCGGATTTTGACTGGGATTTGGAAGGCGACGGAAGGAGGGAGAGGAGGATGGTCTGATTGAGTAGCGTCAAAAATGATCATTTGGTCATCAGCAGGATCTACAGCGCCCACGGCAGATAGTAGAGCCTTCTTTTGGGAAGGGCACGACTGGAGGAGTTCCAGTGTGGAAATGGCAGCAGGGGATTGCGCCAAATCATCTACGATACTATATGAATGAGCAGTTCGACCAGAAGCAGCATTTCGACGTAGGGGTCCCTTAGGAATCTTGGTGTGAACCTCAACTTTGGGTTGAAAGATATGTAAGGGGCCACTGGGTGTCGAAAGAGGCTCTGTAGAACCTGAAGAAGGAGGCTCGGGGGCCGACTGAGCAGGAGGCTTGGGGTACTGGCGAGACCGAGTTTGAAGGTGAAGATCGACGGTCGGGTTAGGATCGGAGTGCATCATAAGGATCTGGTAATCAGAGGAACCAGAAAGGGAAGGGGGAGTGGCGACCTGGCTATCAGGCGGTTGGGTAGTCACGAATCTCTGCTGAGGGAAGGGGTCAGTAAACACAGCCGGTTAGGTAGTGGCCACATTAGGAGGAGCATGAGGGGAGGCGTGCTATCCGCGCAATGTGGCTTGAGACTCCCACATCTGCCGCATCTGGGGTAAGAGGGGACAATCGTGGGTGTAATGACCATAAACACCGCAACAAAAACAAGGCTTATTTGTGCAAAGCGGCCTGTCCGGCTTGGGTTGAGTGCCCTGTTGCAGGTTGGCAGTGTTAGGGTCCACACCAGGATTGGGTCCACGGGTACCAGGGGAAGATTGGTTTGGGTTGCCTCTCCGCCTTCTTTGAGAAGAAGGGGGATTAGTCACGCCCTTCTATGCAAATAATTGCCCTGGAGGAGGCTGTAAGTGCTGTTGCGGGTTTGGAGGAGGCAAGGGAGATGGAATCGCATATGCTGGAGGAGCTGGCGCACTAGGCTGCGGATAAAGGTAGTAGTTAGGTTGGGCAACATTGAGGTAAGCAGGAGGTTGGGCAAAAGGAGGAGGCATGCCGTATCCTAGATACATGCTACCGGGAGGGGGAAGAGTGCTGGAGGAGCTGGCCCCTCCCTGCGGGAGACCATAGCCCATAGGAGGTTGAGCGTACGGATGGGAAAGGGCTCCAACGATACCGTCGGCGGAATGAGATGCCCCCGGGGTGTTAGCGTCACCGGGCCTGGGGAGGTCAGGAAGAACGGTATAAACATAACCAGATTGAGCGTAGATCAGGTCATATTTCAAGGCTATTTGGAGGGCGGCTTCTTCGGTTTGAGGAAAATGGGAGGCGACATCCTTGCCGATGGGAGCCGGAAGGGTGCGGAGGAACCAGTCCATATAAACCCGATCTTCGAAGGGAGGGGCTCGACATAAGCTCCGTCTTCTTCGCCATTCCTGAACATGGGCGGAAAGGCGGGTTGAAGAGGATTGCTTGAAGGAAGTCAAGAGCTCCGTGCCGATTAATGGTATCGGAGAGGGAGCTGGAAATAAGACAAAAAGGCCTGAGCAAGGGTCGCAAAGGTGGTATGGGAAGAGGTGGCTTGTTCAACATACCATTTGGAAGCTTCGCCGGTAAGTGTGCGTTGGAACAAACGAAGACGGATGGAGTCATCGGTAATAGAATTGGAAGAACACCACATGTGGAAAGATCGGACATGATTGGTTGGATCTTCACCAGCTTGGCCTTCGAATTTAGGGATGTCGGAAGGGAGCTTGGTTGGCATGGCAGGCCAACCAACATCGTGGTGGATGGGGTCGTTGATCAACTGATTGAAATTGGGGAGGCTGAGGCCTGCAATGTACGGCAGCAATGGGGTGGCCGGAGTCGTTCCTGTGGCGGTTCCGCTAGTAGTCGGGCCGGCATTAGGGCCGGGAGAACTGCTAGCGTTAGGCCCTGGACCAGACATGGTGGTGGGGGGAGAACCAGGAGGAGAAGGGGAACCTGATGAATCAGGAGAGGAGTCGGAGTGCGGACTCGGAGGAGGACTGGCTCGACGACGGCGGGTCGGAGCAGGTCGATCGACCGGAAACTGAGGGTGAAGGCCAAGAAGTCTCCGGGAAAGGCGCCTTGGGGGCGCAATGACGACATGAAGAAGGAAACCGACAGGGGCAGAAAGGGACAGAATCAATTGAGGTCAAGGGCAGAAAAGGTGCAGTGACAATTGATTTTAGAGTCTTGGCCAGGCGGTGTTAACCAGGCGCTTCTTCGCTTAGGGTCAGTGTGTGGCGTGCGTTAATTTTAATTTTTAAACCCTTTCCATTTTGAGAGCAAGAAAAAAGCGTGCTGCGTAGTTGAAAATAAACCTACAGAGAACAATATATAATGCTGAAATAACAGAAAAATAACAGCTACTTGTGCATCTATCTAACCCAAGAAGGTGGGTCTCTCAAAACTAATCTGAAAAGAAAGGGAAAAATCTAGGCAAAACACACAGAAAAGAGGCCAATAGATCTAAGGTCAAAAGGGACAGGGATCTAAAGGATAAAGCTGCTGAAAAGAGGTGCAGATCACAGCCAAAAGACAGAGGCAAGGTGGCTGGAAAAAGGAAGGAAATCAACAAAAAACGGAGGGGGCAAGGTGGGGGCCCTAAAAGTAGATCCAAACAAATCTTCAGGAGGTGATTTGAGAGGTAGAAGAGCTGATTTCAAAGGATCTGAAAGGGAGGTAACAGATCTGGAAAAAAGGAGGCTGAAGCTCTGAAAAACAGACGGCTGAAACAACTAAAACTCTTCCAAAAAAAGTGGAGGGTACTAAAGCCCTAGGGGGCTAGGTTCCCACTTAGATGAGTAAAAACAGATCAGAACTTGGTCAAGGCGGGCTGAGACAGAGGCTGGAAGACCCTGACAGAAGCTGCAGCAGAACCCAGAAAAATTGCAGAAAAATCACTGAAAAACTGGCAAGTCACAGTTTCTGACCTGTTTTCAGTGCAGGTCACAGAAAAGGGGCAGAAAAGTGCGACCTGGAGGTCTAGGTCGCAGTTTATGGGCCAAAAAGTGCGACCCCCCGTTCCGGTTGTCTCGGCGGCAGATTTTCAGAAAATTTGTCGTCTCAGTTGCGGCTGGTGTCGCTTACCTGCGCAATAGGGCCAGAAACACACGGAAGTTAGAAATTTTAATGTTTTAGGGTTTTATGTGAGAAAAACAACATAAAAATAGGGAAAATATTCAGCTGAAAAGAAACCCTAGGGTCTGAAGTAGCTGGATATGCAGGAATATGAAAAACGACAGCGGTCGTAATTTAAAACCCGTGTGGAGTCACCATTTGTTAGTATGAATCCTTTGTCGAAGTGTACGAAAAAAGAACACTTTAGCTACGCATAACTAATAGCCCTAACATCAAAAGTGGCTGCCAATGTCTTCAGATCTGCAGTTAGTTGATCAAGACAAGAGCTGCAAAAAACCAGATCTATGCATAGAAAGACATTAAGCAGTAAAAAGAAGGGTTTGCTCCATATATCCAATAGACAAGACAAGAACAATTTTGAAAGAATTTTTTGTATTAAGGGCACCTGGGAGGAAAACAAGAAGATGTTTCCAATTCTCCTCAATGGGATGGGTTCTTGGAAGTCCTCAGCACTTCAGATCTAGAATCTTTCTCTCTTGTTGGTGTAGAAAACCCAAACAAAGATAGAACTCAAAGGGAGCTCACACAGCAAATAATGTAGAAAAATGTGACCAAGTGTATAGATCCAGAGTGATCTAATAGGCAACAAAAGGTGAAGAATGGTAGGAAAAACCCTCCTATTTATAACAAAATATTGGGTCATTCTATATCTTGGTGCATGATTAAAATAATGTTAACCAAATCTAGATCCACCTTTTATGGAATATTTTATTATATTTGTTGGAGGGAAAAATTATTTGACTTGGGTCAAATCCCTTTATTTGTCAAAAATAAATAAATAAATGATTTATTTATCTTTTTAAGGAAGCGGTTAGAAGATAATCAAATAAATAATGATTTATTTAATTATTTAAGGAGGTGGTTGAAAGATAATTAAATAAATAGTGATTTATTTAATTATTTGTGGGTGATTTGGTCATATTTAACAAGAAATATCATCTAAATAAGGTTTAAATGATTATTCCTAGAAAGTAATAAGATAAATAAAGGTTTATCTAATTAATTTCTTTGATTTTGGGTTAAACATGACTGGGAATAATAATTAAATTATGGTTTAATTAATTATTCCATGAGAAAAATCAAACAAATATGGGTTTGTTTAATATTTCCTTTTGGGGTTTCCTGTTTTAACATAGTGAAAGCAGTTTTACTTAGGGTAAAACTGGTCTTACATGGTGTACTTGGGTCCATCTAATGATAATAGGTTAGATGACCAAAAAATGGTGTAACATGATGCCTTATCTATTTTATATCCTAAATGCAGAAAGAAACATGCCTTAAGAGAATTTCCTCTTGATTTAAAAGTCATAGAGACCTATGTTATTTGTGCAGAAAATCATGAAACAAAAAAATGTCCCTCTATACTAGGTCTTAAGGCTGTTTTCCAAGAAGAAATAGCTCCACATCGAGTGAAACCTCTTTTTTTGTCTCTAGAAGACCATGGAAAGGGCCACAAACTCAAGGTTTTAACAATCAAATGTATACTTAGCCCCCACCAAACAATTGGAATTCACCAATTCCATGACAACAACCTTGGTCCTAACCTCAACCTTGGACACAAGGAATGCAAAATCCTTATGGAACATATTCTCAATATCACCAATATCCACAATCTTATCCAAACTATTCTCCCTAACATTTTCCACAACCTAGTCAACCACCTCAATTTCAAAATAATAATCCACAACTTTCATTACCATTTCCACAAAGGCCAAATCAACTACCTGCCTAGTCATTACCAAACCCGAAAAATAAAAATGCTCAACTTGCTTATAACATGGAAGGACATAATTTTCCAACTTATATGATTACTCCACTAGATCTTAACAATGTTCAACTTAGATCTCATAGGATATTAGAAAGGAAAAAGCCCTATGTTGTTATTCAGGAAAAATATGATCTTGATGAAGAAATTTCTCTACAACAAAATAAAAATAATTCTGGAGAAGGGACATCCCTTCAACAGAATCAAAATTCTCAAAATAAAAAACAAGAAATTCCAATAAACTCAACTCCTATCATAGAGAAACCTTCACTATATGTTTCTAACCCTCCTTTCCGTGAAAGATTACAAATCGATAGAGGGGTAGAAAAAAATTCTGTTGCCTAACTATGATTTTCTAGATTAATTGAAAAATGTATATATCAAAATCCCTTTGTTACAAGCCATTAAAGAGATTCCAATCCTTGATAAAACAATAAGAGAGTTGAGTATAAATAAAGCAGGAAGAGAAACAAAAGAAGTACAAAGGATTTAGTTAGTAGGAAAAATTGCAGACATTATGATGGGAAAAATATCCATACAAAAATATTTGGATCCAGGAAGTCCAGTTGTAAAAATGCATATCAATAGTATTGAGGTTCCAAATACATTGATTGACTTAGGAGCAACCATAAACATCATGAGTAAAAAAACCATGGAACAACTTAGGCTTCCAAACCTTCAATATACACCAACATTACTGAAATTAGAAGACATATCAGTAATCAAGCCAGATGGTGTATTAAAAGAAATTTATGTATCCTTAGACTCTTGGGAATATCCATTTGACTTTATGATCTTAACTCCTAAGAACAACCTAGGGGGACATCCATTGATATTAGGAAGACCTTGGTTAGCTACAACTGATGCTTTCATTAGTTGTAGATCTAGTGATATGCTGATTTCTGATGGTAATTCAACAAATAAATTCACTCTATATCCTCCAGCAAAAAAAATGATAGAAATAGAAAATGAAGAATGGATGGATGATGACAATGATATACAAACTATCTTTACTACTTATCATATTCGTGATGAAAGTCAAATTCTAAATTCAATAGAAAGTTTTGAAACATATCCACAATGTGAAGATGATCATAATTTTCAATAACAATGTAATATTGAATACTTGTCATCCAAAAAAATGTCTATATATTCTATGGAAGAAATTGGTAACTCTTTAGTTGAAATATTTCCAGGAAAATCTTTAAACATAAACAAAAACTTGGAAAAATTCCAACAAGAAGAGTTAATCAAAACATTGCAAGAACATTCTTCTGCATATACGTGGGAGTACACTGACATGAAAGGAATTAATCCTGAGACTTGCATACATCATATCTATATTGAGGAAAAATCTAGACCTATCAGACAACCTCAAATAAGGGTGAATCCAAATCTTAGGGAAATTGTGAAAGAAGAATTGCAAAAATTGCTGAATGTAAATTTCATTTATCCAATTTCAGACAGCCAGTGGGTTTCTCCCTTGGTAAGTGTCCCTAAAAAGAATGGTAAGTGGAGGTTATGCATTGATTATAGGGAATTGAATAAGGCTACTCTAAAAGATCATTTTCCATTGCTTTTCATGGATCAATTTTTGGATACATTAGAAAGGAAGAAATATTTTTCATTCTTGGAAGGTTTTAGTGGTTACAATCAAATTCAAGTAGCACTTGAAGACCAAGAAAAAACCACATTTACCTATCCATGGGGAACCTATGCTTACCAAGTGCTTCCTTTTGGATTGTGCAATGCACCTGCAACATTCCAAAGAGAAGTATTAGGAATTTTATCTGATTTAATACATGATTGTGTGGAAGTGTATATTGATGATTTTACAGTTTATGGAAATTCTTTTGAAGAGACTCTTGAAAATTCGGAAAAAGTTCTTAAAAGATGTAAAGAAGAAAATATTTCATTAAGTCATGAAAAATGATTTATGATGTTTACTGAAGGAATTGTTTTAGGACAACATATTTTAGGGTGTAATATTCCTAAATTTTCACATGATATTTGGAATATTGAGTTCTTAATAAAGTTAATTAATTAATTAAATAAAAGGGTGGAGGGACCCATACTCCTCAAAGATGAATACAAGCCACTTTTGATGTGTGTATGTGGATATTATAGATCTAGATCTAAATCATGGAGTAGTAGAGAAACTCCATTAATGATAAAGTAGTGGAGATCATGTCTCATTTATGATATAGATCATGGAGGATGAAACAGTCAAATCAGATCATGGATATTAAATGTAAAATCATGAGGATCTTTGAAGAGGTAAATTGAGATCATAGTGCATTCAAAGAAGATCATAAATCACTTATGATAAGTTATTGGACGAAGTGATGCATTAAATGCACACATGATGGAGAGGGTGATCACCCCATGTGAACATGATGGAGGACATGGAGAAACAACGTAGTCAACCATGGAGACTTATGTCCACATGTACAATGCATTTTTGGAGTGGGCCTAGGCTATGGAAGGCTCACATTCTATATAATGAAGGTGAAGGCACAATAGAAGGCAAATTTGGGTACTTGGATTATTCTTTGATATGTTTAGATCTGGATTTGTTAGGTGAAATCTCCATGCACTCTTATGCTGTTTAGCTAAGTTTGCATTGCTGTTTAGCACAAGGTGTTCTCGAGCGGGAATCCCACCCTTACCCATAGAGGACTTGTGTACCTACTCTGGGAAGGTTTTATATTGAGCTCTATTCCTTATCAGGCATTGGTGCCATCATCAGGAGGTTGTTTCTAGCATTCAGCTAGGAAACCGGTGGAGGATTTATCCTACCACTTTGTTCTTCACATCTAGTCTTCCAGGAGCAGCATATCTATATCCGACATTCAGGCCATTGGGTTTTACCTCCATGCAACAAAAATCTCTTCAAGGATTGCATAGTCCAGTCTTGTAGGCTATTGAGCCTCCCTCTCTTATATCATAGTTTTCTGAAGTTGTTGTTCATCCATCAACTATTTTCAGTGGAGGATATTGGAGGAGTTAGATCTTGAGCTTTAGCCCAAGGATCTAGTAAAAGGATTATCCCTTCTTTCATAGATCTGATTAGGCATCATTGCATCCATCATATCATCAGATTATGTAGTAGATCTGCATACCCAATAGTATATTGGTAAATCCCTAAGAAGGTGGTTTTCTTAGATTGACAGATTTGAGAAACCCTTTTCTGGGTTATCTTGGGTATCCATCATAGAGCCCGGATATCTGTTTTTAGCATCATCAGAGCTCCCATACTGCTAGATCTGACTTTCTATCTTTCTGGCAGTTGCAGTCCCAACAGTTGTAGCAGGGACAACACAGTTTACCTTCCAACAGTTTAGTAGTTACGCAGTCTCTCTTGTGGGATCATTTCAGGGTCATTCTAGGCCATCTCTTTGGCTTGAGTGTCTGATATTTTGAGCACTGTTGTACTTTTTTTTCACCTCCCATATAATAAAATGGCTCATCTTCTCTGTATATTCTATTGTTGTCTTTAGATTTATTGTTTATCTTGCTGCAGTTCTCATATTGTGTTTGAGTATTACTGCATTCTCCCTTTTTGGGATATTACATAGGGGATGGAATTAAGGTGGACTCATCTAAAGTTGAAGTCATCTCCAAATTTTCAAAAATATGTTAGAATTTTTCTTGGTTTTATAGGGCACTACAGAAGATTTATATAAAACTTCACAAAAATTGCATCTCCACTCTTCAAATTTCTCACCAAATATTGTGAATTTAGTTGGAATCCTGAGTGCCAAATGGCATTTGAAACTTTAAAAGAAAATTTATTTGAGGCACCCATATTAAGAGGACCAAATTGGAAATTAACTTTTCATATCTCAACAAATGCTTCAGATACAACTCTGGGAGCTGTATTAGGAAAAAAATATTTGACCCCCTATGCCATCTACTACACAAGTAAAAATTTGACTCCCGTTGAGTTAAATTACACTGTTACTAAAAAAGAGTTTCTGGCTGTTGTCCATGCTATTAACAAGTTTAGAAATTACATCACTGGCTATGAAACCTTCATTCACAGAGATCATTATGCAATTAGGTATTTAATGATTAAATCTATCACTAATGGCAGAATCACAAGATGGTTATTACTCCTGCAAGAATTTAACATCACCATTCTAGACAGACCTGGAAAACAAAACACAATTACTGACTTTCTGTCTAGAATTCAAAATAATAATAATAACACTCCACTAGAGGATAATTTTCCTCAGGAATATATTTTTGCAATATCTACTAAATCTCCATGGTTTGCAGACATTGCTAATTACTTAGCTACAAGAAATTACCAACATACTTGTTTCCTAGAGAAAAGAGAAAAATAATTCAAACAAGTGCATGGGTAAATGATGAATTGTACAAGACAGGTTCAGATCCCATCATCAGGAGATGTGTACGAGAAGATGAAATACCTGAAATTCTAAAGGCATGCCACGATGAGCCTTGTGGTGGAAAATTTGTTGATAAGAGGACTGCTTATAAAATCCTTCATCCAGGACAATATTGGTCATCCATTTTTAAATATGCCAAGGGGTATGTTAAAAGGTGTGACAGTTGTCAGAGAACGGGGAAACCTGTTCCTACAGATTAAATGCCCCTACAACCTCAGGTATCATTGAACCCTTTGAAAAATGGGCTCTGTATTTTGTTGGCCCAATCAATCCACCATCAAAATAAAATATGTATATTCTGGTTTGCACTAATTATGTCACTAAATGGGTAGAGGCTAAGGAACTTTATTTTGCTAATGAAAATGTTGTAGTTTCATTTCTTTTTGAGGATATTTTCACTCATTTTGGTGTTCCAAGGGAAATTATGATAGATCAGGGAACTTAGTTTACATCCAGAATGGTGCAAAATATTGTGGAAGAATATAAGATCAAACATATAAATTTTACTCCATACCATCCACAGGAAAATGGACAAGTGGATTCCACCAATACAGTGATCGAAGTAATCCTCACAAAGACTGTACATCTACATAGGAATGATTGGGCAGAAAGGATTCTTGAAGATTTATGGGCCTACCAGACTACATGGAGGAATGCAACAGGAAAAAAATATTTGACCCCCTATGCCATCTACTACACTAGTAAAAATTTGAATCCTGCTGAGTTAAATGACATTGTTACTGAAAAATAGATTCTAGCTGTTGTCCATGCTATTAAAAAGTTTAGACATTAAATCACTGGCTATGAAACCTTCATTCCCAGAGATCATTATGCAATTAGGTATTTAATGAATAAATCTATCACTAATGGCAGAATCACAAGATGGTTATTACTCCTGCAAGAATTTAACATCACCATTCTAGACCGACCTGGAAAACAAAAAACAATTGCTGACTTTATGTCTAGATTTCAAAATAATAATAATAATACTCCAATAGAGGATAATTTTCCTAAGGAATATATTTTTTCAATATCTACTAAATCTCCATGGTTTGCAGACATTGCTAATTACTTAGCTACAAGAAAATTACCAACATACTTGTTTCCTAGAGAAAAAAGAAAAATAATTCAAACAAGTGCATGGGTTGTAGAAATTATATAACATATGCATGTATATATCCAAATTCTCTTGATCTAACAATATTTATCTTCTTTCTAAATACAGAATTCTTCCATTGTTAATCTTATGCAGAAATTTAAACTCAATTGCAAACACATGAAGCAATAAAAAAAATCACACATAACATAGTTGTTTAACGGGAATGCCTGAAGCTAAAAACCCCAACTATCATATTATGTATATCATGGAGATCATGTAATAATATCATACAAATCTTAGTACATCAATCTCTTAGTACAATCAATCGTGACACACTAACATGAAGAAATATGCAAATCCATGCACTGATTTCTTGCCACCTGATAGCCTGCCTCCACTGCGCAATCCCTGCTAAAGAAGACCCTAGAATGAATTCAAATTTGCCTTGCCTTGATCGCGCAATCCTCATTGGAAACTCCAATGTGTGTGTGATGCAATCAATGCATCACTATAGTCACAACAGATAGTCCATCTCACCCTTTCACCTACCTCTCCACTGGGTCTCCTCTGGAACTGCCATGCACTGTAGTTAACTGCTGTATTTGTTCAGTTGATTAATGAGTTATTATTTGTGAATTAATTAACTAATTAGTTCACTCCACTCTCAATAGTGTATCATTTAGTTAGACTAGATACAACTAGCTCAACTGAGTTTAACTCCAACAACTGAGTTAAACTGAATACAACTCCATGAACTACTCTTCCAACTCTGTCATAAATTTGTCACTTCAGTTCTAACTGAGTCCTCCATGCATGAACCACCAGTAAACCCTAGGAATTGCGTAATTCCTTCAGCCCACTGATTTTCCAAATCTGTATACTGAAATAAAGTGCTCCAAGAGAATAAGTTGATATTTAGAGTCTGACATATTAAGGGCTAATAATAATCCACACATCTATTTTTAGTTCGATGATCTAATAAATAGACTTTGCCCAATATTCTAAAATATAATTTCATCTATTTTTCCAACTTGACCAAACATCCACAAATAGCTTCCTACAACTCATAGAATATGATCGACATGTCTAAAAATAGACATAGTCTAAAAATAGACTTTGCGCCAAAAATAGCCTGCGGGCCCACTTAGTGAAGGTGACTCTTTTCACTAAGCTCATCATCTTGTTGAATCTCAACACCCTCCTCAACAACAGGTTTTAATCCCCACCCCCGATCCTCGCCTCTATGGTTCTGCTCCTTGCTCTTGGTGAGCGCCTTCGTCGTAATATTCGTATCTTGATATTCTCAGAGGAATACACTAAGCAACATGATCTTCCTATAAGTACAACAGTCCATATGATGATACCAGATATCAATATGTTTAGATCTATCATGAAACACAAGATTAATCGAGAGTTTAATGCAACTTTGATTATCACAATGTATCACTGTAGGATCTAAATGTGAACCGAACAAACTGACCAGGATCTTCCTCATCCATAACCTCACATGCAGCTTGACTTGCTGCCATGTATTATGCTTCCACTGAACTGAGTTCCACGGATCTTTTTTTCCTTCTGTACCAATAAACTGTTGTAGATCCAATATTGAAAACCCCTCCTTATGTGCTCTTTCTGTCTGTTGGGATGCCTGCACAATCTGCATCCGTGAAGCCATGCAACTTCACCTCATCCGTCTGTCTGTACCATAAGCCATACTCAGATGTGCCCCTGAGATACCTTAGGACATGCTTGCTTGCCTTCCAAAAGAGCTTGGTATGCTTAACCATTGCTTGTGAAAGCTGGTTCACCGCATAGCATATGTCCAGTCTTGTATTAACTAAATACATGAGCGAACCCACCAACTGTCGATAAACAATGGCATCCACTACCTCTGCCGATGTAGCATCCTATTTCCTCCAATTTCCTGGAAGAGGAGTGTCGATAGGCTTGTAGCCTTGCATGTGAAACTTCTCCAGTATCTCCCGGGCATACTTTCCTTGAGACACAAACAATTCACCTTCTCGCTGCCACATTTCCAATCCAAGGAAATAATGAAGGAGGTCCAATTCCTTCATCTCAAACTCCTTTGCAAGATATGCCTTGCATGAGTGTATCAACTTCTCATCACCCGTTAGTATTAAATCATCAACATAAAGAACAATGATTAAAAGCTTACCCTCCACCACAATTTGGTACAGGTTTTCATCTGCCTCACTCTTGGTGAAACGAAATCCAGTGAAATAGCCGTCGATCCGAGTGTACCAAGCATGAGGTGCTTGTTTCAGCCCATACAATGCTCTTTTGAGCCTGCACACATGCAACTTGCTGCTGAAGATCTCAAATACTTCAGGCTGCTCAATGTACACCTCTTCCTCAATGATCCAATTAAGGAACACAATCTTCACATCCATCTGATGAATGTGCCAACCCATCTGTGCTGAGAGAGAAAGGATGGTCCTTATGGAAGAATACCGTGCGACAGGTGCAAAGGTTTCTTCATAATCAATCCCCTCAATCTATGAGAAGCCCCGAGCAACAAATCTTGCCTTATACTTCTCGACGCTCCCATCAACAACTTGCTTTACCTTGTAGATCCATCTTGATACTACAACTGATTTACCCACCGGCCTTGGAAGAATCTCCCAAGCACTGTTTCTGACAATGGAGTCATACTCCTCCACCATGGGATCTACCCATGTGGGCTCTTGTGCTTCTTCTTCAAAAGAAGATGGCTCTGTCACGACACACTTGCTCATAAGAGCCATGTATCTAGTAAAACGGTCTGGTGACTGTCTCTATCCACGTTGTGATGTAAGGACTCCTACATTCCATGCTGCATCAAGCTTCAGTCTCTCAGCTTCTGTGGTACGCTTTCTACCTATTCTGATGTTTGGTTTTGCATGAGTGGACTCCTCCACTCCATGAATCTCCTCCTGTGGCTGATCCACATCTAGAGGCTCATCTTTGGGAACAAGTAGCTCCTCCTCTGCATGCAAGTGTAGCTCCCTCTCTAGTGACAAATTCATGGCTTTCACCTCATTGAATTTTATATCTCATCGTACCAAAATCATCCGACTGTTTGGAAAATAAACACGATAAATATGGGTGTTTCTGTGTACCCCACAAATATCCCAACTTCTGTAGTCAGCTCCAGCTTCTTCCTGGTGTCCTTTGTCACATGAATGTAAACAGATGAGCCAAAAATATTCAAATGAGAAATATCAGGCTTCTTACCAGTAAAAGCTTTTTCAGGTGTACTCATGCCAAGTACTCTATGAGGACAATGGTTTTGCACATAAACCACAGTGTTGCATGCTTCCGCCCACAAGTGCATCGGTAGGCCCTGGTTATGCCGCATAGCTCGTGTAGCACCCACGATCATTCTGTTCTTCCTCTCCGCGACCCCATTCTGCTGTGGATTATGAGGCGCTATGAGTTCTCTTCGAATTTCCTCTTTGCTGCAGAAGTCTTTGAATTCGCCCGAGATATATTCACCACCATTATCGCTCCATAGAGCCTTCACTTGCTTCCCCGACTCCTTCTCCACCAATGCTTTAAACTCATAGAACTTTTATAATGTTTCTCTCTTCTTCTGCATGAAGAAGATCCAACATCTATGAGAATAGTCATCAACAAAAATAACATAATACCTGTGTTTTGCTGTTGAAGCAACCGAGAAAGGTCCACACACGTCTGTATGAATTCTCTCCAGGATCACCGAAGCATGGTTCTCCTTCTCATGAAAGGTGGTCTTCACAAACTTACCCATAGTACATCCCTTACACTGATCTGAATGCGCAAGAGTACCCTTGGGAAGTCTAGTAGAAATCTGCTGCAAAATCTTGAAAGCGCCATGGTGAAGATGGCCCAATCTCCTGTGCCATAATTCGCCCTCATCCCGGCTCACCACTTCTTCTGCTTTGCCCATCATTGCAACGCAGCCATCTACCTCTAGCTTGTAGAGATTCTTAACTTGAATTCGTATCTTCTTGGTTTGATCCATTGTTTTATGTCGAAGGAAGGCTTTTCCCTCACTAAAAACAACGTCATAACCTTTGTCTTCCAACATTACGACCGAGACCAAGTTCTTCTTCAGACCTGTAACATGCATAACATCTTTCAACAGAAATGGATTACCTGAATCCCTCTCAAAGGTAATGGTCCCAATTCTGGTCGCACTGTATCGACCATCGTCGCCCATCTCTATATGCATTTGGTGGTCCTTCTCCTCCAAGTCACTAAACAACTCCTTGTCTCCCATCATATGGAAAGACGCACCACTATCAAGATACCACACCGACCCCATAACGCTTGAAACCAAACATGTGATCAAATAGAAATCAAGTTCAAATTGCGAGGCTATGGCCTCACCTGTTGCAGCTCCAGCAACCTTCTTGTTCTTCTTCTTCTGTGGGTAGTTAGTGGTGAAATGCCCATGTTCGTGATAGTGAAATAACTTCACTTTGGACAAATCCTGCTTCTTGCCTTTAGCCTTGGATTTTGGAGGGAATTTCTTCCCCTTCCCTTTCCTTTCTTTGGCAGCCAAAGTGAAATTCTCTTCATCTTCATTCTTCGATGAAGAGCCATCCCTGGTACTTCACCTTATCTCCTCCTGCACAAGATCCGACCAAAGTTGCTCCCACCCCGACAGTTTCTACCGTCCATTGACAGAGTCTTCGTAGCTATGCCAACTCTTCAAAAGCCCAAGGAGAGCCAAGCTCACCAAGTCATCATCATCAATAATAATCCCCACACTTCCCAGTTCATCCCTACATTGGACAAACTTCATGAGATATTTTGTAATACTGTTGCCCTTCTCCATTTTTAATTTTCTGAGCTTATCTTTCAGCGCCAACTTCCTCTGGTCACTGCTACTTTGGAAAAAATCTGTCAAAGCCTTCCACATTGCAAATGGAGTGTATTTCCCATGAAGGCTGGACACAATATGGTCCTTCACACCTTCCAACATAATTCTTCTTGTCTTTGCTACCTTCTTTTTCCATGCGTCAAGTAATGCAACATCGCTAGAACCTGGCTAAGGAACATCGCTATAAAATACAAACCCCCAAAAACCATATATAAAACTACACAAAAAAGTAAGAAAGAAGGGCATCTAAGCATATATAGTGCACCACACTTGATTAGATTACTAATTTTGGTCGATAACTTATGGTAGAAATTTAAGATATTAAATTCACTATAAAATTATTCTTTGAGAGGTAGAGCTTCATCAGAGATTTAAGGTTTCCAATCTCTGAGGGAATGTTCCCATTTAACTTACAACCCCAAAAATTTAATCTTAATAATTTTTCCAATTTTAGCTGGTATTTCATCATTGAATGAGTTTGATCCTATCCATAGACAGACCAAATTTCCATTCCCCAATTTCCTTTGGCAAAAAATTGGATAGTGCATTATAACTGAGATCCAGAGTGACTAAATTAGTAGGATGGCCAAATTCAGCACGAAAAACTCCATAGAAGGAATTTTCATTGGCATTAGAACCATATCAGAGTGGTCAAAATGAGCTGATCTAATCGATTGGAGGGGAAAATTGGTTTGAACTGGTTTGGATTCATATTGATCAACTCTAAGAGGAACCGAATTCAGATTCGACCATCCAACACTATAATCCCCATGCTCCACATTTCTTATCCATGACTTCGAAAGTTCATAGAGTTGGGCCTCTTAGAATTTCACCCTACCAGATTATGCAACCAAACCCCCTCAATGCTTGTAATTTTTCCGAGGGAATACCATTTGAAAGTGCAACGTCCCTTTCAAAGTTTTTGATGAGTTGTATGGGGAGCTTAACAACAATCACTGTTAACAACACGTCATTTGAGTCAAGAATTTTTTCACCAAACTTTCTTCATGAACTCGCAACTCTAAATACATCACAACTTTAATACAACTATGAACTGGAAATTAAAATCCCCCATCTTACAACTAATAAAGTTTAGATCTAAGTTTTACCCACATTCCATAGAGTATAGCATAAAAAACCTCTTAATTCTTAGTCCAAGCATAAACACAAACTGAGGTGACAAAAATACAAACCTCTTAATTCCTAGTCCAAGCATAAACACAAACTGAGATGAAAAAAATCTTCCAAAGTGTAATACTGATCCTTGTCAGTGGAGCTCTGAATATTTTTGAAACAGAAGGTTTAAGCATCATATAAAGAAATGTAATTTCATAATTATGGGATGGTTTGTGCCACAATATAGCTATTTTCTCTCATGATTTCCTGCATGATTAAGCATAAAAAGCATTAAAGTACAGAACAAAATCATCTATTTTAAAAAATACAAGATATACAAAAAGTTGATCCTCTGCGATTGGCTTTGAAGTTTCAACAAAGCTTCCCTTACAATTCATTTTTTCATTAGTAATAGGCCTATGTATGTAACTGTCCCTCTAAACCGTACTATCGGTTCTTTTTGAATGAAGGAATACATGTTTTTAAGGAAACATAAGCTGCACATATCGAACATGCAATTTCTCCAAAATTACACAATAAAATCATCAAAATTCAAACTTGTCAAAGCTAATATAAAAATTTGACCGTTTGTAAGAAATTATTTTTCAATTTTAAACAACATTGCACTTACAATTCAACCTTTATTAGTAAAGAGACCTATGGCAATAACTGTCCCTCTAGTTAACTGAATATTTTTGTTATTTTTAATTGCAGAAATACATATCATTGAAGAAACATATGCTATAGATAACGAGCATGTAATTCCTCCAAAATTATCGTTATTGTACATGCTACATGTCAATAAAATCTTGTGACCAGTGTTGGAGATCAATTACGCAAGTGAAAATCATCAGTCTTAAGAAAGGATCATCACACAAAGAAGTTTCTATCTTTATGGAAGCCTTGTATTTGAAGAAACCTTAATCAATAGTTTTAAATATTCCAATGGCTGCAACCATTCTTGAATAAATTGTTGGAAGATCTTCTAAAGGATCATATATCTTGGAAATTAAGTACTCTAATATTCTCTATGGATCAATTTAGTTCTATGATTTTTGTATGAAAGGAAAGCAATAAGCTGGTTGGATCATCCAACTACAAAGCTTGGAAGAAGAAGATAGATTTGATACTAAAAAAAAATGAAGTCCCGACTTATGTATTAGGAAAGGTTCCCCAACCTGATCAAGATAAGGATCAAGATGTTGCTAATGATAATAGAGGAGAAGCTCAGAGGATCCTCCTTGAATCGATCAAGGATAAACTCATTGTATATGTTTCAAGATTAAACACAACAAAGGAGATTTATGATAAGTTGGTAAAGCTATACTCTGCCTCCGCCGCTAGTCAAATAATAACTCTAAGGAATCAAATATTCAAGGAAAGAATTGGAAAGGACGAATAGGTCTCCTCCTACTTCATGAAGATCTCCAAGATAAGTGATCAATTACAAGAACTTGGAGAAGTAGTAACTGATGGAGAATTAGTTACATGTGCACTCAATTCTCTCCCTCTATATTGAAATAGTTTTGTAAGAAGCTTCTATGAAACAAAGGAAACCCCTAGACTTGATGAATTGTGGGCACGATGTGTTTTAGAATAATTAAGACTAATGGAAAAATATGAGACGTAACCTCAATATGAAGAATCCAAAGCCTTTGCAACAAATTTCAAAAGAAAGTATTGAAAATTTGGAAAGCTTGAACCTCGCCAAAAGTTCAACAATCACTGCAATAATCAATAAAATGGGGATCTTGATATGTTGAAAAGTTCAATGCTATGGATGTAAAATTTTTGGTCACTATAAGGGCTGTCCCAAAAATATGGGAAACATGAAGGAAAACAAAAAGAAAGGGGAGATATGAAGCTAATGTTGTTGAGGTGAAGAATCTGAAAAGAATCCAAAGAAGGAAGATAATAAGGACCTTTATTATCACTTTAACAGGTCTGCATGGTAGTTTTTATTCTTCACATCTATCTAGGTTAGTTACAATTAATTTGATAACATAAAATGTCTTTTGAGTTTTTCGCAAAGATTATGCCATGGATTTCGTAGCATATATTATTAATTGAGTATGAAATTAAAAGAGGCCATGGATAATGATAGAAGGCTTAGAGATTTGTGACTACTCTACTGTTGGTAATATCAAGAAGATAGAAAAGTTTGTCATCGAATATTGTTGTAGGATTTGTTGGTCTTATTGTGATCATCTTGATGATATCATTTTTGAAGACTTTGTATTATTAGACTTACTGGAGGACTTGGTTGTTAATGAAAGCACTACTGTACCTATGATGGCTATAGTAGCAGTTAACTTTAGAAGTTTTGGAAATACTATTATAGCTGTAATGGTCGTAACAATATTTGTCTATGGAAGAACTGTCTTTTTGAATGGAAGCACTTTTGTAGCTATACAAGTGGTCAGCAATGAATTCTTTGAAAAACACTATTATCACATTAATAGTTGTTTGTTATAGAAGTCCTGTTGATATATTTGTAGAACTCCACTATCCACTTAAAGGACAAAGTCGTTATTTAAGTATGTATTGATGCATATGAGTGAGAACTGTGAAATTTAATGAATATCCTCTTGACACATATATATGATCATGATGATTTAATATAGAAACTCATGACTTGCTGTAGAATGTCGATACATTGATTAAATAAAAAATTAACTGGCCTCATTATGATTTAAAGTACTAACTTGCTGAGCAGGTTCAATACTGAGAGAAAAACTAGTTGTCTATGTTAGTTTTTGATTTATTGATATCTTGATACTCTTGTCCATATGTTTTTATGATAAATGTTACAGGTCAAGACTTAAACTATAGCTTGACAAGCAAGATGGAATCTATACAAGAAAGTTGCTGCATATATGCACTCGACTAGATGGCAACATGAAGAAAAAAATCTCCTACACCTCTGATGGAAAGGGGGAGCTACGTTGTCCTAGAAAAGGGTTGGATACAAGGTCTAGATAGATGATGATGATAATAAAGAAATGACCAATTTATGGTCTCATCATATGACATGCAGATATGGGCACTATTGTACTGAAAAATGATTAGTTAATGAAGAAAAATATCAAGACGCCCACATATAACAATATTTAAACAAGTTAATGAGGATGGGCTATCTGTAATCCATGATAGAATTATACATAATAGAATTCAAAATTTGAGATTGCAATGATGATGCCATGACTAAAGAACACTCTTGAAGATTAATTCACCGAGAACAACATGTCAAGTTAATAACACCACACTATATTGATGGTTTTCATTTTTTACTAACTTTTTTAGAATCTAGAACAATACATTGAGAGTAGGGGGGGGGGGATTTCGAGAAAAGCAACACAAACAATAGATATTTTTAGACAAAAAGGTAAAACTATGCCATGGGTACTACGAATATTCATATTCCTTAAGAGAATATACGAAAATGACATATATATGTAGTCTATAATGATATATACACACATGTGTATTTTCTCAAATGGACATGAGTTTATTACTATTTGGAGTGACCATGATTCACTTCGTGTCACGTCTTGCTCACATGATCTTGTGAGAATATTAATGATGATGATGATATGATGGACATGGAAGTAAGAAAGAATTCATGCTTCATATCCTCAGTTAAATGATCCCTCAAGAAAGGAAAAATTAAATTTTCACCGTGGTTAGGTTGATTTTGATCAACATTCTCATCCGAAAATATGAATTCCAGTTAAAAATTATCAAAATACTTTGAATTTTGATTTATTTGACTGGATAGTACATCGAAAAAGAGCTATAACATATTTCCTTGATCAAAGAAACTGACCATTGACAACTCCAAGAATTTGAGGACAGGAACCCAGAGTAATGGAATAGGGACCCTAGCTTTGGGTGAGTTCAAAGTTACATCTAAAACCTCATTTCACGGGTTTGATCCAACCTCCTTGGTTCTCTACCTACCCTTGTCTAGGTAAAAATTAGAAGTTTTCCCTTCGTTCTCAGGTTGATGATACTTTGGAAAGTATTAAAACTTACATTAAAAAGGTCTTTTTGTTCAGGGATAGGCCAAGTGACAAAGATTTGATATCTTAAGCTAGAAATTCGTCAAGAACTAAATCTTCAAAGGTGTCTAAAAAAAAGGTAACCCTTTAATTTCTTGGATCTGCTGTAGGAAAATGCTTGATTATATGAACATATATTTTTAAAACCTAGTGTGAAGATAAAAGGTGTCACAAGACATGAATGAAAAAAGTAACGCACTGAAGAGTCAAAGTATGCATTGGCATGATTGAAACAAAAATCATTTAGGAAAGACCCAAGAAGGGAAATGATCAATAAAGTGATTCATCAGTTTCTCGAGGAATGGAAGGCAAAAATAAAAGGCCATCCTAGCTCATGGATGACCCTTTGAAATTTAAGGAATCATACAGAGATAGAGGCTAACAAACTCTCTTGATGGCAGAATAGTGATGAGGAAAATGAGAAGGACCAATAGGTATATTCAAACATACATGCAAATAAATAAATTGGATAAGAACAGGATTAAGAGTTTCCTCCCAGTAACGTAGCAGAAAGAGAGGGTTTTTTTTGTACAAGAAGAAAATGAGAATATCTCACAGGTCTAGGTCATAAAAAGGACCTAAAGAGAGAAAGTCATCCTCACTCAAAACAATTACAATAGTCCTTAAAATATTTGGTATGCCTTCAACTTTCAATACATGGACTAAATCTAAACAATGAATGTAGTTAAGGCTTACTCTATAAGAGATAAGATAGATATCTCAAAGTTGGAGCAAATGCATACATTCTTTCCCTCCTCGCTTAAATAACTATAGTGTCACGTGCCTCTAGCTTCATGGCGTATCATTCTCTGTGAATTTAGATTATTTAGTAACAAAGTTGTGAGACTTGTCTGGAACTTTGAGTAGTTTCGAGTTTCACAATGTCAGTTCTGAAACAAACACTGGAGCTCACCTCCCTGGAAAAAAATCACCAAGACTCGTCATTCACTAGTCAAACTCCTGTATTGTATGTTTTAAACTTTTTCCTATTGCCAAGTCTTGGAGCCGAGTTTTTCCAAGTCACCGAGTCCTCCAGACTCAAAAGGTGGCCATTTTTTTTCGAATCTAAGTCTGAGAGCTTCAAAACTAAAATGAAATTCAAAGTAAAAGATAAGATAGAAATAAAAAACACTTACTAGTCGATTAATTTGGTGTTCATTCAAAGTGCATCCATGCTCTGCATGGTTTTCTATGTTTCCAAAGGAATCAAAAGTGTAACAAATGTTAGAACGTGATAAAAATATATACTTACCCTCAACACCAAATATCATTGATTAGTAAACACATTTTGGATATTAAGTGTGTTGGAGTTTTAAAAATGACCCAATGTTTGAAGAGGACACTCAACCTATCACAGGATTCAACTGGATCCAGTGATGGTGGAGTGTCCACTCAAAAATTTGGGTCATTTTACAACTCCAACGTAGTTCATATCCATGAAATATTTACTAACTGTATGGCCAACTGTGAAAATATACATGCTAAAACCATAAAACATGCTTGGTTATCAAAACAACTATTGATGAATGAGGTCATGCCCTTTGGAGAACCATTCATTGAATTGCTCATGGCTATCAAACAATGTTGGCATGATAAAATTAAGCAATGACCAAAGTTATATCATGTTATTTTGAATGGGCATTCTAGTAAGCAAAAGGCGATTTTGAAAGTTAAAACCCAAGAGCGTTTTCCACCGTATACTGCAAAATATAAGTGACTCTTTAGAAGCTAAATCACTTGTTTCTTACACTTGTAAATTCATTTTGAATGGAACACAAAAAACCAAAAAATATCTCAAGCATCAGATACATGATAACATTTTGACTCTTTGGAGCTTAATAAAGATTCAAGAAACTATATTTCACCTACCCGTTTGAACTCTTAATCGCTTGAGCTTCATCTAAAACCATATACTTCCATTTAAATAGCTTTAAGCACTTCTCATCAGTTACAAGGAGATATTACCTTGTGACAAGTATATGAAAACTTGCGTCCTTGAAAAAATTAACAAAATCGAAGCACTTTCATATAAGATGGAATTTATTATCACAAGAAGAAAAAAATAAAAAGCAAACATGTTTTATGTAGATATATGAAATATAAGAATCATAATTCAGCCATGTGCAGAACATGAAAGCTTACAAGTACTACCTTCAATAAAGTCGCTTAGGAGTTATATGTTTTCGAAGTACATGCCATTCATTGCCCCAGTAAGGGAGAGATATCAAATCAGGACAAAACCTTCTAATTACTCAACACCGAGGCAGGTGCAACCACTAGAAATGGTCCCCATATGTTCTTTTCCTGCCAAAGGACAAAAGCACGACTTTGTAAAATAAAATAACGAAAAATGCATATCAACATAGCCTGGCATTGAACAAATTAACAACCTAAATCTTGATTTGTTATAAACAAGAAGAATTAAAAGGTAGCAAATATTTTCATTCAAGGGATATTAGCAAATATTTTTCTCTCTAGGTCTTGGAACCAGAACCCCTGAAAACCCCCTCCACCTCTTACTGTTTTACTGCAGGAAAATATTGAGCCCTATTATTGATATTGGTAGTTGTGGTGTTATTGTAGTAGAAGTATCCACTCAGGACGAATGAGGTCATCAGATTCAATGCCCTGCCTTGATAACTGGAATCAAGAGAAGGGAATTAAGACAATACCCCACCTGCCAGAATTCGATGGCTAAAAAAGTGAAGGAATAAAAATCTGGATGGGAGTGCGAGGCCACTAGTGAGGAGAAGCCATTTTTGAACATTAATAACTGTAAAATATCAAACCTAAGTGGAAGCACATGAATAGCTATAGGAATAAAGCGATGATAATGTGCACAAGCATGGCATAAATGATGGTTGCTTTTATTTTCTTGTTTTTAAGCATTGTGCAAGGTCCAATAGGGAAGGTGGAACACGGAGTCGTGAAACTATCTGTGCATCCTAATTTGAATTTACCCATGAATTATACTGATTGGAGCAATGTCGTGTTACAAAGAAAATATCAGGCAAAATTCTTAATATCCTGATAGCACTATGCAAGTTGTAAGAGTAATTCTACATTCTTGAACCAGTTGGGTGCCACTAGTGCAAGAGTTCATGTTGTATCATGGAACTCTATAATATCCAAAAATGGGGATACAACAATATTTGAACACAATAATGAAAGAGCAGTGATACATCAACACATGAATTGTAAGAAGAACCAAATAGCCATCATATTGGTATTATAGCAGCAAAATTATACAATATATTGAGGAAATAATCTCTCAAGTTAGGCAACACAAGCCTCAAGGAAAAATGTACATGGAAAATGAAGTACATTGCTACACAAATATTGCTCAAGGCTATGACAACGCAGTTTTATTAGAGACACTGCTACTGGAATATGTCAATACATAGATATGGAAATATACAACTCATACAATGTGGGGAGAAAATATATAAACCCCCAAATATAATTCCAAGACAATCCTGGAAGGATTTCCTAAAATATACAAAATGGAAAAAATGCTGGAGTTGCAGTCCTAGGACTGAGTAGCAGCTGAAACTCAAGATATGGATGTAGATGGATGTAGATATAACATGTGATGAATGAATCTCATCCAATGGATCCTTTAGGTGAAAGGCTGATCCAATCACTGAAGATCTCACGCTCCAACAATCTGCAAACCCTTACTGCAAATATCCACTGAAAATAACGCAGTCAAGGAGAGGGACTGCAGTGTAGGACACAAAAAATAGATTGGCCAATTGCCAATATCTGCAATAAGCTCCAAAGGCTTCCTCAGTAATCTCCCAAATGAAAGAAAGCTTCCTCCTCTGAAAAATAAGCTATGGAAGTGGTGTTGTGAAACCTCCACTGCAACACCCTGCAACACAATGTTATACTGCTGCAGAAATAATGTTGTAGCTGAAGGAGGATGCTTGGCCTCAAGCCTGGATGTGGAGAAATGAAGCACAAGCTCCTTCAAGAGGCCTCTCAAGAAAGGAGAAGGAATTCCTAAACATGAATGCCTTGTGCTAAGCAGCACAACAATCTCAACTAAACAGTTGGAGAAAGCACAAATTCATACAGACCATAAAATCAGATCAATAACATAAATGTATTTCTATGGATGCCTTGCCCTCCTTTTATACAAATGGAAGCCCTCTCATCTTAGGTCCCACTCATTAGGGTTTCCTTCACCAAGGAATATTCCTCCCACTATCTTTGTGCTGTCTCACAAGATGATCTCCACCTCTTATCCCAGCGCTGTTGACTTGGTCAAACTTGACCTTGTCCACATGAAAATGTCCCTTTTCACACATGAGGGTGTGAAATCTAGCTCCTATGATGATCCCTTTTCACAGTATGAGGGATTTTATTCATATTTTTATTATGCATGGGACTCCTTACCCATTTATTCAACTCCTAGGTGTAAAAGACAAAAATCAATGTTCCAATTAGCTGCATGCTAATTTTGGAATATTATAGTCCTCCCCTCCCAAATGTTGCTTGTCCTCAAGAAACTGCAAGGATAGAACTGAGAAGTCTCCCCTCATCTCGCTGTAGCATCCACATATGATAAACTCCTCCAAGGAGTGAGATGTTGTCTTATCAATAAATCTCCATATTGCCCCTCCCAGGCATGCAAGTTAGCTAAATAGCTGTCATCATGAACAAGTAGAGTACTAAAGAAGGAAATAAGGTGCTATCCAAAGGTCCCTTTGAGGTATGGGGTCTGAAATGTATTGGGAAACATCATTCCAAAGTGGATCCTCCATCCCCAAGCTATCATCCATACAAAATGAGTTACCTCCCAACATGGCAACTCCTGAAAATCCTCTTCCACCTTGAGCTCCTGCAATGTAGGTGGGCTGAAAATCTGATCATGGTAGAAAAAATAGCCTACCCCACGTTGTCCTCTTCTCCACTTATGATAAGTGTAGAGTATCTGCTGCTCTTGGGCTGCAAAAATGTTGCCCCCAAGTGGCAAGAAGAAAACGGGATCTCCAAAGATCTTCCCTCCAACGTTGTGAATCATGCTGGCCCAAACCATCCCATATATGATGAATAGGAAATCACCATCATATGGCATCCAAGTGAGGGGAATACTGAAGGTTTCATGTAGAGCTAAAAGGTACCAACAGTTTCCCAAGTGGTCATAGTGCAGTTTTTCTAACTGTTGTTGCACAACATGACATGGCAACTCATAGAAACGTTTCTCCCAACGATTTATGAGAGTCATAGCCCAAGTGCTCCAATCAATCACATGGCCCACCTCATAAAGGAACAAATGTTTTGCTTTGGTGGCCATATCACCTCCCATGCTCCCATTAGAACATGTAATGCAAAAAGTGTGGGAATCCTCTTCCCCAAAGGACACATCTAACCAATGTGTCTCTCCCCCAATCATGCTCCCAATAAAAATAAGAACAACAGAAACATAAGGAACCATAATGAGAATCATACTGGCTACCATATGTAGTAAGGGAGAAGGAAAACGGTCCCTCAAATGCAGCCAACGCAGTTTGACTCTCAACTGCAATGGAGAATGAAATAAAGTGTGGCTTCTCAACTACTTGATTGCTACCCCAATCTCCTCACAAGCTTGGAGAAAGTGTATGATGTATGGTGCAAAGTAAGCATGTTCGCCATAAGATATCTCCTCCACAATTCCTCCTAGGGAGTGGCCACCAATACTGCTCATGGCCTCAAGTAGACCAAGAGGTCTAGAAAGAATGCTCCTGCATAGAGAAATATCCTGCACATATTTGGTTTTATACAAATCATTATGCAACCAAACAATACCCTTACCATATGTTTTGCTCATGCAAATGGAGTGGCTCATAGATGAATCCCCTCTCATCCTCAAAGAGAAAAGAGGTGGCTATGTTAACTCTTCCAAAGAGTTATGTATCTCCTCCATCTCCACATGATCCATGCATCTCCTCAAATGCTGATATATCTCCTCCTCAAAGCCTTCCCAAATGTACCCCTCCATGATGGTGTGGTATGCTCTCATAGAATAAGTGTGGCTGAAAAGGAAATATTCATGAGCTGTTTGTAGTAACTTCCTCTTGAGCTTGGAAGCTCTAGATAAGAAGATCCTACCATGATAGTAGATGACCCCTTCTCTAACTGAATATCCCTCCTCATGAAACTGGTCATCCAATATCATACAAGTAAAAAGATCCTTGGAATACCCCACCAATAGCTGGGAATTCCAATATGGATCTATCCTTCATAGTGACAGCGCTGATGATTTATCATGAAGAACATACGTCATATGGCTGTCCTCTTCTTTGACATCTCCCATGCCAAAGATGCAAGTTGGAAGGTTGTTACCCTTCCCATGCTTCTTCTGCCACAACGCAGAATTTGAAATGAGAGTGGGAAATGATAATGTTGAGAGAATGCCTCTCCTCTCCTTGAGTCTACCCAAGACTCTCAGCACGCTACCAAGCTCTCCCAAGGTCCTCACCCCTTTGGAATAAATGAGTGGTGCCTCCAAATATAAATCATCCCTCATCATCTACTGATCTGGTGGTCTCCTTGGTGAAATGTTTCCATGCAATGAGACATCAACATCAAGAGTAGACTGTATATATGAATGTATAGACTTGCCCCTGCCCTCACTGCGCAATCTAGTCTCCCTCGTAGGTGCATAAACCTCCTGAAATAGATAGGGGTGTGTGCTCCTCATCACATGATGCTGGTCATCCTCCCTATCTCCTTCTTTTATCTCCATAGTTTCACACCCTATCATCAATGGCACATGTAGATCATGAGTTGTGCCTTGATATCCACATATGAGATCCTAGGGAATTCCTTGCAATGATACAAGAATCCCTCTAGTTGGAGCATGTGCTCGCTCTACCTCTACATGAGGTGCTAGATATACTCTAGACATGACAGCGCTGTTGCCCTCATCCTCATCAATGTGTATGGGCAACCTCCCAATGATTGGATCCTATTTTGAAAAAGGGATCTCCATACCCTCTTGTTCAAGAATATGAGGTAGAGGTCTTGCCTCTAGCAAGGTATGATGCAAGATATCAGCCTCCTCCATGGTTTTCTGAAGTGGAGTTGAGTTTATAGTTTCCTCCATCACATGCAAGGTTTTTGTTTGCTTAGGTTTGTTTAGCTCCATCACATGTGTTTCAGAAAGTTTTCCATCAAATCTTTCCACCAATGTCTTAGTGAAGTATTTTCATTCTTCAAAGAAAAATACTAAAAAATCCACCATGCATAGGCCTTACCTCCAAAATGTAGTGCTCCAACTTTGATGGCTTCATCTTCAGAAATTTGGTGCTGCTGCAAATAGGTGTCCAGCTCTTCCACCCAAGCTTTGGCTAAACATGTAGGTGAACCATAAAAAGCAGATAGAAGAAATATATCCATATTATGCTGCTTGCTTCTCTTCACCTTGACCTTGTAAAACTTCGGAAAAGTGATATGATCTCTAAAATTCTGAGTTTGAGATTCATACTTTTGCAGAAAATCACTAAGAGTTCCCCTCCTAGCCATTCCTTCTTCTTCCATCTGTCTCATGGAAAATCTGGGCATGTGACTGCGCTGTGCATCATAGTGTGTGGCTGCATGCTCACAGTCATCATAGGAAAATATAGAGTTTGATTCAGATTCAAACCCTCTTGGAGATTCTATACACATCTCCCTTCTCATCTTCTTGAGATCTTCATGAATGCTCTGCAAAGTTTGAGATAGAAACTTTGGAAGTTTCTCCTCCTTTATTCCTCCAAAGAATGGAGCCTTATTTTTTTTCATCCTTTATTCTTCCTGTCTTCTTGATAAAATATTGGCTGAGATTCCACAGGTTGAGCCAAGATTATGCTTCGATACCACTGTAATATCCCAAAATGGGGATGCAGCAATATTTGAACACAATAATGAAAAAGCAGTGATACATCAGCACATGAAATGTAAGAAGAGCCAAATATCCATCATATTGGTATTATAGCAGAAAAAGTATACAATATCTTGAGGAAATAATCTCTCAAGTTAGGCAACACAAGCCTCAAGGAAACATGTACATGGAAAATGAAGTACATTGCTACAAAAATATTGCTCAAGGCTATGACAATGTAGTTTTATTAGAGACACTACTATTGGAATATGTCAATACATAGATATGAAAATATACAACTCATACAATGTGGGGAGCAAAGAGATAAACCCCCAAAGACAATTCCAAGATAATCCTGGAAGGATTTCCTGAAATATTCAAAATGGAAAAAATTCCGGAGTTGTAGTCCTAGGACTGAGTAGCAGCTGCAACTCGAGATATAGATGTAGATGGATGAAGATAGAACATGTGATGAATGAATCTCATCCAACTCACAATGTGATGAATGGCTAAGCAGCACAACAATCTCAACTAAATAGTTGGAGAAAGCACAAAGTCATACAGACCATAAAATCAGATCAATAACATAAATGTCTTGCTATGGCTGCCTTGCCCTCCGTTTATACAAATGAAAGCCCTCTCATCTTGGGTCCCACTCATTAGGGTTTCCTCCACCAAGGAATCTTCCTCCCACTATCTCTGCGCTGACTCACAAGATGATCTCCACCTCTTATCCCAGCGCTGTTGACTTGGTCAAACTTGACCTTGTCCACATGCAAATGTCCCTTTTCACACATGAGGGTGTGAAATCCAGCTCCTATGATGACCCATTTTCACACTATGAGGGATTTTATTCATATTTTTATTATGCATGGGCCTCCTTACCCATTTATTCAACTACTAGGTGTAAAATACAAAAATCAATATTCCAATTAGCTGCATGCTAATCTTGGAATATTACAAACTCAGATGGTTCATGTCGAACCCTAAGGCTACTTCCTGGTTTTTTGTTAGAATCACTGGCATAAGCGTAGGGGAATCCATTTCAGTATCCCTCCTAACGCTTTTCAATTTAATTCACGTGGTGGAGGGGCGATCATGGACAACAAAGTTCTTATCAACCAACTAGTGCAACAAAAGATTCTGCCATGGAGGCCATTGTCACTACCTGAGCAAAGGGTGTATGCCTAGTTATTTTGCAAAACCTAAAAACTATTATTTCCCGCTACATAGACCTTAAAAATAATAACTGATATAAGCATATCCGTCAGTATACCGATGAAAATAACATGGACGTCGCTATAGTGACGCTTTTTCGTAGTGTCGCAAGAGCGACAACGTCGCCATCGGAGTCGCAAGAGCGACATTGCGTGGGATTAAAAAAAGTGAGAAAAATTGGGGAACTTTCCAACGGTACGTCAAAATAGTCGGAACTAAAGTGTCGAAAAATTGACCATATGTACTAGTGAATGATTAACTTTTATAGCACTGATTTCGTTTTCATGACTCTCTTCAACAATCAACAACTTGTGCTGAATAGGCATCTAACCAGTTTCCATGTCTTTTATCATTGTGTTATTATTTGCTTTCATGGCCCTGAAGAAATTTTGCATATAGTTCATTTATTTCTCATGATTTTCTTCCATGGTGACTATCTGATTGTAGTGATTAAATCCCATGATCGCCATTTCCTCAATATTTTTTTATTATAAGGCCAATAATATTCTCTACATAGAACCAATTTCCCTGCCGCGATCAACTGTTAATTTCGCTTGGTTAAGTTCCATATTCTTAATGAGTTGAGCTTGGTTAACCTCTATATTCTTGATTACCTGAGCTTGATTCAATTGTATTTCCTTAACCATTTGAGTTAATTCCTTGATGAAATAATTTTCAACTTCTATGGTTTCCTAAACTTCAACTTTTTCTCTGACCCTTTTTTATCTCCATATTTATCTTCAAAAGAATCAATGATTGATTGTAAGGAATCAAAAGTGTTATCAGAAAACTCAGTAAACTAATCCAAGGAATATCCATATAAGGTGAGAACGTAGATATTCATCTTCACATATTCACGATCAGAAAATGGGCGAAAATTGTTTATACAAAGGTTGAAATTACGAAGGTGATTCTCATTGGTAAAAGCATTGTCACCTTGAAAAGGACAAAATTCGTCGATGGCTTCACCAAATTCATAAGGATAACAATGCAGACCTCCCTGATGTAAAACCCCAAAGAATTTTCATTTTATTATTCGAGAAAAGTTTACAAGAGCTTCGAGAGCTCGTACACGATCTCAAAGATCAGATCCTTTGATTGAAAAATGGCTCCTAATTTATAGATAAATTCTCCAACGACTAGCTGACTTGATCCCTATCAATTTAATATCGACCGTTCATAAAGTTTTAATTATGTTTAGTCATCATCGTTCAAATATATATATATATATATATTTTTTTTTTTTTCTAGGAAAAATCGAATTTTACATTTAACTGACTTTTAATTAACTCAAAATAAATTATTTTGAGTTAATTTCATCAAAAAATTGACTTTGACTCAACCACCAAGGCCCAAGGGTCCAAAATCTGTTGAAATTTTCAATATTCCCTTGGTGTAGGACCTCCAGAAATTAATTCTTCTAGAATGCTTGAATTTTTTAATTTGGAGAAATTATTTTTCCTAAGAATTAACTTAGACTTAAATTAATTTTATTTATGGCTTAGGTTTTTCAAGTTATTTTTGACAGAAAATTTAATTAATTGACACATGAGGGGATTATTATTTTTTTCTAACCCTATAATATTTCAACACCATGGCTAAAATATTATTTACAAAAAATAATTACATTTTAACCCATGAAGGGCGAACACGTGTTCGTTATAGGCCCTCAAATATCTACCCAATTATGTGAATCAAAATATGATTTAGTAGACCAAGTAATTCATAATAAAATAATTTAGTCAATTAGCAAGGATTATTCCCTAATTAATTTTACAAAAAATCGATTAACTAATCATTATTTATTGAATATATTATTTATATAATTTTATTCATAACATTGCCTTCCTCCTCAAAAATCTTTGTCCTCAAATTTTGTTAATGAAAAAGTATTGATTCTCGTCTCAGAATATTCGTTGATACTAGACGATATGATCTTTGGAGTGATATATAAAATTTTCGCATAGAGGAGGGATAAGACCATCCTAGATCAATAGTCTGTGGAATCTTGTGGTGACTCAAAACTTGTGATGAATTATGATCACATGAGTGGATTGTACCGACATTAGTATTCTTTGGAACATCAACTTGTTGTTTCTGTCCTGAATACGTAGCTTGATCGAGTTGTCTACTCTCGTGATTCGGATGTTGATAAGGAATTTTAGTGATTTGATTTTCCCTTATCTTGTTTATGTCGCCTCCTTGATTTATTTGAAGTACCTGATTTCCTTTAGCCATGGACGTTGAACGGTTAATTTAAGGACCTTCACTCGAAACTTTTGAGTACCTGTTTACTTCAACTAGTTTGTCCTCTTCTTGAATTGTGTTATTAACTGGATCATTATTTGATGTCTTTTCCTCAACCTGAATTTATACATTTGATGCTTCCTTTGGGATAAGTTGTTGTACCTTATTTTCTAATGACTTCTTGCCCTTCTTCAACTTCTTTATTTGTGTTCGTAATTTTTTGCTATGGTCTTTTAATTGCGAAACTTATTCATTTTTATCTACAGTGATTTTGTCAACTTCTCTTTGCATATTTTGTTTCACCTTTTTACCTTCTTGAAAAATTAATTTTGAAATTTCTTGTATGTCTTTAGGCGTCACTAAATTTGGCTTCAAGTTAACGTCCTTTAGCATTATTTTTTTCTTTTTGTGGGAGAATTTTAAAAAACTTATTTTTCGTATTTAGGATAAAGGATCCTAGACTTTTTATCCAGGGTGAACCCAACACAATGTCACTACTTAATTTCGATATAAATGTATAATCTCCAATGTTTAAATGTAATTCAGTTATTTCACATTGTTTTGTGCCTTGAAAGTATAATTTTTCGATTATATTTAACTCAGGAATCACCAATTGGTTTGAAATTTTAGGTGTTATATAATTTTTATCCTCGACAAGTGAGATAAAAATAGTGACGCCTTTTCCCGCAATAGACCCTTTAGTTCTAAATATCACTGAAGCATAATTACGCGAAGTTTCTGGGAACCTTCCTTCTTTTATTTTCAAGTTAGACTCCATTTTTTTGTCTTGAATATCTAAATGTTTCCAATTTATTTTTCCTTTTAATATAATTTTATCCCTTTTTGCATTTTATACTTTACGTTGACCTTTTTCCTTAATATCTATATATATATATATATATATATATATATATATATATATATATATATATATATATATATATATATATATATATATATATATATATATATATAAATAATAATAGCCTTATATTAAAAGTCAAATAAACCTTAAATTAAATGACTCTTTTAAATTCACTTATATCTTATAATATAAGTTTGTCTACTTTAATTTATTCATCAAAAGGTCTCTTCAAAAAGTCAAGCCCTTCACTCTTCCACTTGAGAATTGAATTAACACCTAAATAGTAAAATGGAATTAATTATATGACTTTCCGCAGACAAGGCATAAAATGTCAAGCATTTTTGGCAATGGGGAAATGCAATAGTTGCCAGAATGTGACAGTCGAAGGTGGTGTCAGGGTCGACTATGGTGGAGAATGGGTGGAGGATGCGTGTGGAATGAAGGCAACAGGACAGGTAGCTCGCAACAGGGCGGAAGGCAACGACGGTAGTGGGGCGGCTGTGTGGGGAGCAGAAGTCAGAAAAGTGGAGCGTAAATCAGTGAGGGACGACGCAGTGTGGATGGTGGCATTTGAGAAGCAGTTGGCAATGAAGGAATATTAGTGGCAAAGGAGCAATCGATCGGTTGCGATTTCTCTGTCAGTCAACGATTGTGTTGGACTAGGTTTGCTGTTTCTATTTCAATTAGCGGTTGAAGACCATGGATGGCGGTTGGATTTAGGTGGTCATAGACACTGGCAAGAAGAATCGAATTTAATGAAAATTTTCAGATGGTAGCTGCAGAGTTGAGGCGGATAAATTGAACTCTTGGATTTCTTTGAGGCTCGTCGGTGTGATGGTGGCTTGTTGTCACGGCCTGAAAAAAATTTATGAGTTATCCTTGTGGGCTTTTGTTGGTTGGGATTATTTTATTTATAATTTTAATATCTGTTTTTTTGTCTATTTTGACCTTTTTTTTTTTTTTTTAATATAGCAATTGGAATTTTATTTATTTTTTATTTTTTCCAAATTTTTAATATATATATATATATATGGTTAAAGGCCTACTGGTGAAAATTGAGAAACTCCAACATTGATAGCGAAACTCTTCAACGGAAACTACGTTGACGAATTTAAAGGTCAAGGATTCAGATCAGAGAGCGTGGCTCTGTGCAGCGGCGAGTGGCCGAAAGATCAAACTGCTCTGATACCAATGTAACGAACAAAGTTCATATACACTCTGATACCAAATGAAGTGAACAAAGTTTATACTTCTCGTTAAATACTCCAGAAGACATGGAATATGAAAATATCCATTGAGGATACAAATATTATATATTAAAAGTATGAGGAATGAAGGCTCCTCTTCACGGAAGCTCATGTCCCATTTAGACATGCCTCTTCAACCTAATTACTAATTAAATAATAATTATTTATATCATTTTATTCATAACAGGTTGGAACTTATGTATATGTGATCTTTCCATTTTGTCCAACTTATTCTGAATAATAATCATTTGATTAGAATGCTTAACTTTTATAGCACCGATTCCCTTTGCATGACTCTCTTCAACAGTCAACAACCTGTGCAGAAGAGACATCTAACCAATTTCCATATCTTTTATCATTGTGTTATTATTGGATTTCATGGCCCTGAAGAAATTTTGCATATAGTTCATTTATTTCTCATGATTTTCTTCCATGGTGACTATCTGATTGCAGTGATTAAATCCCATGATTGTCATTTCCTCAATATGTTTTTATTCTAAGGCCAATAATATTCTCTGCATAGAACAAATTTGCCTGGTGCGATCAACTATTAATCTCGCTTGGTTAAGTTCCATATTCTTAATGATTTGAGCCTGGTTAACCTCTATATTCTTGATTACCTGAGCTTGATTCAATTGTATATCCGTAACCATATGATTTAGTTCCTTGATGAAATAATTTTCAAATTCTATTGTTTCCTTTACTTCAAATTTTGCTTTGACCCTTTTATTATCTCCATATTTATGTTCAAAATCATTAATGATTGATTTTGAAGAATGAAAAGTGTTATTAGAAAAATTAGTAAACCAATCCAAGGTATCTCCATATAAGGCGAGAATGAAATTATGAAGGTAAGTCTCGACAGTAAGAACATTTTCACCTTGCGAAGGAGGAAACTCATCGATGGATTCACCAACTTCATTAGGATAACCATGCAAATCTCCCTGAATTTTAGTAAAATAATAAGGAGCAAAAAAATCACCCATGATGACTTTCTTAAAGGGAAAAGGAAGGGCCAAATGGATGCTATATAAATAGCTACTTGTTTAAGAAAATCAAGAGATCCACAAGAAGCGAGTTTCTAGTGGAAATTACGTCATAAAAATTAAAATAAGTAGAGTCGCCACTTGAACATGAATCTAACTCCAAGGTCCAAAATACATGAAATAAAAAAGGTTAGTGAGGGAGAAGCAAATGGATATCAGGGAGGGATTCTTATATGAGAAATAATGGATGAATAAATGGAGTTGCCACCCAAACAGGAAACCAGCCAAAATTTCCAGGTGCTAAATGGAATATTAAAGGATTAGTGAGATGACGAAAGATAAGGTGATGATAAGATTAAGAAATATAATGGTGCCAAAAAATGTTGGCGTTGCTGAAAATATGAGAAATGAGAAGATGAGGATGCTTAAGATGAATTTTGTGAAGGCAAGGTCTAATAAATTGGTTCCTAACATCGACACTAGAAAATTCTATGCCATTTGACGAGCTAATGAATGTCAGAAAAGATGAAAGACTAAAAAAATGTTGCGAGGACCAAGGAAAAAAAACTCTATCCCCGACTGTAGTATACAACATGCATGTATATATTGGATTCAGATGGTACTAGATATCTATATTCTTGGACCTATCATGAAACACATGATTAATCGAGAGTTTAATGCAACTCTGATTATCACAATGAATCAATGTCAGATCCATATAAGAACCAAAAAAACCAACCAAGATCTTTCTCATCTAGATAGCCTCACATGCAGCTTGAATTGTTGCCATGTATTCCGATTTCGCTGAAATGAGTGCCACAGATCATTGCTTCCTGCTGTACCAAGAAACTGCTGTCGATCCAATGCTAAAGATCCCTCGTGATGTGATCTTTCTATCCGATGGACTGCCCGCCCAATCTGCATCCATGAAGACATGAAGCTTCACTCCCTATTTCTGTCTATACCATAAAACATACTCTGATGTGCCCCTCAGGTATCTCAAGACATGCGTCCCCACCTTCCAAAATAGCTTGGTAGGCTTAACCATATTTTGACTTAGTTGGTTAACTGTGTAGCAAATGACTGGCCTTGTGTTCACCAAATACATTAGTGAACCCACTAACTTTCGGTAACCAGTAGCATCCACTACCTCTCTAGAAGTATCATCCTCTTTCCTCCAATATCTTGGAAGAGGAGTATCCATGGGTTTGCAGCTCTCCATGTTAAAATTACCCAGTATCTCCTTTTCATACTTGCCTTGAGACACAAAAAGTTCACCATCCCGCTGCCATATTTCCAATCCGAGGAAATAATGAAGGAGTTCCATGTCCTTCATTTCGAACTCCCTTGCAAGATATTCCTTGCATGAGTGTATCAGTTGCTCATCACCATTCAAAATTAGATCATCAACATACATAAAAATGATCAATAGCTTACCCTCAACCACAATTTGGTACATGTTTTCATATGCTTCATTTTGGTGAATCCCAGTCCAGTGAAATAGCTTTCTATCCGAGTGTACCAAGCACAGGGTGCTTGCTTCAGCCCATACAATTCTATTTTCTGTTGGCACACATGCGACTCACTGTTGAAGATATTGAAACCTTCAGGCTACTCTATGTACACCTCTTCCTTAATGATCCCATTGAGAAACACAATTTTCACATCCATCTAATGAATGCGCCAACCCATCTACGCTGAGAGTGCAAGGATGGATCTTATGGAAGAGTACCTTGAAACAGGTGCAAAAGTCTCATCATAATCTATCCCCTCAATCTCTGAGAATCCCCGGGCCACAAATATAGCCTTGTATTTCTCCACACTCCCATCAGAAACTTGATTTACCTTGTAGATCCATCTCGATCTAACCACTGATTTGTCAACTAGTCTTGGGACTATCTCCCATGCATTGTTCTTGAAAATGGAGTCATACTCCTCCACCATTGCATCAACCCAAGTTGGTTGCTGCACTGCTTCCTGAAAGGAAGATGGTTCAGTCACAATAAATTTTCTCATAAGAGCCATGTATCCAGTAAATCAATCAGGAGCCTGTCTCTGTCTGCACTGTGAAGTAGGGGCTCCTACATTCTATGCAGCATAAGGTCTCAATCTATCAGCTTCTATGGTGCGCCTTCTGCCATTTCTGATGGATGGCCCTGCATGAGTGTTTTCCTCCACTCCATGAACCTCCTCATGTGGCTGTTCCACATCTTGGGACTCATCCTTGGGAACCAATAGTTCCTCCTCTACATGCAAGTCCAACTACCTCTCAAGGGACAACCGCATGGCTTTCTCCTAATCAAATTTTATATCCCATCGCAAAACAATCATTCTGCTGTTTGGAAATTACACACGATAATTATGGGGTGTTTCAGTGTACCCTAAAAAAATCCAAACCTCAATTGTTGGTTCTAGCTTCTTCCTAGCATCCTTGGTCACATGCACATAAACAGATGAGACAAAAATCTTAAAGTGTGAAACATCATGTTTCTTACCAGTGAAAGCCTCTTCAGGTGTACTCATGCCAAGTACTCTATGAGGACAACGGTTTTGCACATGTACCATTGTGTTGCATGCTTCCACCCACAGATGCATCAATAGGCCTTGATCATGCAACATCGCTCATGCTGCACCCACAATAGTTCTTTTCTTCCTCTCCATGACCCCATTCTGCTGTGGGTTATGAGACGTTATGAGTTCTTTTCGAATTCTTTTTTTTCTGCAGAAGTTCTTGAATTGGTTAGAGATGTATTCTCCACCATTATCACTCCTAAGAGCCTTCACTTGCTTCCCCAAATATTTTTCCACTAGTGCCTTAAACTCACAGAACTTAGAGAATGTATGATCTTTCTTTTTAATTAAGAATGTCCAGCACTTACGAGAAAAGCCATCAACAAATATAACATAGTACTTATGTTTTGCTGTCGAAGCAACAGAGAAAGGATCATACACGTCTGTGTGAACTCTCTCAAGGATCACTGAAGCTTGGTTTTCCTTCTCATGAAAGATGGCATTTACATATTTTCCCATAGTACATCCCTTGCATGTGTCTGACTGCACAAGTGTACCCCTAGGAATACCAATAGAAATCTGCTGCATGATTTTCAAGTCTCCATGGTGAAGATGACCCAATATCCTGTGCCATAATTCGCCCTCATCCCAGCTCACCACTTGATTTGCCTTGCCGATCATTTCTGCACAACCATCTACCTCCAAATTTTAGAGATTCTTAACTCGAATCCCTATCCTCTTGGCTTGTCCTATTTTTTTATGTCGTAGGAAATATTTTCCTTCACTAAAAACAACATCATAGCCTCTATCCTCTAAAATTGCGACTGAGACCAAATTTTTCTTCAGACATGGTACATGCATTACATCTTTTAATTGAAAGGGTTTACCTGACTACCTCTGGAAGGTAATGGTACCAATCTGGGTAGCACTGTAACGCCCGTCATCGTCCATTTCAATACGCATTTGGAGGTCCTTCTCCTCCAAGTCACTGAAAAGTTCCTTGTCTCCCGTCATGTGAAAGGAAGCGCCATTATCCAAATACCACACAGATCTTAATGCACTGGACACCATGCATGCGATCAATGAGAAGTCAAGCTCAAATTGCGAGGAAAGGGCCTCATAAACTGTAGATCCTCCAACCTTATTTTTATTCTTCTTTTGTGGACAGTTAGTAGCAAAATGCCCATGCTCGTGACAATGAAAACACTTCATCTTGGACATGTCTTGATTCTTTCCATTCTTGGAATCGGATTTAGAATGGAATTTCTTCCCCTTCCCCTTCCTCGCCTTGAAAACCAAAGAAAAATCCTCTTCATTGTCATTCTTAGATGAAGATCCATCTCTGGTGTTCCGTCTGAACTCCTCCTGCACCAAATCCGACCACAGTCGTTCCCAATCTAGAAAATTTTCCCTTCCATTGACAGAGTCTCGATAAGTGTGCAAACTCTTGGGAAGTCCTAGGAGAGCCAAGCTCACCAAATCATCATCAGCGACTATTATATCAACTCTCCCCAGTTCATCCCGACATTGGACAAACTTTGTTAGATATTTTGGAATGGTGTCGCCCTTTTCCATATTGAACTTCCTAAGTTAATTTTTGAGCGCCAATTTCCTATGGTTGCTACTGCTTTGGAATAGATCCATCAAAGCCTTCCACATTGCATATGGTGTGGGTTTCCCATAGAGGCTTGAGACAATGTGGTCTCGTACTTCCTCCAATAGAATCCTCCTTTCCTTTTCCACTTCCTTTTTCTATGCATCAAGATTTGCAACATCTGTCACAACTGGTTTAGGAACATAATTGTCAATGAATTCCTTCAAGCCATTTTCTTCGAGTACTGCCTCCATCCTGTCCTTCCAAGCAATACAGTTTGAGCTACCCTCGAGTGCTTACTCTAACCTTAAGCCATTGAAATCCATTTCGATCTTGAATTAGTTGTAGCACTAAGAAAGTCTTTCTACAAATTCGAATTCTATCCAGTCACAAAATCAGATCCTGCTTCACTTATACAATTTCCTTAGCTCTGATACCATGTATAAATTATGCAACATGCATGTATATCTTGGATTCAACCGATCTAACAATGTACTAAATTTAAATACTGAATCTCTTCTACAAATATTTTGTGGAATTAAAAACACAATTGCTAATCACATGAACATGAAGAAGAATCAAATCACACACAACATAGATAATTTCCTGGGGAAAGCTTATAGCTAAAAACCCCACTATCTTCTATTTTATATTCAACATGGATCATGAAACAATTACATACAAAAATATTCTCACAAGAGCCCTCTAGTACTCAACTAGTTGTCTCACATTGTCATATGCAAAACTGACCAACACATAGCCAATTATCAGCCTCTAGAAAGCCTACCTTGCTTGCGCAATCCCTCATGGAATATATCCCTAAAAGATAGGAATTATTGCCTTCCTTGACTACGCAAGTATCATGGGTACTCCAATGGGTGTTTGGTTTCATGTGTGCAACCCAATAATCCTACAACTGATAGTCAACTTCCCTTTGACCTAGATCTTAACTGGGTCTCCACTGGATCTGACATGCATGCAACTAATAATAGTAAATCCTCAGTTGCATGTTGAGATCACTCATTGTGAATTAATTAATATTTAATTCACTTGATCTCACACTAGTGTAAGTTCAGTTACAATTAGCAGAACTGAGTTTAACTCACTTAAATGATTTGAATTGATTACAACTTGCATTAAATAATGCACCACTGCACTTCGAACTCTGTTACAACAAGAATTACTTTGGATGCCTCACCAACTACCTCTAACTCGAAATCCATTAGCTAACTGAGCTTATCACTCTCATTTAACTATTTCAAGTTTACATTGAGAATATATTACTGTTTATGGTCCATCTTAATTAAGGGATTACCAAAATAGACAAGCACCTAAAAATAGCATTGTGGGCCCCACCTTAGTATGTGTGCTTAGTACAATTAGGCGTGGGTGATGAAATTTTATTGTTGAATCTCAACACTGAAAATGACGCAAAAAATGTTGTCGCACAGAATTTCCAGGCACAATGATAATGACTCAGATCACGGACTGTTTCCCTGATCCCCAATCTCTCCGTTTAAGCTGTATCCCTACAAAATAATAAGGGGGGTAGACCCTAC
The DNA here is from genome assembly GCA_034641835.2 of Pinus albicaulis. Taxonomy (NCBI): domain Eukaryota; kingdom Viridiplantae; phylum Streptophyta; class Pinopsida; order Pinales; family Pinaceae; genus Pinus; species Pinus albicaulis. The sequence continues at coordinate 597,222,778 of CM076580.1, forward strand.
GGAAATGGAATGAAGGAGGACTAGGTGGGAAACCACCAATCTGAGAGACACAGTTTAGCGACCAAATACTTGTATTAGATCTAGCAATATTTAAAGGATTTGATTATATTTAGATGATTGATACCAGTGCCTTATGGAGTCAACTATCTTTGTAAGTAATTTACGACCAAGTAAATGATAAGCAACTGCTACTTGGATGAATAAATATCTTATGTGTAATGAAAATACTATGACTAATGTGAAATGCAGAAATATTGGTTAATTTTAATCAAATGCCTATTCCAAAAATTAAATTAACCTTGTTATAAGGACTTTAAATTTATTTCCCAAAAAAATTTAACACTTTATGAATGGCCCAAAATCCCCTATGTCAAAATTAAAGCCAAAAATTGATTTGTCAAAATTTTATATTACAAAAAATTTAAAAATTTCTTAAAGTCTCAAATAAGAAAAATTCAATTTTTTTTTTTTGAATGTGCAAATTAAATTTTTTCAAAAAAAAAAAAAAAAATTTTTTGTTTTTGTTTTTTGACTTGTTAAATGTTTAGAAGTTAATAAAAAATAATGACGCTTTAAATTTTGAATGGGTCAAATACCATAAAATAAATTAAATCGAAATAGGTTTAATGAATGGATTAGGTAAAGTCGATGGGGAAAAAGGCATGCCAGAAGCACATGAAAGATTGGGGCTCGAGTGGGAAAATGTCAAAAAACGAGGGAAAATGGATAAGGAGCAACTACCACAATGAGATGGATGTGATTTACAGAGCAGAGATGTGGGAGCTCGCAGGTAATGGTAGTGGATAAAGACATGAAAGGGATGAAGTAGCTGCAGGAAGAAAGATCCGCTCAGAGAAGAGAAGGACGACCAGGGAAAGGAAATGAAGGTGTGAGGGAGAGGGAGAAGCAACAAAAACGCAGGAGGAATGGGCAGTTGCAAGGAGAAAGGGAAGGACATGAAGCAAGGGTCGAGGGAGATGCGGGAAAGGATAGAGTGAGATACACGCGTTAGGGAGCGAGAAACACGATAATGAATACATGGAAATGAGGGACCCAAGGGCAGGAAGCAACAAGGGAAAAAAGGGAAAAGCGCAATAGGGAGGAATGAGGAAAAATCAAAACCTCTTAAAAATCAAAGAACACCCGTACAACACTTAAAAAAAATTCCACTTCTAAAATTTTTGTTTCAAATCGCCTCAATTTTTTTTATGAAGAATTCTAGATCTGAAAACAAATTTTAATTAAATGATCTTAATTGAAATTTTCCTGCAAAAATTTGTTTTCTAAGACAAGATCTTTCCCTCCAGCACCTAGATCTATCTCATATCTGAATAATCTCCTTTGAAAACCTTCAGATCCACGCTTGCACCAAAGATAAACAAAACCCAAAAAACCAATACATATACAAAAATATGAAAACAAAACCCCAATCCCAAGTTAGAAATCGAAATAAATGTTTTTTTTACAATTTTCAGATCTATACGATATGTTATAAATCTGTCATATTTGTGGAGTATGAGGCTGACTCCGCTCCCACATCTGTAGATATAAGGCTCTTCCTAGCCAGAACTAGCTATTTAGCACAATTTTTGAGGGAGAAATAAATTTTTAAAATTTAGGTACTTGCCCAAAAAATCTCTCCAAGATATATTTGGTTAGATAATCTGAGAGTTTTAATTCGGAAGGCTCTCCATATATTAAATTTTGGGAGTCGACTGGTTCAACCAAGGACTTCCCCAAACACCCAAAATTTCTAAATAAAAATGATTTCTGCACACTTAGAATATAAGCCGTTAAATTAATAGAGCTATAAAATAATGATTAAATCTTAAAATATTAGAGATACTTGCTAATCAAATAAATATATTAATGCTATCCTAAAACCCAACAATCTAAGAAAGATACATGTGCAATAGGCTGATCTACAAGAGCTATTAACCAACAAATTATAAATAAGATAAAAAAAATATTAAACACAAGTTACTATAAAATACCAGAGAAGAACACTGCCATGAAGTAAAACCCCAAAGTCTTTGTGTTTTATTATTCCAGAAAAGTTTACAAGAGCTTCGAGAGCTAGTACACGATCTCAAAGTTCAGATCCTTTGATTGAAAAATGACTCCTAATTTATAGATAAATTTTCCAATGGCTAGCTGGCTTGATCCCTATCAAATTAATATCGACTGTTCATAAAGATTTAATTATCTTTTAATCATCATCATCGAAATTATTTATTTTTTGAGGAAAAATAAAATTTTACATTAAATTGATTTTTAATTAACTCAAACTTAATTATTTTGAGTTAATTCCTCAAAATTTGACTTTGACTTAACCACCAAGGCCGAAGCGTCCAAAATCTGTTGAAATTTTCAATATTCCCTTGGTGGAGGGCCTCCAGAAATCAATTCTTCTAGAACACATGAATTTTTTAATTTGGAGAAATTAGTTTTCCTAAGACTTAACTTAGAATTAAATTAATTAAATTTATGGCTTAGGTTTTTTAGTGTATTTTTTCCACAAAATTTAATTAATTGACACATGGGGGGATTATTATTTTTTTCTAACCCTATAATGTTTTAGCACCATGTCTAAAATATTATTTACAAAAAATAATTACATTAACCCATGAAAGGGGTACACCCGTTCGTTATAGGCCCTCAAATATCTACCCGATTTTGCGACTAGAAATATGATTTAGTAGAAAAAATAATTCGTAATAAAATAATCTAGTCAATTAGATATGATTATTCCCAAATTACTTTTACAAAGACTTGATAAAAAAAAAGAATCACCTAATAGCTTGACGACAAAATCCACCCTAGCTTTGGGGTGAGGTTGGAGGGAAAAACTGCCGATCATTTGTGTCGAGAGACACCAATGAATTAGTGAGACGAAAAATCTCCTAGGATAGAAATTGTCACCAAAATAATAGGCTTACCTAGGTTGTTACATACATGATGGTCTTACTAATATCATTTACATTATAAACACGCTGAATGGGTTTACATCTTTAACAAACTGAAGAATTTTGATGAGTCCTAGATGGTGTGAACAATCAAACATGATGCAATCCATTTTGTGAAAAAATGGGTGTACTGCTATAGGGTCATTGGCACGGAGTAGCCAACATTTGGCTCTTCTTGGGGACACGTTGCTTCATCGAAGGAATGTGAGAATCAAGAATTTGCACCCAGGAAACACACAAAATTGTATAAGTAGTGTCCTTCCAAAAATCATCATATAACATTAAGCACATGAAATAGAAGCTCTGTAACTAGTAACAATTCTACTAACACAAAAAATAAATCTAATGTAAAGACCTAAATAAAATGCTGAAAAGACAAGGTGTAGGGTTAGAAGTACAATACGAAGGATGCCCTAGTGCATTAGATGTGTTCAATGAAGTCCTTCTTGAGAATCTTCCTGATTTTTGGCAAATCCATATGTTTTTTCTATGATGTGCCATGTGCAATTCTAAAATTTTTAGGACTCTTACCTATCCCAATGTTGTGTTGTATATGGACATCAGATATATCAAGCTTCTTTCCTTTTTCACCTTTTTTCATACTTTTCTTTGTGGTGGGTTGTAATGCTAATGATGTAGAATATTCTGCTTGATATTGAAAATTTTCAAATGAAGTATCCAAGATATTCATGACATGCCTTTCTGCATTTGCATCTGTTTTTTCAAGGGTGATGGATCAACTTGACATGTATTATCCTGATTTCCTTTAGTTTCCCTTTTATTTAGGCTGCCTTCATTCAACCACCTTTCATGAAACAAATGAACTCCTCATAATACGATGGGGCTTACTTTAGAAAAATGGGAGGCTTATGATCCGTCGACAATTTTGAATTGGGTTGGAACTTCTGTATATGTGATATTTCCATTTTTTCCAACATATTATGAATACCAATCAATTGATTAAAATGCTTAAGTTTTATAGCAATGATTTCCTTTGCATTACTCTCTTCAACAGTCAACAACCTGTGCTGAAGAGACATCTGACCAATTTCCATGCCTTTTATCATTGTGTTATTATTCACTTTCATGGCCCTCAAGCAATTTTTCTTATAGTTCATTTATTTTCTCATAATTTTCTTCCATGGTGACTATCTGATTATAGTGATTAAATCCCATGATTGTCATTTCCTCAATATGTTTTTATTCTAAGGCCAATAATATTCTCTACATAGAACCAATTTCCCTAGAGCGATCAACTGTTAATCTCGCTTGGTTAAGTTCCATGTTCTTAATGAGTTGAGCCTGGTTAACCTCCGTATTCTTGATTACCTTAGCTTGATTCAATTGTATATCCTTAACCATCTAAGTTAATTCCTTGATGAAATCATTTTCAACTTCTATGGTTTCCTTTACTTCAACTTTTTCTTTTAGCCTTTTATTATCTCCATATTTATCTTCAAAAGCATCAATTATTGATGGTAAAGAATAACAAGTGTTATCAGGAAACCCAGTAAACCAATCCAAGGCATCTCCATCTAAGGTGAGAACAAAAATCTTCATCTTCGCATATTCATGATAAAAAAATGGGCGACAATTGCTTATACAAGGGTTGAAATTATGAAGGTGAGTCTCGGCAGTAAAAGCATTGTCACCTTGAAAAGGAGGAAATTCATTGATGGTTTCACCAACTTCATAAGAATAACCATGCATAGCTCCCTGAATGTTAGTAAAATAATAAGGAGAAAACAAATCATCCATGATGACTTTCTTAAAGGGAAAAGGAATGGCGAAATTAATTATAGATAGATAAATCCTTGTTTAAGAAAATCAAGAGGTCCACAAGAAGCGAGGTTCTAGTGGAAATTAAGTTGTAAAAAATGAAGGAAGTGGAGTCGCCACTTGAACATGAATCTATCTCCAAGATCGAAAAGGCGTGAAATCGAAAAGGTTAGTGAGGGAGAAGAAAATGGATATCAGGGAGGGATTCTTGTATGAGAAATAATGGATGAATAAATGGAGTTTCCACCCAAACAAGAAACCAACCAAAATTTCCAGGTGCTAAATGGAATATGAAAGGATTAGTGAGATGAAAAAAGATAAGGTGATTAAAATATGAAGAAATATAATGGCGTCAGAAAATGTTGGCGTTGATGAAAATATGAGAAATGAGAATATGAGGATGATTAAGACGAATGTTGTGAAGGCAAGGTCCAATAAATTGGTTCTTGACAACGATACCACAAAATGCTATGCCGTTTGACGGGCTAATGAATGTTAGAAAATATGAAAGACTGAAAAAATATCATGAGGGCCAAGGACAAAAAAACTCTATCCTCGAAAACGACGCCAAAAAATGTTGTTGCACACAGTGTCTAGGAACTGCGACAACGAGGCAGATCATGGGTTGTCACCCTGATTCCAAATTTTTCCGTTTAAGTTGTCTCCCTACAAGAGAATAAGGGGGGTAGAACCTACGGAAATGAAATGAAGGAGGATTAGTTGGGAACCAAACAATCCGAGAGACATAGTTGAGAGACAAGATAATTGTATTATATCTAGCAAGATTTAAAGGATTTGATTAGCTTTAGACGATTGATACCAGTGCCTTATGGAGTCAACTATCTTGCTAAGAAATTTAGGACCAAGTGATTGATAAGTAACTGCTGCTTGGATGAATAACTATCCTATATGTAATGCAGATCTTATGAATAATGTGAAATGTAGGAATCTTGGTTAATTTTAATAAAATGCCTGTTCTAAGTTTAAACCCTTCAATCCTTTAATATTGAACATGATTTCGTAGTAAGTGGCAGAGTGAAAATAAGGTGAAGCAAACTAAGGTGTGATTAACAATACCTCTCCTGAAAATCTAACGTACCTAGTGCCATCGGTGCTGCAAAGAGATGTGGCCCTGATGACTGCAAGGTCACCATTTTAAGTGCTAGAAAAACCAGGCTTCTCAAGCAAAGATGGATGGGTACCTAGCTTTCTATTGACAAAAATTATGCTCAGAAGTAAATTTTAATTTTGCAAGACTAACTTAAAATGTGAAATGCCAGGAGAATTAGAAGATGCTTTAGTGAAACGTGATGTTAAATACCCAAAGCACTTAGATTATGATTTATTATGATTTAAACACTAAGAACTTAAGTGAAAATGAAAATTATGTAGATGTTAAAAAATATTCAATCGAAAGATATACAATTTATCACAAGTCCATGATAAAACACTTAATAAAGTGATGATCAAAATTACTTGAAAAATTCCAAAACTGGATGTTCGAGAAATATCCAAAATTTCAAGTAAATAAATCGACACTTAGAATTAATTTCCTTCTTAGATAATAAGAGATCTCAATAATTATTAAGCATTAAAACCAATGATCACAAAACTTTACTAAAGCATTAAAGTCTAAGCATTTAAATTTCGATAACTAATAACCAGGAAACACCATGAATTTTAAATGCTAACCAAATAAGAAATTCTTCAAATAATTATGGAATTAAATGATCTTCTTAAATTACCCAAACCCATAAAATGTATATTTTCTCCTATAGTCAAACTTTAGAGATATAAAAAATATTAAATTAACCTCGCTATAAGGACTTTAAATTTATTTACCAAAACATTTTAACACAATATGAATGGCCCAAAATCCCCTATGTCAAAAGTAAAAACAAAAATTGATTGCTATTACAAAAAAATAAAACATTTCTTAAAGTCTCAAATCACAAAAAATCAAAAATTTTGATTTTTTTATTTTTAATGTGCAAATTAATTTTTTTTAAACAACAAATTTTTTGTTTTTTTGTTTTTTACTTTTTGACTTGTTAAATTTTTAGAATTTAATAAAAAAGAATGAAGCTTTAAAATTTTAATGGGTCAAATACCACAAAATAAATTAAATCGAAATAGGTTTAATGAATGGATTAGGTAAATTCGGTGGGGAAAAAGGCCTGAGGGAAGCACAGGAAAGATTGAGGCTCGAGCGGGAGCAAGTCACGAAATGAGGGACAATGGTTATGGAGCAACCACCATAGTGAGTTGGATGTGATTTGTAGAGTAGAGATGAGGGTGATTGTAGGTAATGGCAGTAGAAAGAGACATCGAAGGGATGAAGTAGCTGCAAGAAGAAAGATCCATGCAAATAAGAGAAGGACGAGCAGGGAAAGGAAATGAAGGCGTGAGGGAGAGGGAGAATCAGTCAAAATGCAGGAGGAATGGGTAACCGCAAGGAGAAAGGGAAGGACATGAAGCGAGGGTTGAGGAAGCTGCAGGAAAGAATAGAGCAAGGAGCATGCATTAGGGAGAGAGAAATGGAGAATGAAGACACAAAAATGAGGGAAACAAGGGTAGGAAGCAGCGAGGGAAAAAAGGGAAAAACATAGCAGGGAGTAAGGAGGCAAAATAAAAACCTCTTAAAAATCGAAGAACACCCGCACAACACTTAAAAGGAAATTCCACTTCTAAATTTTTTGTTTCAAATCGCCTCAGAAGTTTTTATGAAGAATTCCAGACCCGAAAATGAATTTTAATTAAATGATCTTAACTAAATTTTTCCTGCAAAAATTTGTTTTTTGATACAAGATATTTCCCTCCAGTGCCTAGATCTATCTCATATCTGAAGAATCTCCTTTGAAAACCTTCATATTCACTCCTGCAAAAAAAAGAAACAAAACCCAAAAACCTAATAGATATACATAAATCTGAAAACAAAACCCTAATCCCAAGTTAGAAATAGAAATAAATGTTTTGTACAATTTCAGGTCTATACAATATATTAAAAATATTTCACATTTGTGGAGTATGAGTTCGACTCCGCTCCTAGATCTGTAGATCTAAGGCTATTCCTAGTCAGATCTAGCTATTTAGCACAAATTTTGAGATAGAAATAAAATTTTAAAATTTAGGTACTAGCTTAGAAAATATCTGCAATATATATTTTGTTAGATAATCTCAGAGTTTTAATCTGGAAGTCTCTCTAGATATTAAATTTCGGGAATCAGCTGGTCCAGCCGAGGACTTCCCCAGACGACCAAAATTTCTGAAGAAAAATGATTTCTACACACTTAGAATATGACCTGTTAAATTAATAGAGGTATAAAATAACGAATAAATCTTCAAAGATTAAAGATACTTGCTAATCAAATAAATATCTTAATGCTATCCTAAAACCCAACAATATAAGCAAGATACATGTGCAATAGGTTGATCTATAAGAGCTATTAACCAAAAACTTATAAATAAGATCAAAAAAATATTAAACACAAGTTACCATAAAATAACTGAGAGGAACAATACCATCAAGTAAAACCCCAAAGACTTTGCATTTTATTATTCCATAAAAGTTTACAAGAGTTTCGAGAGCTAGTACACGATCTGAAAGATCGGATCCTTTGATTGACAAATGACTCTTAATTTATAGATAAATACTCCAATGACTAGTTGGCTTGATCCTTGTCAAATTAATATCGACTGTTCATAAAGATTTAATTATCTTTTAATCATCATCGTTGAAATTATTTATTTTTTGAGGAAAAATCGAATTTTACATTTAATTGATTTTTAATTAACTCAAACTTAATTATTTTGAGTTAATTTCGTCAAAAAATTGACTTTGACTTAACCACTAAAGTCCAAGGGTCCAAAATATCTTGAAATTTTCAATATTCCCTTGGTGGAGGACATCTAGAAATTAATTCTTCTAGAACCCACAATTTATTTTTTTTTATTTTTTATTTATTATTTATTTATTTATTTTTTTTAATTTGGAGATTTTTTTTTTCCTAAGACTTAACTTAGACTTAAATTAATAAAATTTCGCGCTTAGGATTTTTAGTTTATTTTTTCACGAAAATTTAATTAATTGACACATCAGGGGATTATTAATTTTTTCCAACCCTCTAATATTTTAGCACCATGCCTAAAATATTGTTTACAAAAAATAATTACATTTTAACCCATGAAGGGGAAACACCCGTTCATTATAGACTCTCAAATATCTACCTTATTTCGCGACTCAAAATATGATATAGTAGACCAAGTAATTCGTAATAAAATAATGTATCCAATTAGCTAGGATTATTCCCAAATTACTTTTACAAAGTCTCAGTAGAAAACAATAGGTCTCATCTAATATCTTGACGGAAAAATATACCCTAGATTTGGGGTGATGTTGTAGGGAAAAATCTACTGATCATTTGTGTCAAGGGACACAGATGAATCATTGAGACGAAAAACCTCCTAGGATAGGAATTGTCACCAAAATAATAGGCTTACCTAGGTTTTTACATACATGATGGTCTTACTAATATCATTTACATTCGAAACTTGCAGAATAGGTTTACATCTTTAACAAATTGAAGATTATTGATGAGTCTTGAATGGTGTGAACACTCAAACATGATGCAATCCCTTGTGCGAAAAAAGGGGTATACTGCTATAAGGTCGTTGACACAAAGTGGTCAACAGGCATAATGAAGGATTGCAACATTCTGGGCTTGAGCTTGGGCACACGACCTAGCCTGAGGGCTTATGCCTGCAACCCCCCTGTGGCTACGCATTTTATGTTGGGGCATATCGCACCAAAAGATAAGTATCCAAGCAGGATTAATTTCCTACAACAACTCGAGACTTAGAGGATTGAGATTGAGAAATCTAGAAAAAAGTAAAACAGAGAGGATTCTAATATTCCAGGGTATACAAGGCCAACATTAGGGGAATTTTAAGATCTAAAATGGGCCTCCTAAGAAAAATGTACAACCAAAATAAACTTTATAAGAACCAATAGGATTCAAGATGATGATGTCAACCATGGGGGATGATTCACCATTTTTTAAGTAAAAAGGTAAAAAGATTAAAATATAATAAAATAATATAACTACTTTTTCAACTCGTATTTTCAACTTATCTCCCAAAGTTTTTATTCAAATTTCGAGCGAGAGTACTTGTTGGATGCAAAATTTAATTCCTCATCCAAGGAGTACCCATTTTTCATACTTTTTATGGACCCTGCTACACAAAAAAAAGAGAAATACATTAAAAAACGTGATTACAATCATGTTTTTCATGTATTTCTCATTTTTCATGTAGTAGGATCCATCAAAAGTATGCAACATGGGTACTCCTTGGATGATGAATTAAATTTTGCATCCAATGAGTACTCCCGCTCGAAATTTGAGTAAAAACGTTGGGAGATAAGTTGAAAAAGTAGTTTTTTCTTTTTTCCCTCCAAAATTTGATGATGTAATCAAATCTTATTTTATTTTATAATTTCCTTAGGAGGCCCATTTTATACCTCAAAATTCCCCTAATGAAAACATAGGAGGACAAATGAACATGAATTGTAGATGAAATACTTCTAGCAACGTCTAATGCTTGCCAAGAGGCACCATAATTTAGGCTTCTACCCGACCTAGTTGAGATCAAAACAAAGAAAAAGAATCACCACTAGTTAGAATTCAAACAAGAGAATGCAGTTACTAATTTCAGAAGAGTAGAACCATACCTTGAATTAACTTGTCCTCATATCTTGGACTAACGAGGTTATGCATGCTAGATAAAATTTAATTCCACTAGCTCTTACAACATCCAATTCCAATGTTTTTGTTGGAGTCCTAGAATTTTCGACCCCTGCATACCCAAAGAATATCTCTAGACCATTCCTTTTCTACTGGTGTCGGCACTAAGGTCCTCCAAACCTAGAATTCAGGCTGCCTTGCATGCAAACACAAACCAATTTTTTTCTATAGCTAAACACCACCATTTTCTTTTGATAGAAAGCTTATTGACTTCACCATATCTCCACAATTTTTTTGCGTAACGTAAATATTCCTTTGTCAGACACCCAAGGGAATTTTTCCACCTGTATTGGGGGATAAGCTCAACCATTTAAAAAAGACGAAGATAAATGTCTCTCTTCTCACATCAATTGACTATAGTAAAGAATAAAAAATGAATGAGTGTAGATTAGTGTATGTAGTTCACATGTGTGTTGCATGGGGAGGGTTGGCAACACTACTCCCCCCTCTTAAATGTTGTGGGAGGGGGAAGGGTGGTGTGCTCATCCTGACCTCCAGTGTCCCATATTTCAACACCCCTATCGGGGGATTTTAATATCCACTTTAAATAAATAACAAAAATATACGAAGTGTTTCAAAGTAAATTTTGTAGTGTCCACTTTAAGTAAAATAATAGAGATATAAAGTATTTTAAAATAAAATTTCCTTATTCTTCCATTTGTGCTTTCAACTTCCGAGTATGGGAAAGAAGTGTAAATGCTTCAATGCTTAATATAGAGTTGACAAATAACATTTAAAAATATATTAATAACCATAAAAATATTTCATTATGAGTTAAAAATAAAATATTTGAATGTTAGTGTTCAATAAAATATTTTAACATTACCAAAAAAGTTAAAATTTAAAAACTTTTTATTAAGTAGAAATAGACATTCTAGAACTTAGTATGAGGGATATATATATATATATATATATATATTCAATGTCCATGTTATTGAAAAAGGAAAAAAAAAAAAAAACCTTGGTAGGGAGGATAACAATCATTCCTCCCAATTACCCAAGATAATCTCAAGTTGTGCATATGTAAAGAGGTATACAATAATTGAAACTAAAAAAAAAAAATTATTTGGTGCTTTCTACTTCCCAATATGAGGGAGACATGTAATTATTTCAAAGCTTAATATGGCTTGACACTTGGAATTCAAAAAATATTAATAACAAACGAAAAATATTTCTTCTTTTTGTAGGTTTAAGTTTGTATTGCCTCAGAATTCAAAACATCAACATACATCTGCCATCTATCCATGACTTGCTAAGTACACCAAAAGAAATCTCAATCTACCACTAGCGAAGAAAAATATATTGACCACCTTCTAGAAAAAGTCATACCAATACAAAATTAATTGAATTTCAGTCAGTCTATCAACTAGAAAACTTCAAAAGAAAATATTTTTGAAGAAAATAAGAACTTTCAAGAGTCCAAGGAGGTCAGAAGTGTAGGGTATTTGGCATTGAAACCTGGTGGAGCTAAAGGCTTATTTTTTCACTATAGGTGGCTCTCAAGGTGAGCTAAGCATATTTCCAGGCTTTCGAGACATGCACATTGAAATCTTTGAGCATGTTTTAATATGTCATTAAGGGAAACCAATATGTTCTATTTTCCCTCTTGCTTCTCCTTTAAATATTTGCTAGGATGAATTTTGGGTTGCTAGTGGAGATTAATTGAGTTAAGATAATATTTCCATCTTCCCTTGTGTGACTAGGGCCAGGAACCTAGTTGGAAACATCTTCAATACTATCTATGTACAAAAAAGAAGACACCCATCAATAGGCATAGTTTTGAGACAACAAATCTCTGCTCGAATCTCTAGTGGAACAACCATGAAGTAGATATCCACAACATCATGAGCTAGTGCTTGGGTACAAGTTGTAATTTGAGGATATTTTCAACCCTTACCTCCATGACCACCCTAATCTTTGTGGCCACCCCACCCACCTCGGAAACTGTGCATGTGTTGTTGAGGGTAGGTACTCATATTGTACAGACACGAAGGGATCGATTTGACCGCAAGAGAAATAGCAGACGAGGAACAAAAAGAGGGATAAAATATAGGCTATAAATTGAGAGAAGGTTTGTAGATAGAGGATAGGAAGAAAATGAAACTAGCAAGAAAGAGGAAAATTACGAGACAAAGTTTTAGGAAATAAAATTCATGCCACCCTCTTAGGCCATGAAATGAAACAACAACATAACGTTTAACCATGTAAAAAACCATAATTAAGATTCCAAAAAATAGGAGAATCGAGACATAAAATAAAGAAAGCACCACCAACAAAGGTGTTTGACTTAGCCCAAGGCTCAGACTGAAGCAAAAGAAAGAAGCCAATTCCCATCCAACCCAATAGTAAGCAGAAGACCGACCATGTTCCTGAAACTCTGTTCCCACCCACTCTAAGAATAATCTATCTCTAGAAGACCTCACCAATGAAATATTAGAGAATGGAACATCTATACTAATGCTCCACATGTTTTCTCATACTGAACTAGAACTAGGGTTGAGATAAGACAAAGCACTAGAAGTGTAGAATATTGGTTTATTAGCAGAAATCTGTGAAACTTCGACCATAGACTCGCTTGTGCCGGAGATGGAAGAACTCTTCACCGCTAACCCTTTGGTGCAACTATCTGGAGTAAAATTCCAACTCGTTAAATTCATTTAAGTGCAAGTGCATGTTGGGGGGAAAACCACACTACCCCCCTCTTAAATGTTTCTTAAGGCAGTGGGGTGGTGGGATTGACCCCCAACACATTTTCCTTTATGATTCTCACCCCCATTGAGGAAAAAATGAAAAATATTTCAATATAAGTCATAAATAAAATATTTCAATAAAATTCCCATGGAACGTAGAATAGACGGTGACATGGTGTTATGTTAAGGCACTTCATGGTGAAAAGGTCATTAGTTTGAAACTCCATGGAAAAAAATATATCCATGATAGGGATGGTGTGGCCTAAGCCAAGTGTGATCCTTGTGTAATTTTGACAGCTTTGATGCCTTTGGGTCGCAGGTACCCAAGCCACAGGTTAGGTGTGTCAGTCATCTCAAGACTCACATTACGTAACAAAGAAAAAATATAATATTTCAATAAAAAATTTTCATATAGACTTTATTTGTATATATAACACTTCAATGTCCATGTGAATATTTTGTAGTATAAAGTAGATGTGTAATTCCTTTAACGAGAAGTAAACACGTGACATTTAAAAAAATATTAATAATAAAAAATTATTTCAACGTGTATCATAAATAAAATATTTCAATGTTCATGTTAAAATATTTCATATCAATTTTCTTTATATATATATATATATATATATATATATATATATATATATATATATAGAGAGAGAGAGAGAGAGAGAGAGAGAGAGAGAGAGAGATTCATTTTAACACTGGATTTTTTAGGGGGGGTTAAAGCGCTCTCTCAAGGTGAAAACATTTTTGGTTTAAGCACATGATAGATTAGATTAGATTACATTTGATTTGATTTCTCTAGGAATTTTTTTTTGGTTTAAACACATGATAGATTAGATTAGATTTGATCCTTCTAGGCACATGATAGATTATATTTGATATGGATTTTGGTTAAAACATTGCCCTTTGGGTGCATTTTTTTTGGCTTAAGTACATGATAGCTTAGATTATATTTAATCCCTCTAGGAACATGATAGATTAGAGTTAAGATGCATCTTAGTTAAAACATCTTCCTCACGACAAAATTTTTTTTCCCTTAAGCACATGATATATTAGATTATATTATATTTGATACCTCTAGGCACATGATAAATTAGATTTAAAATGGATCTTAGTTACAATACCACAATTATGTGTTGCTTAGTATGAAAGAGATGTGAATTTACTTTGATGCTAAAAATGAAGTTGACATGTGGCCCTTCACAACACATATAGAAAATTATATATCCAACTTAACATTGGATGTCACATGATAGATTAGGTTATATTTGATCTCTCTAGGCACATGATAGATTAGATTATATTTGATCTCTCTAGGCACATGAGATGGATTAGAGTTAAAATGGATCTTAGTTAAAAAATTTCAATGATGTAATGCTTAGTATGAAAGACATGTGCATTTAATTTGATGCTCAACATGAAGTTGACTTGTGGCACTTCATAACACACATACAAAAATAAAATTATATATCCAACAAGATTTGGATGTACCATGGGTTTAGAGAGATCAAAATCATTGAGGTGTGTATTTATCAATATGAGAGAGATGCATAAACCTAAATACCCCTTATATAGCATAGTATGAGAGATACATGTAATTTCTTTCAATATTGATTATTAACTCAACATGTCACTTGCAAGAGTTGAACCTGTGTGGGGAGAATAACAACATTTCTTCTAACAACCAAAGAAAAACCCTATTCACTCTCTCTCTCTCACACACACACCCAAAACAATTGAAAGTAATATATGCCACTTGTAAACTCCATGAATTACACATCTCCCTCATATTGATCCACTTGCGTGGATCAATATGAGGGAAATGTGTGTGTGTATATTAAGAATTATTGTAGACCCATTTTAACTCTAGATCTATCAAGAAGGTTCAAGTTGCTTGAGGTGAATAATTTTTATTTGATTGAAAAAAATTGAGTAAAGGTTTACACCTTGAGGGATTTCATCCCTCTTGGTGCTTTATAATTATATCAGGAGGCACTCTAGAGCCTAGTATTTGGGAGATGCAGTGACATGTTAGATGAGATGCGGTAGTGAACAGTTAGATTAAAAAAACAATAACAAAAATAATAAAAAATACAGTTTTCTCAATTAAAAAATTAATAAAAAGTAAAAAGTGATAAAAGTAATAATAAAATAATAAGTTGATTCAACTCAATTTGTTATAATGTAATTTTTTTTTATTAATAAAATTACAAACAATTTATTTCGAAAAAAAATTCATAATATGAATATCACATTAAAATAAATTAAAAATGTAATATCCATAACCATGAAATTTCATAATTTTATGTTTAAATTTAAGTAGAACACACACACACACACACACACACACACACACATTCAATGCAACGCATATCATATTAAAAACTAAAATTATAAAAAATTATAAAACATGTCAAAGAAAAATGCCAAGTGCATATGTATATAACTATATGTATTATCAAGTTTTTTTTTTGTAAGCTAAGTAGGACCTTTCATTCATTCATCAAAAGAGTAGGTCACATCAAGATAGATATTTTGAGGCCTCAACCTTCTCACCGGGAAACTAGATCTGTTGGCCATCAGAGGGCATTATAAGCCAACCAAAATAGGAATGTTTTGATTCTATCAAATTTGGTCAGATAAGCCTTACTGTCTGAATACCATAATAAGCTTTTCCTTCTAAGTATAAACCTTCCTACCACTATGACCATCATAAAAAAATTAAACAAAAACTAAAATTTTAACAAACATAACTAGAAAATGACTAGTCCTCGGAGGAATCTATAAGCACAAGGTATTTAGCACTAGACCCTGGTAATTCCGAATGCTAAGGGTGCCGAAGGAGATGCTCAATTTTTCTAAGGTGGGCATTTTGCTGCTGAACCTGAAACTGCAACAACTGAAAATATTTTTGAATTTACTGAAGGGAATGGTTGATCTGCATGAAATCATAAGTATGCATCATGGATTTGGCCACTATATTTTTCATCATCCAGTAAAGGTGGATGGTCTTCTTGTATTGGGAGACTCTACCTCTAGTATAGCCCGGATCAGGAACTAAAAGTTCACAGTCCAATTTTGGTTCTTCTTTCTCTGCTTGGCGGGTGAGAGCCTCTTCCCATCTCGCAATAATATTTCGTACCTGATTAGGGATCTCCTTCACATAAGCATGCACTGCATCTATGGTGTGTTGGGCTTGAATCTTACAACCAAATATTCTCGGTTTCTAGGAGGAGAGATCATCCTTCCGTTTCCGTGTAATATCCCAAAATGGGAACAAGCAACAATATTAAACAATATTGCTCAGAAAAAATGCAATTTAGCAAAATACAAGCAGGAGTCTAATATGGAGGCTCAATAATGACATTTATATCAGCAAATCAGAGTTATATTGAAGCCCATGAGTCATAGAACAAAAAATAGAAGACTTTACATGAAGAAATGCTAAAAAATAAGGGGCTGAAACCATATGATATGACTGTACAAGATTGACTGCGTTATTTTATTAGCTGAAAAGAGCTATAGATTACAATTCAGATCTAGAGCAGATCTGTGTACAAAAAGATAGATCTATATCAGATCTGTACACTATAGAGTCTCCTCTTCAAATGCCCCTTGGGGTTTTCAGCAAAAAGTGAAGTACATGGAGTAGATCTGAGATCTAATGTAGCAGATCTACAGAATGATTTAGAAATTCTAAAGAAAATACAAGAACATTCAGATCAGATCTAAATATGACATGGATTAGATCTGTAATCCACGGATCACCACAGTGAAGGGCAACTCCCCAACACTAGAGATCTCTCTACCAAAGGTGTGCCAAAACTCCCTGCAACTTCTCACTTGCAAATAACGCAGTACTGGAAGATAAACTATGCTATAGGCTTTAGTATCAGTTTATCCTGATGCCAAGGTGTGGATATAAAGCTCCAATCATCCAATACTCTCTTGCCAGGGGGATAGAAGACTCCCCCACTGAAAAGAGGCACTATAATGGTATAGATATGAGTAGATATAGCCTCCACTTGCTGCAGGTTACAAAGACAACCAAACCCTCAATAGGATCTGCATTGTAGTTGGAAGAAGAGCTTGGCCAAATGCCTGATAGTGTTCAAGAAATTCAAGATTCCTCCAAGAGCTTCTCAATGGAAGAGGTGGGATTCCCAATCAAGAACACCCAGTGCTAAACAACACTATTCTTTGCTAAACATCCAAGAGAATAAGAAATGTCTAAACAGACAATATCTTCAGAAATAATGTGTTCATCAACAACCTTCTCTTGTTGTCCTTCTCTTCCTTTTATAATATTGTGATCTTGAAAAACCCTAAACCATCTCAATGATTTAGCTTATTTCACATGTGTAGCCTCCAACTAAAACTGCGCTGTTCATCAATGAGGATCACTTCTTCTAGACAATGCTGTTGATTTGGTCATGGTTGACCCAGTCAAATAGCTCAATCCCTTTCACACATAAGGCTGTTTTATTAAGATAGCCCAAATTTATCTTTGTTCATATGTGGCATTGATTTATTCACTGTTTCAGGAGTTTTTATTGTCCTCCTTTACACATTTATTCATGCAACAGGAATATGAAACAAAATTGTATATTCCCATTAGCTTGGGCTAATTGGGAATATTATAGTCCTCCCCTCCAAAATTTTGCTTGTCCTCAAGCAACTGATAAGGTGAGTGCTGCAACACTTCTCCTCCTCCATAGGTGACACCATCATGAGTTAAGCTTCCTCCATAAGCTAAGTTTTCACCAATCCAATCCTCCATGAATTTCTCCTCCAAATTCATCATGATATGTACATAGTCCATCCCATAAGGAGTCAAGAACTCAAATGAAACAAACATGGCTAAACCAATACTCTCCCTAAAACATGTAGCATAAGGTTCATAGAGAGTCTCCATCCCATGAGGTACATACATGCTCCCCATCCTCCCTCCATACAATCCCATAAAGTGTACAAGTATATCATCAATGTATGGAAGCAAAAATACATATAAACAAGAAAAAATTTGAGTATGAGGAGGTGGGTCAAAGTCCCATCATATGGTACCAGCGCAATGCATCTCCTGCCTACATCAGATCAAGGTGTGGTAAGTGGTTTCCCCACCACTTACTTGGTGCACATGTAATCTTAGTATGGCTGAAAGTGTGAAATATGTTTGGTGCCTTTGGGAAGCACCCATCATGAAAGAAAATCTCCATTTGCACATCAAGGGAGTGGCCAAGTTTAGAAATTTTAGTGGCCCAATAGTTGCCATGAGATTTACATGATATGTCACTCCTCCTTGGAGTCATGGCCTGCATAAACATGGTGAAAGAATATGTAAAATCAGAAAATAAAACTTGCTTTACATGATCAGATTCTTCACCAACCAGATTCCTCATACACATGGAGTTGTGCATGGATCTTTCTCCTCTTTCAGAAGAAGGAAGAGATGGATGAAATGAATCTTGCATAGATTCCCATGGCTGCCCCAACTCCACATAGTTCATGCATTCTTGAAAATTCTGATGTAGTTCCTCTTTCAAGCCTTCCCAATCAAAGCTTCTCATGATGATGTTGTAGATCCTCATGGAATGCATGTGGCTAAAACATAACTCCTTGTATGCTCCTTGTAGTATCTTCTGGTTGAGCTTAGAAGCTCTAGACAAGAAGATCATATCATGATGATAGATGACTCCTCCTTGGACTAAGTAGCCCTCTTCATGCAGTTGGTCATCAAGTATCATACATGTGTGAAGATATTTGGAATATTCCACTAGCAGTTGGGATTTCCAATATGGATCTAATTTTCCCAACAATGACAGCGTTGATAATGTGTCATCTGGAGTGTCTACCATGTTTTTTTTCTCCTCCTTGAAATTTCCCATGTCAAAGGTGTATGTTGGAAGGCCAAGCCTCCCATTTCTCTCCTCCTTGACATCTCCCATGCCTAAGGTATAAGGTGGAAGGTTTCCATTCATTCCTTGCTGCCGTCCTTGCACATGCACATGCTCAAAAGGAAATGAAATTTCTTGGCAGTTAGTCTCCCATGGAAGGCTATCATCTATCCAAAACCTCCTTGGTTTTGCCAAAGTATGCATGTGTGACCACCATCTAACATCAAGTATGGAAGAGTGTTCTCTAGACAATTTTGTCTCTTGATTCAAGGATTGCCTCCCTTGTTCCATGATGGTGTCATTCTTCCTCCTTGCAGCAACTTTTCTCAGCGCAGTATGAGATGAGAGAATGGATAATGGTGTTAAGGGAAAAATACTTTCCCCCTCCTTGAGCCTTCCCCATACTCTCAGCACTGTAGTATGGTCTTCTAGTGCTCCCTTCCTCCTTGGATCTATGAAAGGAGCATTAATGCATGAAACATCTTTCACCAATTCTAAATCAGGTGGTCTTCTAGTTGGTATACCACAAGATAATGATGTCTCATGGCTCATTCCCATATGAATAACAGATGGGAACATCTTATGACTGCTTCCACTGCGCAAATCCATCTTTGATTTTTGTGTGGAAGTCTCATGATAATGGGGCATCACTCTTATAGATGTAAGAGTGCTTTTGAGTGGAGCAACTTCCCCATCTTCTTCTTCATGTAATAGAGGATCACCTCCCCTCATATCAACACTGTGATCCTTCATCTTCTCTCCTTCACTTACCTTCTGATATATCTCACTCTGTCTAAGGTGCTCCCTTTAGACATAGTTAACTCATGAACACCCTTCATCTCCTTGGTATCAAGAGTCTTGATCACAAATGACTGATCTGTCATAGTGTGTGTTCCCAAAACTGAATGCAATGTTGGAACACATTCCCTCCATTTTTTTGTCTCATTGTCTATCACCATAGACACATACTGCTCATTCTCTTTATGTGTAAGATCCTTGGGGCCTTCTTCCAAAGATACAAGAGCCCTCTTAGTGAAAGCAATGGCTCCATCTCCATCTCTCAATAAAAATAGGTCTCCTCTTTCTGTCACAGTGTTGGAGGAATTTTTTAGCTCTTCTTCTTCCTCCTCCTCATCAATGGATCTTGCCTCATCAATAGGAGATCCTTTCTCTTGATCTCTTCTTCAAAAAGGAACACTCATGTCTTCCTCTTGAGAAGAATGTTCTTGCTAAAGTGGGGCCTTTTCCCTTCACAAGTCATGTAGTAGATCTCTACCCCTTCCAACAATGCTCTGAAATGGAGTTATCTTCATGGATATTTCCATCTCATGCAAAGGTTCTAAATTCTTGGGCTTAGTTTTCTTACCCAAAGAAGTTTCAGATGGCTCAACATCAAATATTTTCACTAACCTCCTAGTGAACTTTGCATAAGTAGAGATGTTTACATTTCTTAATGAAGAAGATTCAAATAACCACCAGGCATAATCCTTACCTTGGAGGTGCAGCACTGCTACTCTTATGGCTTCTTTGAGACTTGATGCAGCTAAAAATATGTGTCGATCTTCTTCACCCAAGACTTGGTTGAACTCTCAGGTGATCCATCAAATGTAGGTAGGAAAGTCCTACCCAAAGTGTGTTGCATGCACCCTCTTCTCCTCATGTATCTGCTGGATCTTCTCTCTTCCTTAAGTTGACAAAACTCTGGGAAGCTTAAATTCTCTTTGAATCTTTTAGACTAAGATTCATATTCTTGGAGATAGTCACCAAGAGTCTCCTCTTCCGGTGTCTCTCCCTATGCTTCTCCTCTTGCTAGGAATGTAGGCATGCTACAAAGTTGTAGATCTGATTGGGTGGATGAATGATCACACACATCATGTGAAGAACTGGGGCTTACTTCATGTGCAAACCTCTCCAAAAGGTCTACATGTCTTTCATTCCTCATTCCCCTGATTTCACTCTTCAGCTCATGCATAGTTTGGAACAGAGTTTTTGAGAACTCTTTCCCTTTCATTCTCCTAGATAAAGGGGTTTGACCCTTGTCTTCTTTGTCTTCAGGGTAATAAATATTCTTCTTCTATCTCTCCTTCATTTGAAAATACATATTGGCTTCTTAGAATGCACAGGCTGTGCCAAGATGATTGCTCTGATACCACTGTAATATCCCCAAATGGGAACAAGTAGCAATACTAAACAATACTACTAAGAAATAATGCAGTTCATAAAAATAAAAGCATGAGGCTAATATAGAGGCTCAATAATGACATTTACATCAGAAAATCAGAGTTATATTGAAGCCCATGAGTCATAAAACAGAAAATAGAAGACTTTACATGAAGAAATTCTCAAAAATAATGGGTTGCAACCATATGATATGACTGTAAAAGCTTGACTGCGTTATTTTATTAGCTGAAAAGAGTTGTAGATTACACTTCAGATCTAGAGCAGATATGTGTACAAAAAGATAGATCTATATCAGATCTGTACACTATAGAGTCTCCTCTTCAAATGCCCCTTGGGGTTTTTAGAAAAAATTGAAGCACATGGAGTAGATCTGAGATCTAATGCAGTAGATCTACAAAATGATTCATAAATTATGAAGCAAATACAAGAGTATTCATATCAGATCTAAATATGACATGGATTAGATCTGTAATCCACGAATCACCATAGTGAAGGGCAGATCCCCAACACTAGAGATATCTCTCCCAAAAGTGTGCCAAATCTCCCTGCAACTTCTCACTTGCAAATAAAGCAGTACTAGAAGATAAACTGTGCTGTAGGCTTTAGTATCAGTTTGGCCTGATGTTAAGGTGTGGATCTAAAGCTCCAATCATCCAATACTCTCATGCCAGGGGGATAGAAGACTCTCCCACTAAAAAGAGGCACTATAATGGCCTAGATATGAGTAGATCTAGCCTCCACTTTCTGCAGCCTACAAATACAACCAAACCCTCAACAAGATCTACGTTATAGTTTGAAGAAGAGCTTGGCCAAATTCCTGATAGTGGTCAAGAAATGCAAGACTCATCCAAGAGCTTCTCAATGGAAGAGGTGGGATTCCCGATCAGGAACACCCAGTGCTAAACAACACTATTCTCTGCTAAACATCCAAGAGAATAAGAGTACAAGTATATCATCAATATATGGAAGCAAAACTACATATAAAAAACAGAAATTTCAGTATGAGGAGGTGGGTCATAGTCCCACATATGGTACCAACGTAGTGCATCTCCTGCTTGCATCAGATCAAGGTGTGCTAAGTGGTTTCCCCACCACTTACTTGCTTCACATGTCATCTCACTATGGCTGAAAGTGTGAGATATGTTTGGTGCCTTTGGGAAGCACCCATCATGAAAGAAAATCTCCCTTTGCACATCAAGGGAGTGGCCAAGTTCAGAAATTTTAGTGGCCCAATAGTTGCCATGAGATTTACATGATATGTCACTCCTCCTTGGAGTCATGGCCTACATAAACATGGTGAAAGAATATGTAAAATTAGAAAATAAAACTTCCTTTACATGATCAGATTCTTCACCAACCAGATTCCTCATACACATGGAGTTGTGCATGGATTTTTCTCCTCTTTCAGAAGAAGGAAGAGATGGCTGAAATGAATCTTGCATAGAGTCCCATGGCTGCCCCAACTCCACATAGTTCATGCATTCTTGAAAATGCTGATGTAGTTCCTCTTTCAAGCCTTCCCAATCAAATCTTCTCATGATGATGTTGTAGATCCTCATGGAATGCATGTTGCTGAAACAAAAATCCTTGTATGCTCCTTGTAGTATCTTCTGTTTGAGCTTTGAAGCTCTAGACAAGAAGATACTATCATGATGATAGATGAATCCTCCTTGGACTAAGTAGCCCTCTTCATGCAGCTGGTCATCAAGTATCATACATGTGTGAAGATCTTTGGAATATTCCACCAGCAGTTGGGATTTCCAGTATGGATCTAATTTTCCAAACAATGACAGTGCTGATAATGTGTCATCTGGAATGTCTGCCATGTTTTTTTTCTCCTCCTTGAAATTTCCCATGTCAAAGGTGTACGTTGGAAGGCCAAGCCTCCCATTTCTCTCCTCCTTGACATCTCCCATGCCAAAGGTATAAGGTGGAAGGTTTCCATTCCTTCCTTGTTGTCGTCCTTGCACATGCACATGCTCAAAAGGAAATGGAAGTTCTTGGAAGTTAGTCTCCCATGGAAGGCTATCATCTATCCAAAACCTCCTTGGTTTTGCCAAAGTACGCATGTGTGACCACCATCTAACATCATGTATGGAAGAGTGTTCTCCAAACAATTTTGTCTCTTGATTTAAGGATTGCCTCCCTTGTTCCATGATGGTGTCATTCTTCCTCCTTGCAGCAATTTTTCTCAGCGCAGTATGAGATGAGAGAATTGATAATGGTATTAAGGGAAAAATACTTTCCCTCTCCTTGAGCCTTCCCCATACTCTCAGCACTGTAGTATGGTATTCTAGTGCTCCATCCCTCCTTGGATCTATGAAAGGAGCATCAATGCATGAAATGTATTTCACCAATTCTGAATCAGGTGGTCTTCCACGTGGTATACCACAAGATAATGATGTCTCATGGCTCATTCCCATATGAATAATAGATGGGAACATCTTATTACCACTTCCACTGTGCAAATCCATCTCTGATTTTTTTGTGGAAGTCTCATGATAATGGGGCATCACTCTTATAGATCTAAGAGTGCTTTTTAGTGGAGCAACTTTCCCATCTTCTTCTTCATGTAATAGAGGATCACCTCCCCTCATATTAGCACTGTGATCCTTCATCTTCTCTCCTTCACCTTCCTTCTGAAATATCTCTCAGTCTAAGGTGCTCCCTTTAGAAGTAGTTAACTCATGAACACCCTTCGTCTCCTTGGTGTCAAGAGTCTTGATCACAAAGGACTGATATGTCATAATGTGTTCCCAAATCTGAATGCAATGTTGGAACACATTCCCTCCATTGTTTTGTCTCATTGTCTATCATCATAGACACATACTGCTCATTCTCCTCATGTGTAAGATCCTTGGGGCCTTCTTGCAAAGATACAAGAGCCCTCTTAGTGAAATAGCTCATGGTTTGGTCATGGTTGAGCTAAAGGTTGATTTGGTCATGGTTGACCCAATCAAATAGCTCAATCCCTTTCACACATAAGGGTGTTTTATTAAGACAACCCAGATTTATCTTTGTTCACATGTGGCATTGATTTATTCACTGTTTCAGGAGTTTTTATTGTCCTCCTTTACACATTTATTCATGCAACAGGAAAATGAAACAAAATTGTATATTCCCATTAGCTTGGGTTAATTGGGAATATTACATCCTGAGCACCTCTCTTCCAAGTTTTCCGGCGGAACTCTACCATTGTTTCCTCCTTAACTAACTTTGCACGTGCCATCTGCACCCGGGGGACTGGAATATAAAGGAGTTCCAGAATCAAATAGAATAACGTCCACTTGAAATGAGACCGACCTCCACTCCTGAGACCTACCTTTGTGATAGGGGTCAAGACTAGACACAAGAGCAAGACAACATCAGTGTTCCACACATAAAATAAATTATGTAATAAGCACTTCCTTCTCACACGGTGATTCTTAATTATCGTAGACATCCGCCTTTGAACCATTACTAGCGAAGGAGAGGCTCGAGGTCCGGTTCTACCAAACACCTCAGACAAAGTTCCATAATGATTTTCCATAACCTCACCTCTCGAAAAAGAGAGCCGATGATGGTGTTTCAAAACCATAATGTTACACATAAAAATATCGTTCAAGTTAGAACCTTTCAACAAAATTCTATAATGGGTGGAAAAACCTGCTAATTCGGGATAGCTATAGGAATAAACCTCCAAACCCAAGGCTAAGGCTCCCATTTTTTGAAGCATGATTCCGAAGAGAATGGATATCCACGCTGGAAACCCAAATACAAAAAAGAAATAATACCCCCTGGGATTCCATGAAAGCAGGACAAATGACTTCCTAGACTGACTGTTCCATTGAATTGTGGAAACTAAAAGTCTACCTACTATCTCCATGTTCTTTTGACACAAAAATGAGAAGGATAATATCACATACCCAAAGTTATCCGAGATGCAACTGCTAGAGGAATCCTTCTGCCCAGCGCTCCCATTTTCTACTGGCCAACGACACACCACACTTGGAATGCAACATTGGTTGAGCCAAAACAAATTTACCACCTCAAGGCATATCCTTCTCAAAACAATATTCCAATTTTCTTGATGATGGCACACTCCAACATACAACTCCTTTGCACATACACGACCATCGCCATAACACCTCCCACTCCACTTACCGTTGGCCTGACCGGCCAAATGTCCGACATGCTTCATATTAATTTCCTTCATCATTATCCCCATTGGGATCCTCAACCATATCACACCCTGATTGAGGTTATATATTATCAATATTTTACTAAAATTGTATATATATATATATATATATATAAATATAAAAGTTATTGAAGCCAACATAGATCCATTTTAACTCCAGATCTAACAAGAGTTGAGAGGAATCAAATCTCTTGAGGTACACAGATTTCCTCAATTTTTTCACTCAATCATAGGTTGGGGTCATGTATTATCAAGATTTTACTAAAATTATGTATGTGTATATAGATATATATATAGATATATAAGTTATTGAAGCCAACATAGATCAATCTTAACTCCAGATCTAACAAGAGTTGAGAGGAATCAAATCTCTTGAGGTACAAAAATTTCCTCAAGGTTTTCACTCAATCATAGGTTTTCATCTTGAGAGATTTGGCCCCTCTCAAAGCTTGTTATATCTACAATTAAGATGAATCTATGCTGGTCCAAAATTAAGATAGATTTTAGTTAAAACATTTTAATGGTGTGGTTCTCACTATGAGGGAGATGTGTAATTCTTTCCATGCTTAACATGGAGTTGAAACACACACACACACACACACACACACACACACACACACACACACACAAAACCTAGGTATATCCATCTTAACTTTGGATCTATTATGCATTGTGAGGTATTGAATCCCTCTAGGGAAATTTTTTCCTCGGGTTTTTCTAATCAATTTTTCATTTTTTTTCATTTTGAAGGGCTTGATCCATTTGGCATATGATATATTTGGTGTTAATATGAATCTATGTTGGTTTTAAATATATCCATGATAGAAAACTCATTGTTCACTCCAATCCCACTCACTCTAAACTTTTTGTGCCATAGATATCCTGGGACATCATAATGATCTCTAGGCTCAAAGAAATTCAAAATCATAGTCTTGGAATTGTGAAAGCTATCAACATATGCATCCTTTCAATATTGCACTAGAATATTTAAGAGAAAATATAACCCATGGAAAACCTAAGTTGCCACCAAAACAATGCATTTTCTATTTTCTCCTTTTTTTTTACATTTCTCTATTTATTTGGCCATTAAGTTAGTAATTTTGTGGCTATGGTGACACTTTTTATTTACAACCATAAAAACATATGGTTTTTACACTAGTAGAATGTCCACAACTAATTTGTTGCAACTAAATAAATGATGGTGAAAAATGATGTAAGGTCATCTCTCATAGGGTAAGGAGGAGAGGGGACACTACATTGTAGATTTCTAGGTTTCTAAGATTCATTTTTCTATAATTGCAACATAAGTAGGCCTAAACCAATAAAATTACCAATTATAACTCACCTTGAGAGAATTCTAGTCTTTGGCAAGGTTCTAGTCAAGATAGGTAAGGTAATAGTGGTATTTACTTTCATCACAAATCAAAATATAGAGGAAGTCGATTGGTTAGGATTGATTGTTAAAACAATGACAATTTCACCTACTTTATTATCCTTAAATAGGTTAAACAAACATTGTATAGAAGATGATGCAACTCCCTTAGTCAAAACCAAAGGTTCCAACCTGGGATGGTGGCCACTAGGGAAGAAAATGTACTGCAAAAAGATACAAACAACGAGGAGAGAACAATATTCATTTTTCTTAATCTGAGGATATTTATCATTATATCTCCTAGGGAAATATGCACATTCAAGAAAAATACAATAGAATTTCCTCTACTTATACCTTGACCTAAGGAATTTTTGAATGTCCTTATTATCTTTGTGATATGTCCAATGTCCCTTATTCTTGTATCCCCCAAAGTAGGGTGAAATCAATAAATTAAATTTTTCAAAACTATGATTGTACTAGTAGTAATTTTAATGTTTAGTTTTAAGAATGATACATGTTGGCTTTGATCCACTTATGTGTGTATAAGGAGTGTAATGCAAGTATCACGAATTTTAACACTACCGCTAGAGCCCTCATGGCGGCTTTAAGGATTGAATGCCTTCACAGAAATTGAACCTTGGTGTTCGTGGTGAAAATCTAATCATTGCTCACTCATGGAACAAACTCTGATATATCTCTTTCATGCTGTTATACCTATATTTAATTTTAATTAATGTTATTTATAAATTTTTAACTACACACATAAAAAGATAATGAATATTATTAAATTATGAATATAAAGTAAAATATTTCAAATACATAACATGTCTATTAAACCAACCATTTGAATAATAAGTTAAAAAAAATCATATATATAAATATATACAAGATCAAGTTTTGCAAGATATATATAACCGGGATAGAAGTTGTATTTATTAAAAAAAGCTACACTAAAGCAAGCAGTGATGTACTTGGTGATGTTTCACAGCATTTTTGACAAGCTTGAGCTTTTATTCGAGGTTACAAAAAGAAGCTTACAGGACATCAAAATGTTGGTGGAGGCTATAAGAGGGAAAACTACATTCGATTTTTTTTGCATGAGAAAATATTGATAAATTGCTTAAATAAAAAAATATAGAAACAATACATCTCTAAATTGGATTACATATTTGGCTTGTCACCACTCACTGTGCTATCGAAGGAAATTTTTCTTCTTTACCATTGTACTCCAATATTCCGTTGTTTTTGATAAATTCATTTTTGCTCCTTCCAATTTTGACTTGCCTTGATCTAGAGGTTTTTGTTGTTCTAGAGTCCCCACCTCTTCCACATAGTTTTCCTAGATCATCGTTGCTTGAGGACTAAGCGATATTTCTACTTCTTTGTCAAAATCCATGGGGATAGAAAATTCCTCTTTCACTAAATCTTATGGTACCACATATTATTCTTTTACTATTGTCTAGATCAATTGTGGGGCAATAATATTCATGTCACTATTTCATCAAAATTATGTGGTTCCACAACTTTCTCACTAGAATGGATGCCCTTGTTTTATTTTGGTTCTATTTTTTTCTCATCCATGGGTAGTTCTAGAAAATTTCGTTGAATCTAGATACTTATTTAATGTTATTCATTGGAACCAACTCAATGGGTTGAATTAGGGTAGTGTTCTTGGCTTGCATTTGTCTTTTTGGGAATTGAGCTAGCATATTTCATGTTTCAAAATATACTCTACATCATAAAGATACATTTTCATAATACATCTTTTAAGATGAGGAAGAGTTTTCACCTTTCAATTTTATTTATGTTGGAAACCCATTTTTGGAGTCCATTTCCATAAATATTCAAGCATATGTGGTGATTTTATAGTTTGTTTTTTGCTCACTTCTATATTGGAATTTCCCAAGGGATTTTTGGATGGCTTTAAGAGAGGGTAAGACCCATAGAAATAGAGGTAGATTTGGAAGTCTGACTAAAATTGGAGTTGAGGACGAGGTATCTATCAATAGATAGAAGGAAGGGATTCAAGGTTTCATGTAAAAAATTGATTACTTCCAAAACCAAGGACTCGATTTTAAAATCAAATCCTTGTATTCAGCAAGGACACAATGGAAAACCAAGGACACAATGGAAAAATCCTTCTCATACGGTAAAATACAAGATTATTATTTAATCTTAGGTTTACAAAGACTAAAATTCATCTGTGTAGGTCATCTAGGTGTTGACATAGAATTTTGAAATGATATATTAATGCAATTATACTATAGAGGCTACCTTAGATACAACATATTTAATTCCCAAGAGGAATAGATATGGTTGGAGCCTTATAAAACAATAAAATAGTTAGAATAAGTTTGCACAACATCTCTAAAAGAGGCCTTACCTAAATTTATAAATAAGGGAGGAGGGGATTATGCTCCCATAGAATGCATAATGGACACATTCCAATTTGAATTAGATCCATGGAGGAAGGAGGTTGTGACCATCATAGTGGGAGACACTACCATTAAGCTAGGAATATTGAGAAAGCACCATCGAAAATAATTTTTGACACTATAATAGAAGAATTGGAGTACAAATGATGGATGAGGTGTTGGCCATGCTAAGACTATCCATTGAGAATGGTAGAGGGTACCTATGTGCATGGCTAGAATTGAACCCTAACCAATGTTGTGATGAATTTCAAGCAAGGATTTTTTGTATAAATATTAGATAATTAACAATATGATTATATTGAAATACCTTACCATTCTCAAATATTATTCATCACTTAATTCATCATCTTTATTTGCAATCCTATATTCTTGAACAATAAATAGAAGGTTATTGGCATTATACCTTTATTAAGATTAAGTAATCATATCTACTAATCACTTACATATGGAATAATTTTTTATGTATTTTCCACAAAATTAAATGAATAAATGTTAGTTTTTTGATGAAGCCGATTAGAAGTATTTGTTGGAAAGGTTTCTTTGCACCATCAACCACTATATCTTGCTACTATGCATTTGATGCATAAAATTGCCACATGGATGGAGTGATTTAAATTTAAATAAACCTTTCCATTAGACCTCCGAAAATAACATCTTTTTGTTGTTGGTTCAACTAAAAAAAATACAACATGATATTGTGGGGCTACTTTGATCCGTAACTTTCCATTTCCATATCGACATCCATGGTGCCAAAATTTTGATAATTGTATCAACTTGTCGTACTTTTTATGCACATAAATTCCATATGGTAACCATGGAGAAGTTTTTTCCACCAAAATTTTAATGAGTTTGTCTGTCAGAACTCAAGCAAACACATGATCTAGATATTGTGCATTTGAAAAAAATAAGACTGGCATGTTGCATTTGATTTCCACTTGATTGGCATAGTAACGTTGTCACCAATTCTACACATTTGATGTTAAAAATAGCGAAAATAAAAAAAAACTTTTAAACACATTTAACCCTCCACTAGAATAGAGATAAATGGATGGGCATGTGTGATGCATACCAGATGGACATGTTTCATCATATATTATTTTACGGCATAAGATAAATGATGAATCATGATATTAAAAAAAACCTAAAAAAATAAATTTAAAAATTTACGTTGTACACTGAAACCCATGCTTATGATGCATTATACATAGAGCTTTTAATTAGTTTTGAGGTACATGCATTTGTGGTAGATGTACTACTATATTTCATTGTAAGTGTTTGATTCCACCATTAAAAAATGTCCCTCATGGCATATGGAGTTTCCCTCATTTTATCAATGTGTTTATCCCCTATTTTAGGTTGATAAAATTTTAGATTATTGAATGGGACTAGAAAATTTTGATAATGATGAAGTTCAACTTCTGGGACTTTAACTAAAAAATTAGTAAAACAATATTTAGTAGTGAAATGGATGTAAATTTATTACCTTAACTATTCATGGATTCCCATAAAACAATTTCAGAAGGTTTTCAAGGCATACAAACACCTCATGATAAGACTACAAAACTTTCATTATCAAATGGATTTTATTAAAATATTTCAGAAGAGGATTGAGTTTTAATTCGATCATAGTGGATGGCTGTAGACAAAACTATTGCTAGCATGATTTCTAGATAAAACTCATAAAATTTAATTTGTTGAAGAGTCACAAGCAAGGTGTTTATTTCCTGAGGAAATAGATTATTTCTTATGGTAGGGTATGTATTTCCTAAGATAGGGTGTACATTTGATGAGGCAAGGCTTGTATTTTTTGAGGTAGAGCATGCATTTCTAGAGTAAAAAAAACCAAAAAGTGGCATGTTCAAACGACATCACATTTGTAAGTATCTCATTGCATGTAGATATGTGTTGATCAAGTTTAGTTGATTAATGTCCTAAGGGTTATTGAAAGGAACCAACCCTATGCTATTTTGTTTTTTTGGAATAATGTAATAAACTAGGAATAAAACCATAATCACATGACCGATGGAAACTCAAAAATATTAAAGCACTTACACTAACATCCATGAATTTCACTAAGATACACATATCACGTGTTTTACATTCTATTGAATATAGGTACAATGAAATCATTTAACAAAAAATTATAAATAACACAAGTACGGTTCACCAAGAGACAAGATTCGATCTTGAATTTGCCGCTACATGCCCTCCCTTTCCATCGTCTGCCTCCAAGTGTGAATTTTGATGTGCTCTGCCCGAAAGTAGTGACCCACTGATTGACCTCTAAACCTACTCCTTGGGTACTCTTCTTCCCCACGGACGTGTTACACAACATTTTGTCATTGTCCCTACAATCCCCAACTCACACATTGGAGGGTCGTTTCTGTGACCAATAAGCAGTGTCATGCTTTGCAAATACCATCCTTGCATCCCTTTTGATGAAAGTAACATTCTTCTTGTTGACATTTCCTTGAGCAGAACTGTAAAAATCCCTATTTTTTCCTTGGCGCGAGTAGCCAGTTACACCCTCACGCCGACTGGGAAATTTAACACTGAGCCCGCGCAAATTGGCGCTCTGTGCCAGTTAGACGCACATGCCAAGCTGTTTATGGAATGTTTTTAAAAAATAGAGGCGGAGGTTCCATTCCAACGACCTCGAGGATGAGTCATTGGGAGTGGTTGAACTGAAACAACCACAGACTCCTTCCTTTAGTTAGTAGTTTCCAACTCCCTTGGAACTCTCCTAAAGGATATGGCTCCCTCCCACCTTTGTAGGGATCCCAAACTCCTCCTTTTCCTCTATAAAAGAAGCTATCTCTCTTAGTACTAGCTAGCTGAACTGGGAGAATTATACATACTATAGCTGAGCTACTAGAGAAGATAGAATAAGAAGGAATTATGTTGAGGAATTTTGATTCGATGACTTCTATAAGAGCTTGAGTCCATGCCTTCATCCCATCCCAATTCTCTGATGAACATTTGAGACATGCTTCGCCTGAACCCTGCTGGAGGAAACTGCGATGTCAAAGCATCGGTTGTACTCTTCCTTCTATTCATTAATATACATGACTACTATTTGGTTCCACTATTGTGTTATGATGTTTATTTTATGCGATATGTTTAGCCCTCTTTGACTAGCTAATAGTTGTGAGTGAAACTATTTTTTCGTAAGTTGTTCTTGTTCTTCGTCTTTTGTGCAGATATCTGAGCGCGACAGTGAACGGATTGTGATTTTCCAAGGCAGTAACGAAAGGCCACTACTCTTTCTACAACAACGACATCGTTGGATTCAAGGTAGGTCAATCTACTTTGTATTTTGTTCATTCATTAACTAGGAAGCAACACTTTAGCGTGTCTTTTTGTTACTAGACCCACCCTAGGGCTAGAGGGATCGTCTCTATCCATAGAGAGGATTTACCTTCATAACAAATTGGCAACTCCACTGGGGATCGGTGCGAGTTTGTTGTTTCATCATGTTGAGTCATTGTCGATTATTGGTTTAGTTATTTGTCTTTTTCTGGTTTGTTTGCTGAGTTTTCATCCTTTTTTCAGTTCTAGAGTGTCAAGGATGACCTCTGCTCATTAGGTTAAGGTTTTTCCTCTTTTTCCCATAGGTATCTAGCTTGGCGCGCTTTTTGTCTAGATAGTCGCGCTGATTGGCGCAGGTTGCTATTTTAGCACTTGCGCCAACCTCTGTATGGCGCAGATTACAACCTTACAGTCGCACCAACGCCTGTAGGTTTTGGTTTGACTTTCTTAATGAGTGTTTTGGTCATTTTTTCTTGCTTCTGGGTTATTTTTTGATGTTTTTTAAGCCTTTGAAACTCTGTTGACTATTGCAGACTTGTTTCCCTTAGTCGTTTGTCCATTTTCATGTCGGTGTCATTTAAGACCTTAGGGTTTCTAAGTTTTCTTGCACACCGAGCCTTCTGTTCGAGAACGAGTCTCTTTGATTGTTGTCAGTCTCGTTTTGGGTCTTTAGACCGAGTTTTCTTGATCCTTTGGTTTTGTTTCTTGAACGGTCTTTTCGTTTTTCGATTAGTCCTTCTTCTTCAATAATTTGAGCATCGATTACTTTGCTTGTTTAGGTCACTTTGGGAAACTCTCTTTTGCGATTGAAAGTGTGCTTCGTTAGCTTGCATGTTTTCGTGTCTGTTTTTCTTTGGTTGAGTCATTCAATTTCAAATATTTACATTCGCAAAATTCAAACTAGTGTTTATTTTGTTTTCCATTGAATTAGTACGTTGTGTGCTTCATTTCATTGAAAAAATAAAAAAATATCTTTGCATTCTTTTGTTGCATTGAAAATGAAATGTTCCTTTACATAAACTAGCATTTGTCAATCTAGGAAGGAATTTCGTTTTCACTTGATTGCATTAAAGGCATTAGAAGTTTCTTCGCATATTTTTCTTGCTTGCTTGTTTGAAATATTTATGTCCTTCTTCTAGCTAGCATTCATCGAATTGAAATGATATTCATTCGCATATAGATTGCATTTGGGAAGTTGAGCTCCACATTCGATAGGGCCTAAAATTGAGACATAATCCAAGATCAACTTTAAAATTTACTCAATGAACTTAAGGCAACATTGAAACCTAACGAAACATTTCTAGTGGTCTAGGCTAGAGACGTGTTCCGGCGTCTTAAAACCTAGTAGCTGTCGCTTGCCTCTTGGCTTCAGACAACACTAGTACAGCCTTGCGCTCCTCGTATCGTTGTGTATATAAAGGGAGGCCCCTCTAGGTTGCAATCCTTTATCCATAGGAAGCCGAGTCTACCACCTTGTAATCATGATACACCAAACACAACATTCGGGGAGACCACCTGCACGTACGTTAAGTCCTTGGTCATTTCTCTTTCATTTGATCACCAAGGTGTATATGGCAGTTCACGGAGACCTGGTATACCCTCTTGCTTAGATTACCTGAGTAGTAATTTTGGTCTTTTCGTGACTCTCTAAAAGTGAAAAGATCATCGAGCTCTTGTCCTTTCAAGCTCGTTTCAACCTGAAAGTGATAGAGTCACCTTTTTCCCGTTTCTCGACTCTTAAAATATGAAACGGAAGAGTTTTGTTTCAATGTGTTAAAAAATTAACTGCCCACGAAATATTCCTGGTTAAAGTTATCTTTCTTAGTATTTTTTTTTGAGGTTGTTTCCAATGGAAATGTTTCCGGAGTTTACCAATGAAGGAATCCCCTCCGAAGGGAATCCTGGTCCTTTTCCTGCTTTTGGGAATGTTGGTGCTCCTTATATGGCAACATTGTCCCTTCCTGGGTTAATTGTTGGGTTGCCTGTTTGGTTATTCTCGACCTCTGTGGTCTCGAGTATTCTGCCCTCTGTACAACCATCTCCTCCACCTGAACAACATCATGTTGATTCTAAAGTGGACCTCTTCGCTTCTTCGCCTGTTTCTTCATCCTCTTCTACTTCGCCTGGTGATAGTCTAGAATCTAGTAACCAGGTGGCTAAGAAGAAGAAGAAGAAGAAGAAAAAGAAGAAGAAGTCAGATAAGTGAGAGGCTAATGCTGCAGCTATTGCACCTAAGAAGCCTTCCCTTGATAAACCATCCAACCTTCCACGAAAAGTAAAATTCCCTTGCATGTTGTGCAAAGGAGACCATCTGCTTCGAGACTGCCCTGGCATTCCCAAGGTGCTTGAAGCATGGTCCAACGGCCGTCCACCGTTGCCTTTGGCTTTTGGAAGTCATATTGGTGGCACATCTTCGATTAGCCATGATAAGACTCATAAGAAACAGGGTAAGATTACCAATCCCTGTAAGTTGTGTGAAGGGCATCATCCCATTCACCTCTGTCCATTCATGGATGAAGCCATGAGAGTATTGGACAACTATACTATTTCTGCACCTTGCCTTCCAGCTGGTTACTAGAAGCTTTCTTCGAGTCCTTCGCTAGTTGATCGAATGATCAATCAAGAGTCATCCTTGGTCGATCCTACTCCCTCGAAAATTCAAATTCACGAATCCATTCCCAACCAACCATTGGTCATGGAAACGGTCGATCTGATCCCGCCCATGGTTCATCAGGTCTTTTCCTTCGAGAGTGGATCTCATTCCCCTCACGTTCTTCTTGTTTCTTCAGATTCCTCGGACTTGGAGAAATATTCCCCTGTCTCTGTGGTTCAAGAAGCTTATCCTCCTACTCCCATGATGGATGTCCCAGAGGATGTTCGTCTTGCTACGGTAACACCAGGGGATGACATTCTCATTTCAATGGTACCCCCTCCAAGTATTTTGGTCACTTCCTTCGATTGGAGTTGATTTTTGGGATACCATCTTCCTTCTTATGTGCCTTTTGTGATCACGGTACAGATCTTCGATATGATCATACCTAGCACGATTATAGATGAGGGTGCGTCTGTTAGTATTCTGTCTTCAACGACTTGGCAAGCTTTGGGTTCTCCATAGCTTGTGCCCGTTACTCAGATTATGTTGGCTTTTAACAGAGGAACCAGTCAACCATTAGGGATCCTTCTGAAGTTGCCTGTTAATTTGGGAGGGAAAACTGTCTATATAGACGTGATGGTTGTTCCAGGCCCCTTGGATTTCAATTTACTCTTGGGTCGCGACTATGCTTATGCCATGGGTGCACTTGTTTCTTCCCTCTTTCGCGTGATTTGTTTTCCACATGAAGGTTGGATCGTGACCATTGATCAACTTTCATTCTTTGCTCCTCATACGATGTCTGGTCTACCATCGTCTCTTCTGGGTCTTTATCCGTCGGTTGTATCTTCCCCGCCGCAGGTTAATTATGTGGCTACCTGTCCCATGCCTACCTTCAGTGATAGTGCCGTTGTGCATCGTGTACTGGGGGCATTGGGTCCTGATTTCCAAGATGTTGTGAACCTCTTGGAATCCCTGACTTCTTATTCAACATGATGAGTTGTCTTCGGAGTGTAGTTTGTTTTCTAGTGTCAAGCTCTTTAAAAAATGAAACAAGCTGGTCGGAGCATAGTTTTTTTGTGTCAAGCTCCTTAAAAAATGAAACAAGGTCTTTCAGAGCATACTTTCTTTCCTTGTGTCAAGCTCCCTAAAAAATAAAACAAGCTCGTCCGAGGATAGTTCGTCTTCTATGTCAACCTCGTTAAAAAATGAATTATCTCATGAGAATAGTTATTTTAATGTGTCAACCTGATTAAAACAATGAAACATGTTCTTGTTCAATTCGAGTCTTTGATACGATCTCGTAAAATCCTAGTCGAGTCTTTCTCTTGATCTCGTAATTTGAACCTTCACTCCATCTGCCTTTCATATGGACTGAAACTTGGGGGGCATGTACCTCGAATTGAGTCACCATGTTGGGGGCATGCCCGTTTTTCCCTGTGTGCCAAGCATAATTTATCTTTGTTTCAAGCTTGTGTAAAAATGAAACCAATTTTCAAGCATAGTTTGTTTCCGTTTCAAGCTTCTGTAAAAATGAAATCAATTTTCAAGCATAGTTTGTTCCCATTTCAAGCTTGTATAAAAATGAAACCAACCTCAAGCAGAGTTTCCTGATTTCAAGATTGTGTAAAAATGGAACCATTCGCTTTTTACGTCTCGTGATTTCCATTTTATCAACCTGTTTTTCCAGATGAACCTTGGTTTTCTCATTCCATCGTCGCCATCTGCTTGGCCAATCATACACCTTCACTTGGTTGTTTTATCCATTCCTGAGGAACCACTGGAATGAGTGGTCTCGTTAGCCAACCTCTTGACCTTTACTTGTTCTGAGCAGTTCCACCATCACTAGAACCAATTGCTACCCTTAATGCCACTCGTTCCTCTAAGAGGAGTCATCTTTCAGCTCTTTTCTGAATCTCTAAAATTGAAAATATTTCCGAGATTCTTGTCATTTTTAACTCGTTAAATGGTTGCGAAACGATATCTACCAAGTATACGTTTCATTAGGGGAATTTTGAGGTCTAAAATGGGCCTCTTAAGGAAAATGTACAGTCAAAATTCACTTTATGAGAACCAATCACATTTTAGGGGATGACATCATCCCTAATGGTTGAGGTGGCATTGTTTGAGTTAAAGGTACTTACTTGTCACATTCTCAATGGTGGATAAAAACTCATGGTTAACCATGGTAGTGCTCTAAGTACTTTTAAAGTCAAAGTAAAATACTTATAATAAATGTAATTTCACACTTTTTGAATAAAAATATATTATTTTCATTTCATATTTCTTGAAAGAAACAATGCATATCCCTATACATTTATTATATTATATTATATTATTTTTATATATTATATTAATTACATGTTATTATAAAATTTAAATAACATAAATTTTAATTAATAGCATATAATATAAATAATAATTTATAGATTTTTATTTATATTTTATTTTAAGTTATTAAGTACAAAGGACAAATGCATTAGTTGTTTAATAATAATGATTTTTTCTTGAAAAGATCATTCTTATTTGTAGTCACATCAATACAATTTTTTTTATTAATTTTATTTTGGTACACCTTTTGAATTGAATTTAACCATGGTTACATGGACTGTGGTGCAAAAAGTGAATTGAAAATTTATAAATATTATTTTATTGGTTTAGCTATTATTTTATTATTTCCTTAAGAGGCCCATTTTAGACCTCAAAATTCCCCTAATGAACCCTTTTTCGGGTTGGGATGGATTATTTATGAAAAATGAATACCTTAGCCTATCGCGACTAAGAGGTTCTCTCAGACACAATTTTCTACCTTTTCGGCTCTGTGAGACTACCTATGAAAAGGGACTGCTAGAATTTTCTTTTCTGCCTTCTTTTCAAACTCTCTAAATATGAAAAGATGCCGAGTTATCCCTTTTTCAGACTCGTTAAACCCTGATGACATCGGAATTCGTCACCATGACATTATTCAAGTTCCTCCTTCCTAGGGCTCGTAAAATGTACTAGGTTGGATTTGTCTGAAGGACGAACTTACAGTGCAAGCATATGCTATCTTCTTTAAGCTTGTTTTAAAAAATAATTGGGGTACTCTCCAGAAATGGTGGGGGAAAATGGAACCAAGTTTTATTTATGTTGGCAGTATGTCACTCTTGAATATGGCACTTGTCTGCATTCGTGTTGGGTTGGGGACATCTCATTTCGTCATTTTTGCCTCCATGAATTTGGGTAATCTCTTTTGATCTCTCATCTGCTCTTTGCCACGTCATCATGACCTTAGATCCTTTGATGTCAAATACTACCAAATCCATTATCTTGCTACTGATATGTTCAAGAGAAGTTTTCCTTTACAGTTGTCAACCTTCCTTTGATTCCCTGTTGGTCCTGATTCACTTTCATCATGTTCCTCTGTCTCGTGTCGATGATGTGGGAAAAATTATGGCCCTCCTTCGACCATGTCACTTCTTGTCAACTTCAGCTCATTATCCAGGAATTTGATCTAGAGACTCCCTTCTGGTACCTTGGAGCCTGCATGCCTCAATGGCAGGTTTTTCACATTTGACGCAAGGTTCACATCATTGGCCTTCGATCGAGTGATTCTGCGGATGTTCAACTTCAGATCATTGTTCACATTCCGTGGATTGTACCTTTTGTACCTTGAGGGCCATCGTTATCATTGGTGGTTTCTCTCGCGTTTGTTAACAACTTTCATCATTGGTTGGTAATCAGACGATTTTCTTGCATTTTCGAATTCAGCTCATATATTCACATGCTCGAAATTGTACTTGCTTGGGTCGAGATGGAGCACAAGACCCTGGGTTTTGTTTAGATCCAGGCTGCAGATTTTTGTGGATTATTATGACCTATTGCATGACTCTTTTGATTGGATGGATGTGACCATACCTGAGTCTATTCATTGATCCTTACTGCTAGATGGATGTGTCCATACCTTGGATCTCAGTTTTTATATACTCTATTATGGATGGCTGCGCCCATGCCACATGATTCATGTATCACATATATCAGTTGTATTTGTAATTGCAGGTCTTCCGACATTGGTGTTTGGTTCGAACACATTCTCATAAGGCATTTCATCCCTCCCTCTTCCTCTGACTTCATGCTTAAGGGGACATCTGTTACACAACATTTTGTCACTGTCCCTGCAATCCTCAACTCGCACATTGGAGGGTCGTTTCTGTGACCAATAAGCAGTGTCATGCTTTGCAAATACCATCCTTGCATCCCTTTTGATGAAAGTAAAATTCTTCTTGTTGACATTTCCTTGAGCAGAACTATAAAAATCCCTATTTTTTCCTTGGCGCGAGTAGCCAGTTACACCATTGCACCGACCGAGAAATTTAACACTGAGCCTGCGCCATTTGGTGCTCTATGCCAGTTAGACACCCGCACCAAGCTATTTCTGGAATGTTTTTAAAAAATAGAGGCGGAGGTTCCATTCCAACCACCTGGAGGATGAGTCATTGGGAGTGGTTGAACTGAAACAACCAAGGACTCCTTCCTTTAGTTAATAGTTTCCACCTCCCTTGGAACTCTCCTAAAGGATAAGACTCCCTCCCACCTTTGTAGGGATCCTAACCTCCTCCTTTTCCTCTATAAAAGAAGCTATCTCTCTTAGTACTAGCTAGCTGAACTAGGAGAATTATACATACTATAGCTGAGCCACTAGAGAAGATAGAATAAGAAGGAATTATGTTGAGGAAGCTTGAGTTGATGACTTCTAAGAGAGCTTGAGTCCATGCCTTCATCCCATCCCAATTCCCTGACGAACATTTGAGACGCGCTTCACCTGAACCCCGCTGGAGGAGACTGCGACGTTAAAGCATCGGTTGTACTCTTCCTTCTATTAATTAAAATACATGACTATTGTTTGGTTCCACTATTGTGTTATGATGTTTATTTTATGTGATATGTTTAGCCCTCTTTGACTGGCTAATAGTTGTGAGTGAAACTATTCTGTCGTATGTTGTTCTTGTTCTTCGTCTTTTGTGCAGATATCTGAGCGCAACAGCAAACAGATTGTGATTTTCCAAGGCAGGAGCGAGAGGTCACTACTCTTTCTGCAACAACGACATCATTGGATTCAAAGTAGGTCAATCTACCATGTATTTTGTTCATTCATTAACTAGGAAGCAACACTCAGAGCGTGTCTTTTTGTTACTAGACCCACCCTAGGGCTAGAGGAATCGTCTCTATCCGCAGAGAGGATTTACCTTCATAACAAGACCCCCAAGCTACAATGGGGTTGTACAATGGGAGAATTGTGCTAGCTGATAGAGGTGAGCCCTCCTTGGCTTCTTGAATCTCCTCTCTAATTTCCTTTACCTCACCAAACTCAACTATATCTCGTAGC
This sequence comes from Pinus albicaulis, assembly GCA_034641835.2. Taxonomy (NCBI): domain Eukaryota; kingdom Viridiplantae; phylum Streptophyta; class Pinopsida; order Pinales; family Pinaceae; genus Pinus; species Pinus albicaulis. The sequence continues at coordinate 597,263,346 of CM076580.1, forward strand.
CACTCACAATTACATATTCTCATCCATGCGATAATAAGGTAACAAAAAATGTCCCTTCTCCCATGGCTTGCCCCTTCTTTTATAGGAGGTTTCATATGTGACACTTGGAATTTTATGCATAATTAATTGTTTTTATTAATTCAAGGGTTTGATTATTCACCCACCCATGTGTCACTCTCTCACCAAGACTCTCCAAAATTATTTACTTCAATTTTTGTTTCAAAAATATTAATTTTCCACACACTAACAAGACCTCCTATTTATTCTCCTAGTTGTCTCTTGTTCCCCCTTTTCTACTACTTAATTTATGTTCAGTACTGAAGTCAACTAATAAGTCTCATATTTTGTCCCCTAACTACCTCCTAATTTAACTCAAGTTGCCTCTTAGATGGATATTATCATGTTGGCTCTTGCCACATGGAGGTTATCTAGATTTATTTTATTAATCTTATTTTAATTCATCAACCTCTTCTCTTAATGAAGTTTAAGTATTTTAGGATTAATATTTACAATTAACTCGATGTCCCTCTTTCCCATTTTTCCTAATTAAGCTACTTATGTAGATTATCTACCTAATATGTTCAATATGGGAAGGGTAGAGTTCTTCAAGGTACAATTTTTTTATTTTTTTCTATTATCCATTTACCCCAAGTTTTATTCTTGATTTAAATGCCTTGGTTATGACCTCATTTACCACTTCATGTGAATATTAGGAACTTCATATATGGATTATATTTATTAGTATTTTTTATTTTTTATGATGCCAAAGGTGCCAAGTTGGTCATGCCCTTCAAGAAATTCACTTCGAAGTTCCAAGGGTGCCACGCCTAACAATTTATTTTTGATGCCAAGGGTGCCAAGTTGGTCATGCCCTTTAAGAACTTCCCTTGAAGTTCCAAGGGTGCCATGCCACTTGCCCTTCAATCATACAGTGGCTACAAGAGGAAAATATAGGTGCATCGACAAAGATCACTATAATCTCTTAAGTTTCCCGATATAGTGAGACTAATGGTGTTGGGGATCAAGGAATCCACCTTGATGCGCACCCCCAAGTAAAATCCTCGTGAGCGACCCAATTTGGGACCTGCCCCCAAGGCACCGTAATCTTCAAGGTGAAGGTGTTTCAACCTTTCCAACCCAATTCAGGTCGGAAGTGCTAGTGGGAGAAATTAGGGACATTGTCCCACCCCTCCCATGTACCCATGTGTGAGTCATTCGACCAAGTAAGTAATATGTGCCTGCAACCACTAACATATCATATATATATAGCAGGTTTCAAACTGAACTTAGAATTTTAAAGACAAATTATTAATTTCCATCAAACTAGAGGTCATCAAATCATCACATGCGAGTGCCTCTGGTTGTTTCCTGTCATATTCAATGATCATCAGTAACAAAGTTTCTCAATTTTAGTCATTTTCATAATAGCATCATCAACATGACCTAGTCATTCACATCATTTTTTATTGTGAAACAAAACTAATGTAAGTATCTAACATAAGGAACACATCCATCATATCTATCATCATCGTATCATTAATAGAGAATATACATATCCATTAATTCTATCATCATCATGGTATCAATAGAAAGTATACATAACCATCAATGTTATCATAATCATAATATGAATAGAGAACATACATAACCATCACATCCACCAATAATAGAGTCACGTGACTAGATCCTCAACCTGAGGTCCTCAAAGACTAAAGTATCTAGGATAATGTAATATTAAGGCTATACAACTAGAGTGGACACTACATACACCCCTCTTAACAATGGAATTTTCCCCAAAGTCCTCGAAACATAAAGGAAAAATGGTGACGCATCTCCTAGGCATCCTCTCTAAAAATATTACTAACCTTATGGGTACAGGTATCCCTAATTTGTAAATTAAGCAAATTTTCTCTCATGAATTAAAATCAATGAACAAAATCGACTTCATCATTTGGATTAAGAATTTTTGTCAGCAATTTTTTTTTTTTACCTAAATAGTTCTATTAGGCCCTCATGAAACCTTGTCATAAAATTTAATGCTTCTCATTTTCATTCCTTAAACCTATCGAATATTCAAGAATATATTTCTAGTATAGATCCTTTGAATATGAACTTGAGATGTAATGTCCAACAATTTTCCTTGTCATGACCATCCTTCGTACTATGTTCATAATGAAAGTTTTTTTTTTCATCATAATTTTCCTCCCCCCTTTCTTCATTCTTGTTGGCCATTTCTCAAGGAAAAATTAATAGTAGGTATTCAATCCCTCCAATATAAGCTCACATTGGTTGACCTCATAGTTATCTACCATTTTAATTTGACTTGGAGGGTTATTAAAAGCAATAATGACTCTTTAGTAATACTTTCTAAAGGGCAGGTTAGAATTTCCCAAGGTATCTATACCACGAATTCCATTATAAACTAAAGGAAGATATCTGGTGAACATTGTGGCCCAAATTTATTCATGTATTAAGCAACAACAAAACGAGCAGGACAATTACAATCAATATTCATCACATGGTACAATTAATGTATGATGCACTCAACCAAGTAAACTCATCCACACATTGTACTCCTGTAGCTTCAAATTATAGTCATTCATTTCAAACTACGTCTACATGACCCTATAAGTGACAATGTCGGGGACACCATGGAACACAAAGTGATTTGTATGATCATCATTGCATTAATATTATCGTAGATTTTGCATTAATATTGTCGTAGAAGCAAAGATCATATAAATGATTTCTTTAAGTATTCGAGAGTTTTTTATTTTATTAAGTTGTTGATACGTTCGATATTTTCAAAATTCTTAAAATCTAAGTTAAGCCTTTTGATAGTTCTGCAATATTTTCCCCAATATTTCAATAAGTGTCATTTTGGACCCTTATCAGTATGTTCCCTAAAATGATATTTGTAGCATTGCATTTAGGCCATAGGTGGAAAAACATTGAAAGAGGTGGACATGTAAGAAGAAAACATTCAAATGGCGAACTTAAGCTCATGAGCTAGCAAAAAGATGAGGGATTTTGACGTCAAATGTGTTAAAACTTAAAACATCTTTATTAATAGTTGTAAATAAATAAATAAGTTGATAATGTACAAAGAAAGTGATTTTGCATCCAGATGTAGTGTTCAATGAATAGTTCCTAGGAGTTCAACCAACCAAGAAACTCTTTGAAACATCATCACTTTAATTTATTATAGATAGTATTGTTGTTACACCAATTAGCAACCAATGATGTGACACATGACCTAACAATAGAATAAACTAATCATGCGGTTGATAATATATCGAGTATTGAATTGAGCAATAAACAAGAAGACTCTAAATAAGGAAGTTATGCCAATCAAACGAAAAGCATACTTCCCAATCCAAGGAAATTGTCCCCTATTTTCAAAGGTGGCAAAATTTTGTTTTAGCTACATAGAAACTATCAAGAGGAATCAAATTTCTTATAACACCTACCACACCTCACCTATAAATAAATAGATAATGAAATCCCCTGCTATCACTTGCTATCACTCAGGTTTATGTGAGAGGAAAAATCCCAAACTCTCTCAAAAAACCCAAAAACACTATTAAGTGATCACAACTTATAACGAATGACCACTCCACTTCACTCATATATCAATAATTAAATAGATTGCGAAATTATCATAACAACCCATCAAAAATATTATATCCAAATGATAGTATATATATATTTATATCAATAATTATATTTATGAAAACTATAATTTAATTCAAGCTATTATTAAAAATTTCAAAACAAATTAATTTAATAATATTTTATAACACACTCATAACTTTTCATGTAGACATGTAAAAAAACCTTTCTTTTACAAAACATTTAATTATTTTCTTGTCTTTAATACATACCAATATTTAAAAAGTCTATGCAATTGATATAAACATTAAATTTATTAATCAAGATATTACTACATAAAACATAAATTTCATATGTCAATCTATATTGTGGCACTTGTAACTCGTCATTCATTCTTAAAACAAGGCTACAAGTAGCGACTACCTGCTGCTTAGTTTAAATATAGTAATGTTGTAATGTGATGTTGGAAAATGTCTATGGATAGCTATTACGACTATTACATTTTGCTTAATGTAATCATAGAGATGTTACAATTTGAGTTTGAGGATGTTTATGAAGATTTGTTTTGTAATATAGTATAGTTAAATTAAATTAGAAATAATTGTTGCAATTTGAGTTTGAGCATGTCTATGAGGATTTGCTAAATGTTGCCATTTGAATTAAAGGATGTCTATGAGGATTTTCTTTGTAATAAAGTTTTTGCTTAGTTTAGTTTAAATATAGCTAAATTATAGTTTAAATCTATCTAAATTATAGTAAAACAACTTTTGTGTTGATGATGGTAACCAATTAATAATTACTAGGATGAACCATGAGCATATGCATTTGATGTGTAGATTAGGTATGCTACATATGCTTAGCTTGTTTTTGGCATCAATATAAGTATGACATAGTAGCTACTACCTGTTGCTTATTGTAAATATAGAAATGTTGCAATTTGAGTTTCAACATGTTTCTGAGTATTTGCTTTCTAATAAAGTTGCTACTTAGTTTAGTTTAAAGTGTTAAGGTTTACAATCTAATCAATTTAGGTTTTTTAGTAAATGGTAAATTGAGGTATTTTGCTTGTGAGTCTAGGTAATTAGATATATACTTAGGCACAATTGAGGAATTGGAAACAATTGCGTAATGTAGCAATTATCTGGAAAAGCTGGTTGACACAGTTGAACAATGAGCTAGGAACCTCGTCAAAGAAGTTTATAATGTATTAATTATCTAGAAAATTGTTGGCATCGTGGAGGAATGGGTTAGTAAGCTCATGAAACAAGTGAGATTTGCTTTGTAATAAAGTATAGTTAAATTAAATTAGAAATAATTATTGCAATTTGAGTTTGAGCATGTCTATTAGTATTTTCTTTGTAATAAAGTTGCTGCTTAATTTAGTTTAAATATAATTAAATCAAAGTAAAAATTAAAAATTTATGCGCTATATAGTAGTAGTTTAAATCTATCTAAATTATAATAAAACAACTTTTGTGTTGATGATGGTAACCAATTGATAATTACTAGGACGACCCATGAGCATATGCATTTGATGTGTAGATTAGATCTGCTACATATGCTTAGCTTATTTTTGGCATCAATATGAGTATGACAGAGTAACTACTACCTGTCGCTTATCAATGATTGCTTTTTATAAATTAGTACTAATAATATTTTTATTTCTAACTTAGTACTAATAATATTTTTAGTACTAAAATAAAAGGTGGAATTTATTTTATAACTTTTTTATTTTTAATTCAAATTTTAAGAAAAAATATTTATAATTTTTTTAATTTTCAATTTAATTTAAAAAATATTGTGTTGTATTGTGTCTACAAGTACAGTGTCTTGTTGATGATGGAGGCTCCGATGCCTTCATTGCAATCGGAAGTAATTCATATAATCCACAGCCTTTTGTAATGGCCTGATGCGATGAGTTCATCGCATGTTATTTCATATAAGAATGGGCCTCCACTTAAGCCAAGGTCCGCGGGTCCACAAGACCACATGGAATTATCATATTGTATCACAAGTTGAAACGTATCGGGAGCATTTTCTTTGTGACCCAATTGAACAGTGAAAGGAATCGGACCCGATGCATATTATAGGCCGCAGCTAAAAGTTGAACTCGGGTCCGATTAACAATTGGCATCGGAGTTTTTTATTTGAACCATTTGTTATGCTATAAGTCCGGACCCGATCTATGTTATATGGTGCAGTTAATAGTTGATCGCAGGTTCACGTTTCAATCAGCATCATAACTTTTTGTATTGGCTGCTTTGTAATATTATGTTTCGGACCCGATGCAGTTTATGAAGCGGATTTAATCTCTTTTCAGGTCCGGCGGTATATGCGCAAATGAAATGTTTTAATGTTTTTATCACGCGACAAAATGTTTTACAACATTTGGTTTGTTGTATTGTTTTAAATATATACAAAGCGCATTTGTAATAGGCCCTACAAATTTTAGTTTAGTTTCATTTCATATAGTTTTTGTTTTATGTTTTAATATGCGCGGCATATATAAAGTAAGAAGCCCGAGAGGCTATTGTAACAGACTGTAATGTTTTTATTTTGAAAGCATACGGTCATGATCAAGCATGGTCAAATAAAAAAGGCGAAGAGCAGGGAAGATAAGACTAACTTTAGTCTTAGTACAATGTTTAGACATAGAATTTGGTGCATTACTATTAACACTGAATATAAGAATCTGCAAAAAAAAAAATATGAACTTATAAGCTAAGGAAGCATAAACTTAGAAATGGCAATTTACTATTTCTGTTACCATAACAATATTGCCCAAATTGAGAGATGCTGTTCAAAGTTGATACATAACAATATATGAAAAATTAATGTCGTTGCTTCGTTTGCAGAGGCGGCTACTTGTAGTGCACATCGTATGGACAAATAATCTTAGTGCCTCTCCCTCTTTTACAGAGATGAATTAATGTTCCAGATGTCAATTACGATTTTTGCAAAACCAATAAACAACAAGACAGAAGACTGGAAGTAGCCCGGGGATCATGTCTGCACAAATATTTTTTTTCAGGAAATTTTTAAATAGATTTATAACATTTATATATATAATGTCAGATTGTAAACACAGGTTCTATTCATTGAACATATATGTATGAAACCTGAAAACATTTGTAAATGTCAAATGGAAAAGCTATATTTCTTAAATATACATATATTAAGTCTGAAAGTATTTGTGAATAGGTATAAGAAACACTATAAGTATAACTAGTGATTTTTGTTTGTAATTGTTCTATGAAAACATTCTTGTTCTGGCAAAATGTTGCAGACATACTGCACTTTGAGAAAGGCAGATTTGAGCAGTAAAATCTTGTACAAAAATTGAGAAGAACTTTGCACTGATTTCTGGATTATTATGTGATTCTGTTGTAGCCAATGTTTGAAGAAGTGCTGGTGCTGCAAAGAAAAGGGAAAAATTAGTACAAATCTTGCTATTGTGGATAGCATAATTTAAATTGCATATATCTGATTTTTTGTTGAAAGATGAAGAGTAATTATAAGTATACCTAGCCTTGGTAGGGCTTCTGTTGCTGTCAACATATTGGATCTCGTTGTCTTCGTTGATTGTAAATGTACCATTGATTTTGAAATCGCGTAGCATATACATTGTTGCTTGTTTCCTTTTAACATAGTCTTGAAAAGACATATGCGCTAGGTTGGGAAGTAAATGTTTCAAGAGGAATTTGCTTCGGATGCAACATTTCAAATTGGTGTTGTTGGACTTGATTATGCAATTAAGACACTGTGAATAGGAAAAGGATGAATTTTTATTGCACTTTAGGCAATCAACTGTATTCTCCTCTATCATTGTAGAGGCTGGTATTGGTGAATTGCATTCAACACAAACTGGTTCAAATGGCGTAGAGTAAATGCTTGCAATTGTCAATGTTCCTTTTATCTGTTCATAGAGGAGGACAAGTAGTATATGTCAAAATATAAATAGATGAAGAAACAATTTCATATTGAGTAGTATAGGTACTTCTTCATTTGTACTTACAGATAATGTTGGAGGGTTCAATTTTCTGAATTCTTCTATTGCTTCTGCATTCAATTTTGTGATGAATGTAGCTTGCGTTGTTCGAAGTGTTCTGTCCTTCAGTTCTTTCCTGTTTGATATGTTTTTGAATAACATAATTGGAAGATGGCCTTTTTGCAATTCTTGCTCAATTTCATCACAGAGCGGTGCAAATGTTTCAAATAACTGCAACTGCAAAAGAACACAGATTTTTTTTTTTTTTTTTTTGAAACTGAATTGAAATGTAGGATGGAACTAGCAATATAAAAACATTGCAAAGTAATTTATGTTACCGTTTCTCTATTTTCATCAAAATTTCCATCTTTAATTTGCAATGTATATTGGAAACTAACTTTCCGTGTAGCTGTGACAACTGCTGCAATCGTTCCAATTGGATATGTTTCTGTATTTGTTGTAAGCTATTTTATTGTTGTATCTGGAATGAATTTGTATTCTTTGCAAATTGTTGGTATGTTCTGTACGGTGCTTAGTTTAGTTAGCAGAAGAATCCAATCACAATCACCGCGGTCATAATTTGTTTTTGGAAGAAATTTAAAATTTGTAATAGATATTGCTTTTCCTGGTGATATTTTTTGGCCATGTTGTTCAATAAGCTCAGTTGGTATGGACAATGTGATTGTCATGATTCCTTCAGCATCTGTCAAATCTGCACGTAGTATTTGTCGTGCTTTGTGGACTTTATCAAGATATGTGATATAGATAACCATAACATCTCCATTGAACATTCTTCTATTTTTGCGAATGTTTAGTTCTTCAATGGTAACTGGAACTAAATATGTTGCTTTCGATCTGTGTATTGATGATGTTGATGTGGCAAAAGAAACAATTAGAAGTAAAATATATTGGTGATAAATATGAATGCTATGTCAATGGTACGTATAAGAATTTGTTTCAAGTTTACTTACTTTTCTGATTCAGTTGCACTTGATATTTGTTGTTCTTTGTCTATTCTAGCTTGTTGTCCAAAACTGCGAGATGAAAAAGATGCAATGTCACTGAATGGTGCGCTTGAACGCAACCACGAAGTGTTTGGTAAATTTTAATAACTAAGAATAAAAATAAAAGTATAAGCTTATTGTATATTGTACTGGAAACTGAATATTAGTTATTGAGAGAAATATTAATTGCATTTAAAAACTTGGATAATGGAATACTTATAAACTATACAATATTAAATTCATAAAATTATATTGGTGCAATAGAGATATATACTGATCTGAGTTGAAAATATTAAATTTTTTTTTGGCTGATAGAAAAAATGACTCAATTCCAGTACTATAGAAACGTGTAAACACATCTAATACAGATGTATGAAAGTTCAGGTACTGCTGATTGGCATGAAAACATTTACATATGCATCAAAGACTAAGTAAGTTGGGTGTAATAAGCAAGTCTGGATGTGTTTCTTGATCAAGCTCACTTTCCAATGTTGTTACTTATTATGGGTAGTTGGCAGTTTACAAAATAAATATGTTGATCAAGATATATGTCATTTGAGTTTGTTGTATTACTCAACGAAAAATAACATAGAAACACCATAGGACAAAAGAAAATAAAAATAAAAATGTATAGATAAAATTTCAAAGATAATAGGGATATTAAGAGAAATAATGATGAGATTGGACACATTTTGTTCAAATTGCACAATGTGGATTAAGATGCATATGGATTATGAAATAATTTATTTTGATGTAACTGAAATGGAGTTATAATTTTGGAAGCAATTTAATTTGTATTTGATATTATCTTTATTGCAATTTAGAGGTTGACAAGAAGCAACATGGGAAATTGGAGGAGATCTTAGTAAAAAAGGGTTCAAATGTAAAATGAGCAGGAAGCTTGAAAAGTTTCTAGAGGAGGGTGAGGAAAAGGAATTAAAGGTTGACAAGAAAAGAAGAACAAGAAGACTGGGATTCATAGAATTATGCATGTAACAGTTCTGATGTAAATAAGCAATTGGTGATGATTGTCAAGTTTAAGCATGGAACATTATTGAGATGATGAAAAGGGAAACAAATTGTGTTGTAGTGCTAAAATACTGTAGAGAATAAGATTCAGTATTCTGTGGTGTTTATTTTTAGATAACTCCAAAGTGGTTATATATAGTTTGCAATTTGCAATGGGGCATGTCTCATTTGTACATGAAAATATTACAATGGGTTGGAAGACAAATTCAAGAATTAAAATGAATTTTGTGATGCTTGAGAAATAAATTATTGATGCATAGTATAATTCTATATGAAGAACAATGCTATAGAAGTCAGCACTAGTAATATAAGAATAGGTCTTGCAATATTTTTGTAGAAAGAAATAAACAGTTAAACATAGAGATATATCTATACATATGCATTGAAGGGTAAGTAAGTTTAGTGTAGTAAGCAAACATAGATGTGTTTATTTCTTTTTGTGACTTGTCTTTTCCTATTTGACTCATTGTAGAAAGCTATAGTAATCTGCAAGACATACAATTAGAAGTCAAAGTCATAGTAGTTAAGAGGCTATGATACTATTGACTAGAAAAAAGCATTAGACTACTTTCATTTGCACTGTGTTTGTGTTGCATTTTTGTCTTCAATGATGAGACAAATAGTATCATGGTCGCTCCAATATGTATCTAATTTGAAAGTCTTATAGCTACAAGTTATGTTTGACCATATGTGATCAATGATTGATAATTGTTGATTGTTATTTGTCTCAAAAAGAAAATGAAGGTTGTAATTGTGCATATACAATCTTAGTTTGTTTGTTTTGTTGTTGCTTTCAAGCATATTGATGTTGAAATCGCCGACAATCGCTATTGTTTGATTTGAATGTATTTTGCATAATGCTTTTGAAAGAAGATCCAATGTATTGTTCAATGTTGCATATGGTGCAACATAGACATTCACAACTATAATATCCATGTCATGAAGAAGCAGATTTGCTAGTGTAGCTTCAATGTTTTTTTCTTCAAAATGAATATGGTTCAAGATCTTTATATGCTTTTTAATACAAATTAGCAAACCATGTTTACTATGATTTGATATGAAATTGAATGTTTCAAGTATTTTTAGAAGCATTGAATTATTCAAATGTGTTTCTTGTAAACATAGGATGTCAGATTGCATTAGATCATAGTCATTTAACAAATCATCAATATGTATTTGTAAACTGCGAGTGTTTAGAGAAAGAATTGAAATATATGCTTTTGTTTCTAATAATGAATAGTTGTAGTCTAGTTGCCACTTTGCGTTTCTGTGTAAACGTTCCATTTCAACAGAAATTTTGTGTTGAATTCGGAAGTTTTGTTTCTTAAGTGGACTAAGAAAATACAATGATTCTATGTTTCTCACACGAGAAAGAGTTGTATATACTAATCCATGGCGTCGTATTCCTAAAGGATCAAATGCAAGATTGTCTAGTGTCAAGCCTTGTGATCTGTGTATTGTACGTGCACATGCTAGTTGGATTGGGAATTGTTTTCTTATTTTCAAGTTGCCTGTTTTTGCTAATACAGAAATTGGCTTTGTTGTGCACAGTATGGGAGTCCAATCACTAGAAATTTCTTTGCTATATAGAAAAGCAAATTTATGTGCTTGTTGATGGCCAACACGTTCATCATAGAATTTGATCCATATTACATCAAAGTTGTCTAATTTTACATATGCTTTAATGATACCATCTGCACCGTTGACTAGACCGTCTAGCAAGTCATAGTTTCCTGCATATATTTCAACTAGCATGTTAAGTTTTAGGACAATTTGTGAAGGCAATGTTGCTATTTGTGCATGAGATGGTATGTGTCCATGGTTTTCTTCTTCGTAATCAATTGCATTAATTACGATTTCATCACCAGGAACAATAGACAAAATTTTCTTGTTATGTAATGCTACATCTTTATTCCTAAAAAATAGATAGGGGAAAGTAGGATCATTAGGAGCATTTCAAATACAATGTCTATTTAGGTAATTCAAATCATCTTCTGTTTGATTATTTAAACGCATCCTATTCAAAATGCTAATGAATTTTTCATTTGTTTGACGCATTGCAATGTGCAATTCATAGTACTTTACATGTTCTTTCCAAAAGTCATATGTTATTGGTTGCTTTCTTATTGTAGGTTGTTCAAATATTAGTGAATCTTGTATAGGTTGTGCTTGGTACAAGTCGCCACAAAATATGATATCAATGTTTCCAAAGTATTTTGTTTGATTGTGCTTAATGTTTCTTAGTCGATCATCAATTTGATATAGAAAACAACTTCCAATTAGAGATACTTCATCAATGAGAACAACCCTTAATTCTTCGTACAGTTGTGTTAAGTTGTCTAATACATCGTTGCTAAGTGGAATAAAACTAGATTTGTTGAAAGGCATTAGCAATGCAGAATGAATTGTAACTCCACTTGCATTATACGCAACTTTACCTGTATATGCTAATATCAAACCTTTTGGTTTCAAAGGATCTGTATTGTAATGTTCATTGTAGATGCGCATGAGCATTTGGAATATTGCTTTTGCTGTGAATGTTTTTCCAGTACCAGCTCCTCCAGTCAAAAATAAGTAGAATGGTTTGTCTATGTTCTTTCGTTTTTTCATTGCAATGTCTTTGAGTATTGCTTGTTGTTCTTTATTAAGCATTCTCCTAATCTTGTAGTATTCTTCATTGCTAAGCATAAATGGATGTTCTGTAAATTGAAAACCAATGTTAAGATGTATTTTTTTCTCATTGCATTGGGGAAATTGCAAATCTTTAGCCAAGTCATACTTCTCAGTAACATCATTAGACATTTCAGGTTTTTTTATTGTATGATTAGAAGTTGCAGTGCTGCTATCAATTTTTTGAATTGCTTCTTCCAAATCACCCCATTTCTTGTTCATGTTATATGTGAACTTAGTTTCATTGTTCTTTATTGTGTTCTTATGCAACATGTATGCACTCTTCCATGTAGAGGAGTCTTGCTTTAGTGCATTTTCATTGTTTTTGAATGGAAAATATAGCAAAAGTTTTTCTCTGTAATAGTTTTCATAGTCAATGTGTTTTTTGTATTTAATGAATCAAATTACTTTTTCTTTTTTTCTTTTTGATATTGGTCTGCCATCTTTCCTATACTTTGATACAAATTCAGCTAAACATATATGCTTAATAGCATTAGGCCTATTGATATAGTAATCAATTATAGAACTGCACATAACATCTTCAGAGTTGTCAGGAATTTGTTTTAGAAGAGTAGTTGGTTTAAGTATAAATGGGTGTTCGTCTATTGGTGTTGTGTTTATAAAGTTGCATTCTCTTGAACTATGATTCAATGGTAGTGATAGAGCTATGTGGACTGCTTGTTGAGCTGAAATTTGTTGAAGGTTAAGCAAAGCATTGCCTAGAGACCGTATCATTTGAATAGCATCAATTTTTCTCTTTTCATGTTCTTTTCGTATCCTTTTGAATGCATTTGTCATAGATCTGTCAACTTTGGTCATATATGAAGTGCAATATGAAGCTGCAGCATATGCATTTAGAACATATTGAGCATCTGTATTTGCATTCCATAGGTGTGGCATATTGTATGCAAAGCTATTATTCCATATTTCTGATGGTTTTCGTTGCAAGAATACCATTGGTTGTGTTAATGTACTTTGTATTAATTCGATGTAAGCAGTTTATGTTAACTGGAATTCATCTAAGAAATCTTCATGACTAGTTGATTTGTCATAGTGTTTTTTCTCTAAGGTGCTTTGCAAGGACAAAACTTTTTCATTTATTGAGCCATGTACCGAAGTAATTGGTTCAAGAATCCTTGTTCTTTTCATTGGTGGCATTGGAAATTTGTATCTACACTGGGATGCTTTTCGTTTTTTACAGCTTTTGGTATGATGATGTTCATGTATCTTTGCGAGTTCTGGATCAAGGTGATTTGTGCTACAAGTTATATAGTTATCCAAGAAGTTTTCAATTTCTAAGTTAGTATTAATTCCATATACTGGAGCATTTTCTATCCATATAAGAGCATGTTCATGTGCACTACCTCTATTTTGGAACTCAGTTACAAAGTAGTAATCTAATATTTTTCCAAAGAATGTGCTATCTTGACAGATCAATTGCTTCAATGCATTTTTCTTATGTCTATAGTAACGTGTACATGTTACTGGGTCCTTCCTGACAAGATAATCAATGTTGCATTCCTCAATTGTTTCAATGTATTTCTCTTTATTTCTATTGCTATGTAATTTAGTAAGAGTTTGTACTAGTGGTGTCCAAAGATGCTCTGCACTTGTAAATGTAACAAAGAAAGTTGGAGGACCTAATTGTCGTATCATTGCAAATATATGTTTCTGCATTTGTTGATGGTAATCAGGAGAAATTCTTATGTGTTTGAAATCTATGTATCCAATATGACTTTTTAGTAACTTTTCTAAGTTGGGCTTGTACTTAACATCTTTTGCTAACAAATTTCTTCCTTGTAATTTTCCTTTTCTTATTCATACTGAGATGCATGACATGACCTTTTCAATGAGTATTTGCATTGTCTTGAAGAACAAATTTGTGATGTGATAGGAAAAGTGACCACTGCAATGCATTAGTTCCCATTTTACTATTTCTTGGTAACGAAATCTTTGTAGTATATCATCGTCACGTGGATTTCCAAAGAATAGTGTTGGGAAACTCATTTCTTCTGCATGTTTGTCTTTGAATATCCCAAGTGGTCGTTGTCCCTCAGCTGGTGCTATTTCAATAAGCTTGTCTTGTAAATCATGAATTCGTTGTGAAGTTATGAATCCATGTACCAAGGTTTCAGTTGGCTTTTCACTTTCTGAAATGCTATCAGTTTCACTTTTGCTATCAATGTTGTCATCATCAGATTTATTACCTTTATTGTCCAATTCAAGTATATGATTCCAATTGTTATTAATCGAAATGTTTTCAGTTTTATACAAATTTCGAGAACATAGTTCTTTAAGTGCTCTCATGACAATATGCACACACACTTTTCCTGTTTGATATGCATTCTTGTATTCTAGTCGTCGTTTTAATGTAATAGCAATTGTGATTGTATTGTTTATGGATTGTGGCAATGCTTTTTGGACAATGTCCATCTGGACAAGAACATTGATTATTGAACCAGTTAAGCACATTTGTGATCGCTTCTTCCCACATTGTCTTATTTGTGCAAAGGGAATTCTCAATGCAACAATTTTTTCCTCAAGCTCTGAAAGTTTTGTTATAGTTTGCAATGGCTTGTTACATCTTATTTGTTCAGGTGTTGCAAAGCGAGGCAACTTTGCATTCACAAGTGTTGTTTTGCAAGATCGACAAATGATATTTAAATGCAATGTCTTATGTTTTCTAGATATGTTTATGTACATTTTTTCTAATTCAGGTCCAATGCTTGAGATGTTCTTTTGAAATTGCAATGTCTTGCATATTGGACATTTGGTTTTTGGTGTGTCTTCGATTTGTCGTTTGTAAATTTCTATGGGAGTAATTTTTCATGATGAGCAATTTTTATCTGCTATTTTATTTCTATTTTGTCCAATTTTATTTGGGTCATTTGTACGTATCATTTGTTTCAATTTGCGCAAGTTTATTCTATTGTTGGTGTTTTCGTGCATTTGTACTATTCTATGTTGCAAATTGCACCGATTTGTATTTTGATTTGATAGTAATGGTTCATAATGAATGTGTGATGTACTTGTTTCAAATGATAATATGTTGTACATTTGGTTGAAATTTGTTTTTGATTGGTAGTAATTTACAATGGTTTTACTGGTAAATGACCATATTTGTATGTTTACATTAAATATGATCGATGTCCATTGGAAGAAAAATGATGTTCCCTCAACTCCTCCTTTTTCATATGGCATTGCCATATTAATTAGGTATTGTTGCCAATCTGCAACCATTGTTTGACTTTGTATAGTTTCATTTGTTAAGTGTTTTTCTATACAATTCAATGCATCGTTGCTCCTAGCCATTAGTGCATTGCAAAAAGATTGGACAATGTAGAGTCTGAAAGATTGTTCATCAAATTCAGGTGCTATTAAATGACAAATTGCAATAAACATGCTATTAGCACATTTCGACATAGTTGTTTTTGCTATATGCAATCCATGAATTTGCATTTCATGAACAATGGATTCATAATGGTTTTCAAGATATTTGCAAAGAGGTGACAAGGAATAATTTGGTACAAAGTTGCATCTACATAATATTTTGTATAATAGGGGTTCAAAATGTCCACTAATGGGATCTGTATTGTGAAACAAAATGTTTAGTGGAATTGTATCTAGATCGTGGTTGAAGAACAAATACCTTGTTTTCATTGTTAGCGACCAGACTCCAATTGGTATGTTCAACCACTTTGATAGCCACTGTATGCAAAATGTGTCTCCCCATAGGCCTCTTTCAGATTGGAAATTGCTATTAGATGCAGAAAAACACATTCTACGAAGGTATGTGTCAACATCGTGAATTCCATGAAGTTGATATAACATGACAGGATCTAGTTCATATTGGTATGATTCTTTTGCCTCTGTGTCATTGCGCTGTAGACAATTGAGAAAATGGTCTATTATTCCATTGCGCAGTTCAATAGACGAGTAACGAAAGTGCAGAAGCACTTCAAATGCATTGAACAAACAATCTCCAGGAGTATATGCAAATTGTTGTAGTCTAAAGAGACTATGGTTCATTAAAACGATATCAATATTAGTATCTATGCAATGTTTTTTTGTTGGATGGTAGTTTTCAATGTCTATGATTTCGACCATTTTTTTCTATGTATTTATTTTTCAGATTCGTATGGTGATTTGTTTACTAAGTACTATGTATCTTAGATTTTTTTTCCTCAAAGATGAGAAGAGCTTCTATAATATTTTTTGCTTTATTGAATATATCTCTATGATAATGTTTACTAGCACAAAATACTAATTTTACTATTATATTGTATCTTTGATTTCAAAACAGTAAAATAAGAGAAGCAAAGTTGCAAGTAACTAGTTTCTATTTTGCATCTCTCTGTATTTCAAAAGTATCACTGCAAAACAAAGAAGATGCAACGTTGATTATTGTCTCTGAAAACATGAATCTCACATACAAGCTATGTATTCTAGAAATAATTGACTTTTCTACACAATAGAAAGCATGAAATATAGATTTTATGTGTCTTGACTAGTAAAGCTAATCTTGCTAGTTGTAAGCAACATAGTTGTAATTACGAATATGTATGTACGGTTAGATATGCACTGTATGATAATAGCATCTTGAAGGCAACAATATGCTTCATACAAATAGCCAAACGTGAGAATCGACTTAGTTATTACAAAGCATTCATTCCTTATGCAAGTCCCAACTTTATTGCACCAAAGCATGTACTTGCAAGTCAATGTAGCAAATATTGGACAAGATAGGTCAACATAATATGGACTAATTCTATCATTATATTTTGAAAATTTGGTGGTTACACCACTTTTTGTGATAAGACAAAATATTCATTTCAATGACGAATAAATGTATTCTATGATGATTGCTAACGACCAGACATTGTTCTATGGACATTAACAATGATGGTATATACAACAACGACATTTGGATCATCTGAAGTGGTATCTATACGACCTAGTACAACATCTAGATTTAAAGTATTGACTATTTGTTTTTTTCTTTGCTTTCCTTCGTGTTGATCTTTGACAACTGCTTATTATTTTTTGCATATTAACAAATGTACTACATACAACAACAACATTTGCACCATTTGAAGCTGCAGCTAAACCACTTCTTACAAGGTCTACATGCAAAGTATCCAACACTTGTTTTCTTCGTTGCTTTGTTTCTACAGTCTATTTGATATTAGCGGTGTCTTCTTCTGCTATTAGTTGTTGTAGCGTCTTTGAAAGTTGCATGTCACTACATTCCATCGTTCCAAATTCATATATTCCATTCAATGTAGCAAGTGGCACCCAACTTTGCTAAAACATCAAGAAAAAAACAACAAATTAACTATCCAAAGGTATCAATTGACTAAAGAATAAGAGCAATACTAAAATTTGAGACATAGTAACTTGTGCAGGATAATGTGAATAATAGATGACATAGAAAAATCTTGATTTATACTATATGAAATCTCTAAGATCCTATAATAATAACTTAGGGCATGGGACTAAGACTACCACCACCATAGGTCCATAGCAATATGACTAATGTGACTATTTGGGTACCTACTCTAATTTTCTATAAATCTCTAGACTATAGTGTAACAAGCACTATTCTCACTAAGCTATAACTACATAACCTATAAACTACCCTTGCCTTTGCATCTGTTCTATTTGCTACTTCTGTTTTGACTGCTCCTAGTATTGATTTTAGTCAATCAATTAAACTAATGACTCTTGTTAGGTGTCTTGTATTCTGGAAGCAATTGTTTAAAGATTAATTCTGACTAACTTTCAACTGAGGTGCTTGTATTTTCTTGCCTCCATAATATGCACAACATGCAATAATTTTTTGGAGGATACCAATGACCACAAAATAGCTTGAAATTTAATTTATTTCATAGAGTTTTGTTTTTGGGACTGTATTAACTACCCTTGGCTTTGCATCTATTCTATTAGCTACTTATGTTTTCATTGTTCCATTTTTTATCTCCAGTTTTTTGTGTTCCAATTGCTTTCTAAAATGGTGAACAATCAGTTGTGTCTTACAATAGTCACTATTTTGTAAAACCCTCTGTGAGAGGAAGACATTGTAATAGTAGTTTTTATTATTAAGGAATAGAAGTATTTATTTTCTCTCTCCTGTTGTCATCACTTTTAATATTTGTTTCAACTTTGCACGCCTTTGGATGTTATTTAACGTCTAGCAACTCTGTATTGGAGACCTTCAAATTTTGCATCATAAAGTCAAGGTCGAAGTGCTTCTAGATAGAAATGATAATAATCATGCTAATATGTTGTTCTATGAACAAGAACATAGTTTTTGAGCTGCTAACACCGAAGCTACAAATGAAGTGAAATTTGATTCAGAAAATGATGATGATAATAATCTACATTTTTTAATGAACGGATGCTTTAGTAAACAAAGTTGTTAATATTGCAAACGGATAAGCTTCTTCGAAGGAGGAGAACTCCCCCAATATCGAATATGATGAGATGTCGAAGTTGCATAATCTCAAATCAAATCCTTTTTCATGAACCGAAGCTACAAATGAAGTGGAATTTGATTTAGAAAATGATGATGATAATAATCTACATTTTTTAATGAATGGGGGCTTTAGTAAACAAAGTCGTTCCAAGGGAAATGACTTTGAATCCTCCGAGGCTGATACATATGGTATTCTCATGCTAGAGACCTAACAAAATTCTATTTTCTATGTTTTCTCTGTATGACATAATCTTGAGAAGTACTTTTAGGAACTTTGTAAATTTGTTAAAAAGAAACGATATTTGTAGGACGTACCAACTTTATCAAATTTGAATGGAATTGCAATTATCAATGTTCCATCCGCTATCATTTAAAAACACAGTGCATAATATGTAAATTGCAGGTAGAATATCATCCACTTTGCACTCAGAATCAAAGCAAGAAAGCAAATTTAATATATGGAATTACGTGAAAGAGTAAGAGAAATTATGCTTAGCAAACCTTGCAACTGGAGGCGCACAGTTCCAGCCTGACTTGTGAAAGCTTGCTTGCACAGTGTCGAGTCGCACGATAAATCTAGTTGCAGATGTGTTGAGCAGAATACAAAGATTTCAACAGTCAACAATAGAAAATCTAAAGCGCGGAAATAAGATTTACAAAGCTTCAAGCAAAGTAACAACTGCAAAGTAGAAACCGGTACAACTTCCATAATTTTATGCTATTTAATTTTGAATTAATGGTTGTTGATATCAAGAGATCTACATGGGATGTCTATGACATCGACTAGATCCTCCAACTCAGATCTGCACTTGCATAATAGATATGATAAATTACATATTCGATGCGGAAAACCTTATTGTTAATAATGATTCTATGTATAGTTAATAACATTGAAATTTGAGTTTTATTTTTTCATGATGGTTTTCGCAGCAGTATAGGTGGACAGCTGTGAGCATTTGTACAATCAAGAAATGACTGATGATAAATGTAGATTCGACATGGATTTACTTTAATGTAATCCTCGAAGCGAGAAGAGATAAATCTGTAATTTGTGTTCTTTAATAAATTATTTAATGATGTGGATACAATGGTTCTTAAAAGTATATTCAACCCAGTAGAAAATATATTAATAACTAATTTATAATTTAATGAAAACTAAACAACTCCACATACCAAAATTCAATAATTTGGAGCAGCAAGTCAAAACTATGTGGATGACATTACAAATTGAAATATTTAAATAAATTGAAATATTTATTCTACCCCATTTAATTCTCTATAATAATATTCAATGCCTACATAGTAACGTAACTGGAGGAATCTATTGCTAATGAATAAGTTGTATGGGGTCTGACCCTTATTGCCATGCATGGGATCATTCAACCAAATCTTTTCATGTAGGAGCATGTAGGTTTTATATGGATTTACTTTAATGTAATCCTCGAATCAAACAAAGATAAATCTGTAATTTATGTTTTTTAATAAATTATTTAATGACCTGGATCCAATGGTTCTTAAAAGCGTTTTCAATCAAATTTGATAGGAAAGGCAAAAATATATTAATCACTATTTATAATTTAATGAAGGCGAAACAACATCCCCAGCCTAATTTCTTTTTTAAGCTTAATTTGTGTTTTAACAACGGTGTGAAACAAGTTAAATATTAATTACATTTAACCAATACCAATTACATAATAACAATACGAAATAAATTAGTAATTAAATTAAAATAAGTAGCAAGTACTAAAAATAAAATTGAATATGTATTTAAATATATATATATAGTATAGAATATGTATAAATATTATGCAAATTAAATTTATAAGAACTTCATCATACCTAAATATTATACAAAAAATTATTGATAATAATAATTTAAGTGGAAACTTATTTTAAAAAATAATTTATTATATTTATTTATCATAATTCACTAAATTTACATTAATAAAAATTATATAAATTAAGAGTATTTTGCAATTGCAGTTCAATATTTAATAGTATAAAATAATAAATAAACATAATAATATAAAATAATAAATAAACAAACTATTAGCACAAATAATTTAAAGAGAAGTGGAAAATTGGACAAAATAAATATCTACTATATATATATATATATTTATTAAGTATTAAATTATAATTAACGTAAATAAAAACTTACTTTTTTAACTATAATATACTTATAATTAGTTAATCTATGGTTGAGCATTTTAAACATGATAGATTCCAATTTTAAAGTGTTATCCATATGTTCTATTTGCAACTTCTAATCATACAAGTAATAAAAGCTCCATGCATCACAATTTTATTTATGATGTTCTTATTAGCATGTGGCTGATGTGTACTTAGTAATGCTATATATGACTGTGGGTCAGTCTAGAGAAGTTCAACACTGATGTCAAGTACCTCGGGGGTCAGCTTCTTTCGTCAGTGTACAATATATAGTACAAACATAACTTAATTTACTCGTCTCGACTTACGATAAAAGTCTTTATATAATTACCCATGGCCTTATAACCTTATCTTTATTACCTATGGTTTCAACCATACTACATTCAGAATAAAGCATATTTGAAAGGTAAAGTTAATGTGGTAAGACTTGAACGTTGTTAATGTCATATTAATTGAAAAGGTTTATAACCTTCAATGGACAATCTTATGTACAACACTAATAGAGTGAACTGCCCAGACTCAGATGCATTTCTATGCACAGGAAACGGAAAGCGAATTAGTTAAAATAGCAAGTTGAACAAAATTAATAGAGCCATAAAAATTGGCACGAAACACTTAATGAGATAAGATCCCGAGAAATATCAAAACCATTAAATTGATATAATTAGCCACAGTACAATTAATACTCGTGGCTGAAATATCTCAGAGGTGTGGAGTTCGAAAACTGTCAAACTGCGAAGTTAATCTACATATATACGAAAATGGTATAGGTTAGTTCAAATATAACTAATTTAAGTAATAATCATCAACACATTAATGTTTATCATGTAATTGGTGAAAATTTGAATCTGAATTAGAAAAATAAAAATTATTCACTATAACTATTTAACATAATCCCAATTACTAAAATTATTTTTAAAAAATCACAATTTTAAGTATTATTATTTGTATTAGATTTATTTAACATTTCAACAAATTTCAATCCTAATAATTTTTTACAATTAATTTTTTTTTAAATAATTTTTTAAAGTTTTTATAATTAAAATAAATAATAATACAAAAATGATAAAGTTTATTTAGAACATAACTTAATTTAAATTTTAAATTTCTATAATTGCATTCTCTGTTATTGCTTGTATACACTGCTGTTGTGTAATATTATATCATAGAATCTCAAATATTTATAGCAAAATGTTAAATAAATACATCGAGGCAATTTAAATTATTAAACTTTATTCAACTTATTTGTTTTCAACAATTTTCCAGGCCAACGACGCATCTTGTACCGGGAATCAGTTTATTCACTCAGAATTTTCCATTCAACAGTGATGATCTTACAAAAGCGTAGTGGTATATCGCATGCTCACAAGGTAGTAAATGGTATTTTTATAATGTGTGCGATAAACCTTTGGAGAAGCCACGTAGCAATCGAAGATCGGCAAATCCTTGTAATAAATGTTAAAATTCACTTTTGATCTTTTGCGATGCGATTGATAAATATAAAGGCAAAATAACAATCGCATCGCAAGTTTTCAATGGTGCGCAAGATAAATAGAATATGACTCATGTCGATTTTCCAATTGCGATGATTGCATCGCAATTTGTTTCAGTGAAACCGTTTTTTCCAAATTTCGATCACATCGAAGATTTAAAATGAAGTGGATTGTTATAATCTATCTTTGAAAATGCGATTGCGATTGAGCACAATCGCATTGGAATTTTGCAATGAGAGGAATGCAATTTTAATCTTTTTCCCGAGACGCGATTGCGATAAATCGCATCGCATTGTTATAAATAGAAAAAGTGCAATACTTAATATTATTCCAAAATGTGATTGAGATTGAGCGCGATCGCATCGGAACTTCTCAAAGCAATAACAACTCTTTAAAAGAACTTTTCTGAATTTCCAATTGTGATTTACTATTCATTTTAACATATTTCTAAGTATAAATTGCGTACATCGAATTAATACAAAAATGCAATTGCGATTGAGTACAATCGCATCGGAATTTTTCAATGAGACGAATGCAATGTTTAATCTTTTTCCCGAGACGCGATTGCGATAAATCACATCGCATTGTTATAAATAGAAAAAGTACAATACCTAATATTATTCTGAAGTGCGATTGCGATTGAGCGCGATCGCATCAGAACTTCTCAAAGCAATAACAACTCTTTAAAATAACTTTTTCAAATTTCCGATTGCGATTTACTATTCATTTTAACATATTTCTAAGTATACAATTTTTCTAATATGTTCGAAATATGTTAAAAGGTCTTTTAACTCATCAGATGGGTAAGTTTTTAAAACTTGTAAACTCTGTGAATGAAATGTGATATGTATCTTTTTATTATGGAAAAGATATAAAAAGGGGACTTATAAAATTTTTTTGGGGGGGGGGGGGGTTGTTGTACAGTACAACAATTGGGGAAGAAACAGTTATCTCTGAAAAAATGAAATGAATACTATATGTCAAGTAAGTAAAAATTTCTAAAGATAATGAAAACTTTTCTTAAGATAATTCAAATAAAATCTAACTATGTAAAAGAATAAAAATCACTTACAATTTCTTTCTAATTCTTCAAGGATTAAAACATTTTTTGTGTTATCTCAAGCTTTGATTAGTTGATAATAATAAAGTAAGTGGATTTTCTCAAGTTTAGCTTATGTAATATACTCTATTGTCACAACTATTGCTTCTGTTGCAAGCAAACGCTCATAGTCCCGACAGGGTTACCTTTTAACCATTAACTATTCATACACCAAACCTAGTAATGATGAATTGATCGATGAAATCAATAGTTACGTCAGAGTTGGCTACCTTTAGAGGAATTGTTTCTACCCATTTTGTGAAGTAATCTGTTGTTGTGAGAATGTATTTATGCTACTTGGAAGAATGAGGAGTTATCTCACCAATAATATAAAGTCCCCATTGCTCAAATGGTTCTTCAATGTTCACTGGCCGTAGAGGAAAAGTTGGCTTCCTCTACTTTCCACTAGCAGTTTGGCAAATCTTGCACTTTCTCACATAATCATAAGAATGTTTAAAAAAGGTAGGCCAATAATATCCAGCATGGATGATTTTGTGGGTTGTGGTATTGCCTCCAAAATGACCTCCTGCTGGTCCATCGTGTAGTTCCTGCAAAACCTTCTTTGCCTCGGTCTTTTCAAGACATCTTAGTAAGATTGAATCATAATTTTTTCTGAATAACACATTATCAATGATTTCATATTTAGTAGTTTTTAATCTTAAAGCACGTTTATTCTTATAGCTGACATTAGAAGGACCATACCCATTTTTCAAGTAAAATATCATATCAGCATACTAAGATTCAAAATTTGTAACACTTATCTGACTTACTGAAATAGCATTCTTTAGATCTTGATTTTCTGATATATTATGAGCTCCTGCTAATAATCTGCAAAAACCTTGTCCTCTAACAATCTTTGTTGGTTTAATGTCAATACCATATTCTTGCAAGGCTGTTACCCAATTAACCTTTTTTTCTCCTACTTTTCTTTGAATCAGTAATTGTCTTTGTATGAAGCATATTGTTGCCTTCAATATGCTATTATGATATAGTTCATATCTAACTGTACATACATATTCGTAATTATAACTATGTTATTTACAACTAGCAAGATTAGCTTTACCAATCAAGACACATACAATCTGTATTTCATGCTTTCTATTGTATACAAAAGTGAATTATTTCTAGAATACATAGCTTGTATGTGAGATTCATGTTTTCAGAGACAATAATAAACGTTGCATCTTCTTTGTTTTGCAGTGATACTTTTGAAATACAGAGAGATGCAAAATAGGAACTCGTTACTTGCAACTTTGCTTCTCTTATTTTACTGTTTTGAAATCAAAGATACAATATAATAGTAAAATTAATATTTTGTGCTAGTAAACATTATCATAGAGATATATTCAATAAAGCAAAAAATATTATAGAAGCTCTTCTCATCTTTGAGGAAAAAAAATTTAAGATACATAGTACTTAGTAAACAAATCACCATACGAATCTGAAGAATAAATACATGGAAAAAAATGGTTGAAATCATAGACATTGAAAACTACCATCCAGCAAGAAAACATCGCATAGATACTAATATTGATATCACTATTCTTTGGAGATCCACGTGACGATGATATACTACAAATATTTCATTACCAAGAAATAGTAAAGTGGGAACTAATGCATTGCAGTGGTCACTTTTCCTATCACATCACAAATTTGCTCTTCAAGACAATGCAAATACTCATTGAAAAGGTCATGTCATGCATCTCAGTACGAATAAGAAAAGGAAAATTACAAGGAAGAAAGTTGTTGGCAAAAGATGTTAAGTACAAGACCAACTTAGAAAAGTTACTAAAAAGTCACATTGGATACATAGATTTCAAACACATAAGAATTTCTCCTGATTACCATCAACAAATGCAGAAACATATATTTGCAATGATACAACAATTAGGTCCTTCAACTTTCTTTGTTACATTTACAAGTGCAAAGCATCTTTGGACACCACTAATACAAACTCTTATTAAATTACATAGCAATAGAAATAAAGAGAAACAAATTGAAACAATTGAGGAATGCAACATTGATTATCTTGTCAGAAAGGACCCAGTAACATGTACACGTTACTTAGACATAAGACAAATGCATTGAAGCAATTGATCTGTCAACATAGCACATTTTTTGGCAAAATATTAGATTATTACTTTGTAACTGAGTTCCAAAATAGAGATAGTGCACGTGAACATGCTCCTATATGGATAGAAAATGCTCTAGTATATGGAATTAATACTAACTTAGAAATTGAAAACTTCTTGGATAACTATATAACTTGTAGCACAAATCACCTTGATCAAGAACTCGCAAAGATACATGAACATCATCATACCAAAAACTATAAAAAAAGAAAGGCATCACAGTGTAGATACAAATTTCCAATGCTACCAATGAAAAGAACAAGGATTCTTGAACCAATTACTTCGTTACATGGTTCAATAAATGAAAAAGTTTTGTCCTTGCAAAGCACCTTAGAGAAAAAACACTATGACAAATTAACTAGCCATGAAGATTTCTTAGATGAATTCCACTTAACAGAAACTGCTTACATCGAATTAATACAAAGTACATTAACACAACCAATGGTATTCTTGCAACGAAAACCATCAGAAATATGGAATAATAGCTTTGCGTACAATATGCCACACCTATGGAATGCAAATACAAATTTTCAATATGTTCTAAATGCATATGCTGCAGTTTCATATTGCACTTCATATATGACCAAAGTTGACAGATCTATGACAAATGCATTCAAAAGGATACGAAAAGAACATGAAAAGAGAAAAATTGATGCTATTCAAATGATACAGTCTCTAGGCAATGCTTTGCTCAACCTTCAACAAATTTCAGCTCCAGCAAGCAGATCGCACATTAAATTGTATTTCACCACCATTATAAACACAACACCCGACTAAAGTCAAACACACATTTATACTTAAACCAACCACTCTTACGCAAACAAATTCTCGACAACTGCGAAGATGTTACGGCATGAAGTTCTATAATTGATGTGCACTTCAGAAGATGGCTTTCATAGATTTACATTTATCCTGCGATTCATAGCTTTGTCCCTCCTTTTAGTCCCAAAAATGTTAGAAGCCTCAAAAATTAGCAAATTTAAAAAGTAGAAGGAGTAATATGAAAAAATAAATTAGCGATGAATAGATAGAATCCCGAAATTACAACGCAAAATCAACTGCTGAGCTGTCAGTAAATGCAACTCTTAAAAAATAATTCCGCATGCAATCGCGCGATGTGACCCTTTATAAAATAATATAGAAGTAAAATCCAGTACAAAAATGTAATCTTCAAGTCAAAAAATATTACAAATTGCTGGACCCCTTTCTAAATGCATGAAGAAGGGGTTTAAATGAGGTACTCTCGATAAATAAAAAAACTAAAACTATTCCTACAATTTATCTAAAATAAAATATCTTAAACTAAAATGCGAACTTGTAGTAGACTAGCTCATTAATCATCGATTGAGGTGGGATGAACGTAGGTGGCGATGTACATTGAGCATATCTTGGACTCTACATTGGCACGAGTCATTTTTGAATGTAACTCCGTCCACGGCCTGTGGCATCGAGAGAATTCGGGAATGATACATCGAATAGCATTAGAAAGGAAATTTGATGGCCATCCGTTCGCCGTGTGGCTCGACCAGATAAGGACCACATATTATCCCAAGAAATTCCTTTGAAGTTTTGCTAATATATCGATTATCTCCTTGCTTCCACCTAGAATCATCTTCTCGTGCTTTCGTTAACCCACCTGGAATACAATGCTGAGATCAAATTCATAGCATACATCTTGCCATTAATCAATTGTGTTGTATTATTCATTAAAATTTTAGCTCCTTGATGTGGTCTCTTTCTAATTTCATTAATTGTTGTTCCCATTCCATAAATAGAATTTCCTTGTGTCTCTCTCTTCAATTCTAGTGGGTTGCTAGCTTTTTTTCCTTGCTCTCTGTATCCCGCCATGAAAGAAACTCAAAATTTTTATCAACGACATCTTCAATTTCTTGCCCAAGAGTGAGTGATTTATCTATCAAAGACGTATGTACTTCAGACACAAAGCGCTCAATTTGTGTCAGTCCTTTTAAACAAAATTCATTTAGCTACGTTGAGATGGGTCGCTTTTTCATTTCTAGATGCCGGTAATAGGTCTGATCCAAAGCTTTGGACACTCCTTGAACTTGTCTCATTTCTAATTGGAACATTTTTTCCTATTCAACCTTTTAATTTCTCTCATTTTTGTAATATTTTGGCGTTTTTCTACTTCTTGAGTCAGCGGGCCTATGTCATGCTCTAGGCTTGTTCATCAATATTTTTCTCTGGCATGTGAGTTTCTCTTCTAGTTGTTTAGCTGCGAGTTCAGCATCACACACCGTTGTTCCAGCGGAATTATCTTTTGTTGATCACCTACAACTCTGCTCTTCAAAGATAGATATTTGCATATCCTTTTGTTTTCACTAGGCATGCTGTGCAGGACAGGCTGTCTATAGTGGCAAGCACGATAGGCACCAACATATTGAAACAATTTTTGTGAGATCCTCGGACGGATCCCACCTCGGCATTTTTATAAACAACATTTAGCACTCGCTGTGATGCCAAAGAGAGAGAGTCTTGATGTCTGTTCTCCTCCTCCTTTCCTTTGTTTTCTTACCACAACCCCATGTTTGGGACCGCAGAATATATCTAAAGGAGGGATTTCTTCTATCTTTAGGCATAATTTCCCCGAGTGTTTTTAGGAATGATTTGCGTATCATGAGATTTTTGTAGGATCGTCAACTTCGGTGGATTGATGTTTGCAATCCCATACTGTCGTGCAAAATTTCTGATATTGATTTAGCAAATGAGAAGAAACAACCAATTTAGTTTCTACTTTGTCCTCCCGATATCGAGAACTTGCATCATTCTTGGATGCACATCGTTCAATGTTTTTACTTTCTCGTACTTTCATTATCTGTGTACTGGCATCGATTAGCGGTGTTCCCTCTCTCATTTGCACTAAAGGCTTTTGTGTATGTTTTTGAGAAATGCTATTTGTTTTTGCAATCGTGTTAGCCTTTGCACCGTCTGCTATTTGTCATCCTTTTTCCTAAAAGCAGGATTCGCACTTCTCCTTCTACTTCTTTACTAGAACGACTTCTTGCTTGTTGTGATGCTTTTTCTTGTATGGGAGCTCTCAACCGATCAAAAGGAAAATTAACTAATATTTTGCTTCTATACAACAAAAACTTTTTCAAGTCCTCTACATGTAACTTGGACTTGGCTAAATCAAAGACTTGGGATATATCATCCATGGAAACAAATAAATCATCCAAAATGTCTGGTTCATGTGCCTCGAATCGAGCGAGTGATTGAGCAGGAGGTAGTAAAATCATGTGCCACCTCTCTCTCGGGTGGTATTGTCTCTCGCGGGAATTGTTGAAAACTGCAAGATTAGAAATATTACCAGTCTCTCTTTCTTAGCATGAGAAAAACTATCAAGGGTATATTCACCACACTTAAAAGGGAAGGTAGGCCACATAAGCTTTTTATCGCGTTTTCAAAATTCTATAAGACATTCCTCTCCAAATTCTCGCTTTCTGATAGGAAATTTCTCGAGCTAACGACCTATATGGAACATACATAGAAGGATATGTGGCTGAAAAATACTCCACAAAAATTCCCGCTGATATAAGTGAATTTTTATTCTCCGAGACCACCTCCAATAGAAGTACAAACTCGAGCCTTGGCTTTACTGGACGACCTAGGAGAGGGAAATGACCTCAAAAATGAGTTTCGGTGAGATCGTATTATAAAACCATGGTAGACTGCAGCAGACATGAATTTTGAAATGTTATTTCCATAAGAAATTATGATACACATGAATAGGGAATAGGTTCTTTTGGAGTCCATTTCCAGCCTAGCATGGGGAACTCATAATTGGAACAGTAGGGGCATCCAAAATATAACCACAAAAATTGAAAGGGGAAGAATTTGCTAGTTCTTTATCTTTTCTGTACTCTAGAGTCAATTAACTCATCTTATCGGACGAATGACAAAGACTCCAATCCATACTTTCGGACCACGTCGCAATGAATTAACAAGGCACATTTGAATAGAAAATCTAGCAGAGTTGTCATTTACTGAACAACCCACACATCATCGGCTGCGGCATAAGCTGACATGGAGGTGCAAGAGACTCCACGTAGTACATACTCGATGCCTCTTTCTTATGCTTTCTCGTGGTTATTCCTCCATTCTTCTTTGATCGCTACTGGCCCAGTTCCGATGTTCTTCGACGATATTCCTTAAAGGAATGGCTACGTTGTAAATATTTAGTGGATTGGGAAGACGTACATTGCTTTAATATCTTCCGCACTCACTGACCCGACACCGCGGTCCGCATGCGAAAACAAAAGTCCGGCTTTTGAATGGTCACACTGTCAATGACCCATAAGGATAACATCACAGTAGGGAAAATTACCTGGCCGTGCGACGAACTTCGGTGTAATAAATGAATTTTCCAATGCACTAAGTTGAGATTCAGAGTTAGAGTTTGAATCTTCTTCATTAGGAACGGTTGGTTTGGCCACAACAACCCTAGGTTTCTCTTTTTCAAGAAAATTGTATACATTCTCCCATGTCATCTTCGGTCCTGATCGAATTGTCTATGACTATCTTGAGCTTTGCCGATTTTTCCTCGCGGCATGTTTAGCGCGAGGGCATTTGCAACAAAAGCAGAGCCTTTTAGACTTTCCGCTTCTCTTTGACATTCTAGAGCTCGGGGAAACTCTTCTCTTGTTTCCGTGAACGAAAAGGATTCGAGATTTTGTTCTGCAATTCAAATGAATTCTTTCAGCCGAAATAAAACACAATAATGAGAACAGCTACAAAAATTTTAATTACCATTTAATCTCCTGGTATTTTCAACATTCATCATATAATCGGAGATTGACAAATCCTTGTAATAAATGTTAAAATTCACTTTTGATATTTTGCGATACAATGAATAAATAGAATATGATTCATGCCGAATTTCCGATTGCGATGATCACATCGCAATTTTTTTCACTGAAAACATTTTTACCAAATCTCGATCGCATCGGAGATTTAAAATGAAGTACACTGTTATATTCTATCTCCGAAAATGAGATTGCGATTGAACGCAATCGCATCGGAATTTTGCAATGAGAGGAATGCAATGTGCCAATCTTTTCCCAAGATCGCCAGATTGCGAGCAAATGGCATTGCACTGTTATAAATAGAGTGCACACTTAATATTATTCCAAAATGTGATTGCCATTGAGAGCGATCGCATCGGAACTTCTCAAAGCAATAAGAACTCTTTAAAATAACTCTTCCAAATTTCCAATTGCGACTTTACTATTCATTTTAACATATTTCTAAGTAATAAAATTTTTCTAATATGTTCAAAATATGTTAAAAGGTCTCTTTAACTTCCATCGGATCGGAAAGTTTCTAAAACTTGACATGTGCTACTATTGAATGATGCAAATGTGATCTCTAGCCCAATCACAATCTACAAATCGCAGGATTCAGTATGTCTTGACCGATTTGCAATGGCAGAAGTCTCGTCTGATAAGTTTTATAACGAAAATTTATTTTCCATATTTGGTTTAAGTTTTTTCACGTTCAGCGGGGTCCACAGTTGCAGAAGGTTCATTTGATATAGATTTATTATTTTATTCTTTACTATATTAATTTAAAACAATATAACTTTAATATCCGCTTTAAAACAATGCAGACTACGCATATAATATGCTCTCATATTCTAACCCCAATGCTAACCTTTGAAAATTTCGGGCACCACAACTTTATAAACCTTTATTTTCTATTTTCCGATTCGATTAATCGCAACTCAATGCTTCCGATTGCGATTAATGCATTTGCCGATGTTTCGATGCGATGCCCTTCCTCTAATGCAATTGATGCATTCGCAAACATTCCAATATGATTAATTCCTTTTAAGCCCAAACTTCAAACACATATAAATCACAGTCCGTAAACACATAGGCTCCGCAATCGCCATCGGGACTTTTATTAACATGTTCCGCTCTTATGATTTTCTCCAATGCGATTCGTGAGGGTCCCACAAGGTTAATAAATTCTTCTGTCCATTTGATTTATTATAATCTATGCATTTTCCTATGGTTTAAAAACCAACACCACTTGCCGGGCCCACGATGCATTATACCCTACCTTTATATATCGCACATCAACTATGATATATGAGCATATGCACGGATATGCGTGCTATCTGACAGACCACAATGGGCGGCTCGTACGGAGAAAATGCATTCAACATGGTCTCGTTATTTTGCTTAATGCGACTCCAGATAAAGTACAAGACCTGCAGGATAGATATAAATGTTTTTGTAATAGAAGTACAAATAATGGTGATAAAATCTAGGCATTTTGCAATAACAAGTGAAAGTTTTTGGCCAATTAGATAACAAATAGTTCAAATTAAAATAATTAAAATAAATGAACAATAATAAATCTTATAGTGAACCATGGCAAAAAAAAATAAAATTTGAAAACATATGTTTAATCAAAGTAAATTAATGTCACAATCACATGCTACAAGCGACAAGTACAATAAGTTGAAAATAAAAGTTGGATGAACAATTGATTGACACAAATTTTATCAAGCCATAGAAATCATACAAAGTAAAACACGTTTGATGTGCACTCTAAATTTTGTATCCTTTCAATCATTTAATGATATTATCAAAGCTTGCATTCATTTAGTTAGAAAAAAGGAAATGAGTTTTCTTTTTTTCACAAATGGTATCCCGGAAACGAATTAGGAAGTCAAACATATTTCGTTTCTTTGCATTTTATAAGTCTAATATTGTACACACGGAATCATGAAATTGATTGAAAAAGTTCTTCGGGATACCAGTAATTCCCATCCGGCGAGTAGCAGGTACCTTTGAAATATATTAGTAACACTACACCTGTATCCGCGAAATGACAGAAGTTAATACGTGTCCATAATTTATTTACATGATGAATTTTAAATGTATACAGAATGGTCTGGTAGACCATACAAAGAATTAAAAGAATACGGAACTGGCCCAAATGCCACTCTCATCTCACAATAAAATCAGTCCACCCTCGTTTCCAAATTTAGGAGTTTCATACTCATTAATATCTGGAAGCCGCGATCCCGAACATGGGCGGATTTGGGGTGCCAAAAAAGTTGGATCCTCCAAAAAAATGACTCTTCTCTGTATCGCACCCAATTTTCCGATTCAGCTCTTGAAGGCTCTGCTCCATCCTGATCTGCTTCTGGTTCCGTGACGGCTTCAACTTATTAATTGAAGAATTGTCGTCTCCAGGGCTTGCGCCTCCTGGAAGCTTTTCCAATATTGGAGTATCATCACTGCCCTTTCTGTCCTCCGATGCTCTCTGTAATTTCTCTGGCTAATCAGCGTTGGTGAAAGAGTGGCCTACTCTCGGGCTTCCACCCAACAGGAGTTTGTTAAATGTTTCATATTTTTTTTTACTCTTCTCCATTGTATTGAGCCCGTTTGGTAGCCGAATTGCCTACTCCTCGACTTGACCCAAAGGGCAGTATATTCATAAATTCGTCCTTTATTTTAGAATATGACTCCTGGGTGAGTTCATTTTTCTTCATGGATTCTGATTCTATACTGATCTTTTCCATCATATTTCACCCGTCAGTAGCCAAATGGCCTACTCCTGAACTTGGGCCTGATGGCAGTTTGTTAATAATCATCGCGCTTTTCTTTGACTCCATGTTACACAGTAATTTGTCACCGTCCCTACAATCCCCATCCCGCACATTGGAGGGCTCATTCCGTGACCTGTGGGCAGAGTTAAGACTTGAAAAAAATTTCATTGCATCCCTCTGAAGATGAGCTTTAATTTCCCTGAAGGCATCTCCCTGCAAAAAACCCTAAAAATAGCTCTTTTCTCATTGGCGCGGTTCCATAGTTCAGCCCTCGCGCCAAGAGGGAAATCCTCCAAAGAGGGCGCGCCAATTGGCGCTCTGTCATAGAGTCGCACCCGCACCAACCATATTAGGAGGTGTTTTTTAAAAATAAAAGGCGGAAGTTTCATTCTAACAAATTCCTGGATTGATTTCTATCTTGAGTTTGGAGGTTTGGCTACGCATTTCCATAGAGAGGAAGTGGTTTGCCACCTCTCATGGAAGCTTCCTTGATGATAGGTCCAATCCCATAATTATAGGGATCCCAACTCCCCTTCCTCCTTCTATAAAATCTTGCCCATTTCCATTGCAAGCTAGTTCCAAAGAGTGGCAGAATTTCTAAGTTCCTAAGAGCTTTCATGCTGCAAAAGCCTTCTTGATTCCCTAAGGCCAAATCCAAGCAAGGAGACTATTGCCAAGTATCCAAAGAGAGAAGCTTGTCCCATCCCTGATAGGCTTTATCGAGACATGTTGTGCTGATGACCCGCTAAAGGAGAGTGTTGCGTCGAAGCTATGGTTGTATTCTTATTTTGACTCTTTAATGATAAGCGACTATCGGTTATGGTTCCACTCTTGTTCTTGATCATGTTCATGAGTTATGTCCTCTTCGACTAATATATAGTTGTATGTACTAGATTTTACACTTGCGTTTTTTGTTGTTTCTTGCATATGCAGGTGTCCGATCACGGAGATCGTGAGGGCTATGATCTGCCAGGGCGAAGGAATGGGAGCACCACCTCTTCTACAAACGACAGCGTCGGATTCTAGGTAAGCCTTCCTCGCAAGTCGGTTTATTTACAATTAGGAACCTGCACTGTAGCGTGTTTGATTGTTGCTACACCCGATCTGGGCTAGTAGGGATTGCCTCTGTCCGTAGAGGGGATTTACCTTCTCAACAATTTGGCGACTCCGCTGGGGAATCAGCTTGTTGTTTGATTTGTAAACTATAGACGGAGTCTGAAGCACAGCCAGATAGCCTTCGAAACGCTTTTTCTCTGCATTAGAGGAGTAGATCAACGTTGCTTCAGTCGATCTCCGGTTTGGTTTACGGACTGAACAACTTGGAGTTTTGTCTTCTTTGTCTGGTTAACTTCTTGTTCTTTCTTGCTTGGTCAACTCTTTGGACTGGATTTTCTTGTTTTTTTGGCTTTGTTTTAGCCTTGTTTTCACTTGTCTGTGTCTGAGATTGCCTGTTTTTATTTTTTCCATAGTAAACTTGGCTGGCAGGCTTTTTAGCGTAACAGTCGTGCCCATTGGCGCAGGTTGCCTGCGTATCACCTGTGCCATTGCCTTTCTGGTGCTAATTTCAAGCTCACAGTCGCGCGAATCCTGTGAGCTATTAGGGTTTGCCGTGTTTCAAGCTTTCTGAGGCTGACTTGTGATTTTGATCTTGTTTTTTCGGCTGTTTGAGTGCACTGGAGCCTAGTTTGACTGGTTGGAGCCTCCGTCCTTTGGTTGTTTGCCTATTTCTTTCGATTTTGCATACGAGCCCTAGGGCATCTAGGTGCCTTTGTGAGTCGAGCCTCCCTTGGGAGTTTTTGGTTTCCGTTTGTTCAGTCGGCTGTGGGATTGCTTCCTTGCATTTGTTTGACAGTTGTCTATCATATTGTTGCGTTTTTTGAGTGACTGATTTCGTTTTCATTCGAATTTCACCTCGCTTCATTTTGGGCCTAGATCACACGGCTCATTGGTGTCTTTGGGACTTTTCTTGGTTTTGAGAGACTTTTTGTCGATTTGAGATCTGATTGTTTGTGCCATTGAGTGAAATTTGTTTGTTTTGCTCTGTTAATATCATTTTTCAAATTTCTTCTTATTTTTTTTCGGTTTGTTTAGTGCATCTAGCTATCAAACATTGAAAATAAAAAAATCTCTTTTGCTTATTGGTTTATTAGTGCAAATTGAAATCTTTTCGATTTTACTAGTATTTAGTGAATTTGAAAGAAAAGTTTTTAGTTTCATTAGTTGCATTAGAGATATCATTGATTGTCTTCTGATCATTTTGTTTGTGTAAAAAACTCTCAACTCTTCTGTAGCTATTTTTCATCGAACGAAATGATGAACTGTGGCATGTAGTTTTGCATTTAAGAGATTTTTGAGACAGCACATTCGTTAGGGCCTGAAAACTGAAACGTAATTGAAGATCAACTTTAAAATTCACTCAATTTACACTAAGGCAGCATTGAAATCTAACGAAACACATTTAGAGGTCTACGCTAGAGACGTGTTCCGGCGTCTTTAAACCTAGTAGCTGTCGTTCGCCTTTTGGCTTTAGACAGCGCTAGTACGGACTCGTGCTCCCCGTACCGTCGCGTATATAAAGGGAGACCCCTCTAGGTTTCAATCCTTTATCCGTAGGAAGCCGAGTCTGCCGCCCTATACCCATGATACACCGAACACAGCATTGGGGGAGTTTGCCTGCACGTACGGAAAGTCCTTGGTTGATTTTTCTTTCATTATTGAAACCAAGGTGTATATTGCAGTTCACGGTTATTTGGTACACCCTTTTGCCTTGTATTCCTGAGCAGTCATTTGACCTTTTCTGACTCCCTAAATTTGAAAGGATCACCAAGCGCTTGTCCTTTCGTGCTTGTGTCAAATCTGAAAGAGATAGAGTCACCTTTTCAACCATTTCTCGACTCTTAAAACATGAAACGGTGAAGTTTCTTATTTTTCAATGTGGTAAAAAATTAATCACCCACGATCACACGCCCTGTTAGATTCTGCTTGTTGGCCGTTTGATTGTATGTCTTCACTCCTTTTCATCCCGTGTCTGGTTTTGAGTTTTGATGGCAACTTTTTCAGAGTTTACCAACCACGGAATCCCCTTAGAAGGGAATCTTGGTCAGTTTCCTCCCTTTGGGAATGTTGGTGCTCCTTACATGGCAACGTTGTCCCTTCCTGGGTTAACTGTTGGGTTGCCTGTTTGGTTTTTTTCAACCTCTGTGGTCCCGAATATCTCTGCTACTGTTCAATCAGTTCCTCCGTCGAAACAACATCATGTTGATTCCTAGGTGGACCTCTTCCCTTCTTCGCCTGTTTCTGCGTCCTCCTCTTCTACTTTGCCTGGCGAAAGTCTGGATTTGAATAACCAGGTGGCTAAGAAGAAGAAGAAGAAGTCCGATAAAAGAGAGGCTAAAGCTACCACTACTGTTTCTGAAATATCTCCTCTTGATATACCTCCCAACCCTCCACGGAAAGTCAAATTCCCCTCCATGTTATGCACGGGAGACCATCTTCTTCGAGACTTCCCTGGCATTCCCAAGGTGCTTGAAGCATGGTCCAACGGCCGTCCGCCATTGCCTTTGACGTCCGGGAGCCAGGTGGGGGGCACGTCTTCAATTGGTGCTGATAAGGCTCCTAAGAAGCAGGGTAAGATCACCAATCCATGTAAGTTGTGTGAAGGGCACCATGCCATTCACCTTTGTCCTTATTTGGATGAAGCCAAGCAAGTGTTGCACAACCGAGCTGTTCCCATACCATGCCTCCCAGCTGGTTATAAACAGCTCTCTTTGAGTCTTCCACCTGCTGATGATACGATTGGTAAAAAATCATCTTTGGTCAATCCCACTCCCTCAGAAATTTGGATTCAAGAATCCATCCCTGACCAACCATTGGACGTGGGATCGGTTGAGCTGGCCCCTTCTACGGTGCACCAGGTATTTTCCGTTGAGAGTGGACCTCACACCCCTCTGGTTTCTTCAAATTCCTCGGACTTGGAGAAATATTCTCCTGTCCCTATATCCCAAGAAGATGCTCCTCCACCTCCTGTGATGGAGGCCTCGGAGGATACTACTCCCACCTTTGAAATGGAAGTCGTGGAGGATGCTCCTTCTTCTTCCATAACACCAAGGGAAGACCATATTGGTTCGATGGTAGCCCCTCCAAGTAGTTTGGTCGCTTCCTTTGATTGGAGTCGATTTTCAGGATACCGCCTTTCGTCTTATGTGCCTTTCGAGATCACAGTACAAGCTTTTGGTCTGGTCATATCCAGCACCATTATAGATGAAGGCACATCTGTTAGTGTTCTATCCTCAACTACTTGGCAAGCTTTTGGCTCACCGCCGCTTGCGCCTGTTACGCAGAATCTGTTGGCATTTAACAGAAGAATGAGTCAACCGTTAGGGATCCTTCCAATGTTACCCATTACTTTGGGAGGTAAAACTGTCCACATGGACGTGATGGTTGTTCCAGGCCCTTTGGATTTCAATCTGATTTTGGGGCATGATTACACCTATGCCATGGGAGCACTTGTCTCCTCCCTTTTTCATGTGGTCTGTTTTCTGCATGAAGGATGGATCGTGACCATTGATCAACTTTCGTTCTTTGGTCCTAATATGGTAGCTGGCCAGCCATCATCCCTTCCTAGTTTTTATCCACCTACTGTATCTGCCCCACCGCAAGTCAACTATGTGGCTACCTACCCTGTGCCTGTGCTCAGTGATGAGGCTGTCGTGCATCAGGTACTGGGGGCATTGGATCCTGAATTCCGGGATGTTTTCCTTCCATTAGGAGTGGAACTCTTGGAAGCGATGACTTCTTGTTCATTATGATGAGGTCATTCGGAGCACGGTTCATTTTCTTGTGTCAAGCTCCTTAAAAAATGAAACAAGCTGGTCGGAGCATAGTTATTTTCCTTGTGTCAAACTCCTTAAAAAATGAAACAAGTCGGTCGGAGCATGGTTCTTTTCCTGTGTCAAGCTCCTTAAAAAATGAAACCGAGTCTGGTCAGAGCAGAGTTCCTTGTCTTGTGTCAAGCTCCTTAAAAAATGAGACAAGGGTGCCTAAGGATAGTTCTTTTAATGTGTCAAACTCGTTAAAAAATGAAACACATTCCCGTTCAATTTGAGTCTTTGATAAGATCTCATAAAATCCCAGTCGAGTCTTTTCTTTTGATCTCGTAATTTGAACCTTCACTCTATCTGCCTTTCATATGGACTGAAGCTTGGGGGGCATGTACCTCGAATTGAGTCACCATGCTGGGGGCATGCTTACTTTTTCAAGCATAGTTTATTTCCGTTTCAAGCTTTTGTAAAAATGAAACCGGTTTCAACCATAGTTTATCTTTGTTTCAAGCTTGTGTAAAAATGAAACCAACTTCAAGCAGAGTGTAACATTTCCCATTTTACCTCTTGTGATTGCCATCTTATCAGCCTATTTTTTCCAGATGAGCCTTGGTTTTCTCACTCCATCGTCACTATCTGCTTGGTCGATCATATGCTTTCACTTGGTTGTTTTACCCTTTCTTGAGGAACCGCTGTGATGAGTGGTTCTGTTAGCCAGCCTCTTGACTTTTATCATGTTCCACCATTACCAGAACCAGTTTCTACCGTTTATACCACTCATTCCTCTAGGTGGAGTCATCTTTCAGCTCTTTTCTGACTCTTTAAACATGAAAAGATTGCCGAGTCCCTTGTCGTTTTCGATCTCGTTAAAGTGGACACGAATCGACATCTACCCAGTATACGTTTACCCCTTTTTCAAGCTGGGATAGATTATTTACGAAAAAGGAATACCCTAGCCTATCGCGACTAGGAAGTTTTCTAGGATATTGTTTTCTACCTTTTTGGGTCCGAGGAACTATCTACGAAAAGGGACCGTTGGATTTTACTTTTCCGTTGTCTTTTCAAACTCTCTAAACATGAAAAGACGTCAATTTCTTCCTCTGTCAGACTCGTTAAACCCTGATGACATTGGATTCAGTCGTGATGAAGTTATTCGAGTCTCTCCTTCCTAGGGCTCGTTAAATGTACTAGGATGGATTCGCCCGAAGGACAGATTTATATGACAAGCATATGGTATCCTCTTCAAGCTTGTGTAAAAATAAAGAGGTACTCACCGAAATGGTGGGGAAAATGGAACCAACATCATTGTCGTGTCGGCAGTATGTCGCTCTTGAACATGGCACTTGTTTGCATTCGTGTCGGGTTGGGCACATCTCATCTCGTTTGTTCGCTTGCCTCCGTGGGTTTGCATAATCCCTTTTGACCTCTCATCTGCTCTTTGCCTCGTCATCATGACCTCTGATATTTTGATGTCAAAAACTGCCAAATCCACTGTCGTGCCGCAAATATGTTCAAGAGAAGTTGACCTCTGCAAGTATCAACCTTCCTCTGATTCTCATATGGTCCTGATTCAAAAAACATCATGTTCCTCTGTCTCGTATCGATGATGTGGGAAACATTATGGCCCACCTTCGATCAAGGTCACTTCCTGTCGACTTCAGCTCATTATCTAGGAAGATGGTCTAGAGACTCTTTTATGGTACCTTGGAGCCTGCATGCCTCAATGGCAGGTTCGTCGCATTCGACATGAGGTTTTCATTATTGGCCTCCAATCGAGTGATTCTACGGGTGTTCAACACCAGCTCATTGATTCACATGCCGTAGATTGTACCTATAGTACCTTGAGGGCCATTGTCATTATTGGTGGTTCCTCTCGCGTCTGTTAACAAACTTCATCATTGGCTGGTAATCAGGCGATGTTCTTGCATGTTTGACTTCAGCTCACATATTCGCATGCTTGAACTTGTACTTTGTTTGGGTCGAGATGGAGCACAAGACCTTGGATTGTGTCTATTGTAATCCAGGCTGCGATATTGTGGATTATTATGATTATTTACATGACTCACTGATTGGATGGCTGCGACCATACCTGAGTCTATTTATCGATCTTCATTGGATGGCTGCGTCCATGCTTTGGATCTAGATTATTGTAAACTCTATTATGGATGGCTGCGCCCATACCACGCATATTTTTCATGTATCTGAGACATCAGTTGTACTTCGCTCCGCAGGTTTTCCGATGGCGGTGTTTTCGGTCGACGTGTTCTCGTAAATCATTTCACCCCTCTCTCTCTCGGGCCTCATGCTTTAGGGGGCATCTGTTACACAACAATTTGTCACCGTCCCTACAATCCCCATCCCGCACATTGGAGGGCTCATTCTGTGACCTGTGGGCAGAGTTAAGACTTGAAAATACTTTCATTGCATCCCTCTGAAGATGAGCTTTAACTTCCCTGAATGCATCTCCCTGCAAAAAACCCTAAAAATAGCTCTTTTTTCATTGGCGCGGTTCCATAGTTCAGCCCTCGCGCCAAGAGGGAAATCCTCCAAAGAGGGCGCGCCAATTGGCGCTTTGTCATAGAGCCGCACCCGCGCCAACCATATTAAGAGGTGTTTTTTAAAAATAAAAGGCGGAAGTTTCATCCTAAC
Organism: Pinus albicaulis; assembly: GCA_034641835.2. Taxonomy (NCBI): domain Eukaryota; kingdom Viridiplantae; phylum Streptophyta; class Pinopsida; order Pinales; family Pinaceae; genus Pinus; species Pinus albicaulis. Next base: position 597,304,068 of record CM076580.1, read on the forward strand.
AAATTCCTGGATTGATTTCTATCTTGAGTTGGGAGGTTTGGCTACGGATTTCCATGGAGAGGAAGTGGTTTTCCACCTCTCATGGAAGCTTCCTTGATGATAGGGCCAATCCCATAATTATAGGGATCCCAACTCCCCTTCCTCCTTCTATAAAAGCTTGCCCATTTCCATTGCAAGCTAGTTCCAAAGAGTGGCAGATTTTCTAAGTTCCTAAGAACTTTCATGCTGCAAAATCCTTCTTGATTCCCTAAGGCCAAATCCAATCAAGGAGACTATTGCCAAGTATCCGGAGAGAGAGGCTTGTCCCATCCCTGACAGGCTTTATCAAGACATGTTGTGCTGATGACCCGCTAAAGGAGAGTGCTGCGTCGAAGCTATGGTTGTATTCTTCTTTTGAATCTTTAATGATAAGCGACTATCGGTTATGGTTCCACTCTTGTTCTTGATCATGTTCATGAGTTATGTCCTCTTCGACTGATATATAGATGTATGTATTGGATTTTACGCTTGCGTTTGTGTTGTTTCTTGCATGTGCAGGTGTTCTATCACGGAGATCGTGAGGGCTATGATCTGCCAGGGCGAAGGAACGGGAGCACCACCTCTTCTACAAATGACAACGTCGGATTCCAGGTAAGCCTTCCTCGCAATTCGGTTTATTTACAATTAGGAACCTGCACTGTAGCATGTTTGATTGTTGCTAGACCCAATCTGGGCTAGTAGGGATCGCCTCTGTCCGCAGAGGGGATTTACCTCCTCAACACTCCAGCTCTTGGGCCACCTCAGTGTTGCCATTGATGACCTTGTGCCCCACTCCCGGGCTTGGCCCCGCAGGCAGTTTGTTGAAGGTTCCCAACTTTGATTGAGTGCCGAAAATACCACTTGTATGGACATTTCCAACTCCCAGGCTCGGACCCGTGGACAACACATTGTTGGGTGTTATTCTTCCGGCTGGAGAAGAGGAATATTTGGTTTTAGATTTCTGCCAGTGCCCCACCCCAGGGCTATTTCCCGAGGATGAAAGAATATTGCCTTCCATCCCATCATTGACGCTCATGTTCCCGACTCCAGGGCTGCTCTTTGAATTCAACATCTCGTGAAGCATGACCACATTACCTTCGATTGGTGCGACTTATTTTATACTTTCTCGCACCTTGGAGTCACTCGCAACTCCTAGTGTTGCTTCTTTCTGTAAAAGCTCTACTTGAGTAGAATTAACATATTGGGTAGAATTCTCAGACTTGCTACTGGGATTGGACTCCGACTCCTTGTAGTTTGTCACATGGCCTCCAGGCGTGGAGGAGGCTATGGCCACGACATCAAGATGAACGGAATTATGCTGCAGTAGGGCCGAGCTACGGAAGTGATCCTGCAGAACCTTGGCTTCCGCAAATTGTAAAGCAAATAGTGTAGTGAATAATAACAACAGAAAACCCATTATGCGGAGGTGATACGTGAAATGAAATCCAATGGATATGGTGAAATAATAGTAAGATTATCAAATGGTAATTGATATTTGATCCTCATAACGCTCGCAGAAAGCCGATCTACCAGATGTTTGCAGATTATAACTATATTTTGAGAGAGTTGCAGAGAAAAGCTAGCCAAGATGAGGTTGGTTTGTTTGTTGGCATCGATATATATAGCTGCGGAAAACCAAAGAAGGTCGGCAATGCGAAACAGAGGGGAAGCTGTTGGAAATATTAAAGTCACCTGCCGTATCTTTGTACTAGAAGAAAGAATTAATGTTTTATGGGACGCAGCCGCAGATTGCAAAGAGAAGAATTAATTTTGATATGGGCGAAGTCAATTTCACAGAGGAACTAAGATTTTCCCATAGTTCTAATCTACGGAGGAGAAGAAGTCATTAAGACAGTCATTTCGGGCTTTAAAGCCCTCAACAACCAAAAATGAATGAAATTGATTAAAATAGGCGGAAAAATTAAAAGCTATGAAAAGTCTGGACAAGTGGTCCCTACCAATTAAGCGCCAAAGCGCAAATAGCAGATCGCAAGTTTGAGACCGCAAGTGTCTTGTTGATATGGAAATATGTGATGTGCGATGGTTGCACCATCGCACAATCGCATATTGCATTTTCTGTTGTTCCGCCATATGTTTCCGCCAGTCGAGAGTTGGGATGTGATGTCGCAACATCGCACATCGCAATGTCGGATATCGCAATGTCACAGTATCGCCCTCCGCCCATGCCAGAGTTCCATTGATTTTTTGCGATGTGATTGTCGCACCATTGCACAATCGCATTTCTCATGTCACATAGTGTCCCGCCATCGCACATCACAAATGGCTGACTGCAATGCGGTCCCCACTCACATGTCGCGTTATGTTATGTTTTATGTTCCGAAAAGCATTTTTCTTTGTAATTTGTTTTTTTTGTTCCCGCTGCGAGCTATATAAAGTAAAAAGGCCGAGAGCCAAAGAGATGTATTTTGTAATTGTAATACATTGTATTGCTGTAATCGTTGTGTGAGAGCCCGCAGGCAAGAAGAGGATAGTAAGAAGAACAGAGCACTGTTTGTGTGTTCTTGAGAGACAAAGAGTTGTTTTGTAGAGCACTGTGTCTATAGTAGTCGTACTCTTATTTTGTGTATCCCTCTGTATTGAGGAAGACTTTTTTTTGTAATTGTTTTTGGTTCTGTTAAAGAAATAGAAGAAAGCATTTTTCATGCCATCTCTGTCTGCAAGCCAAAATTCATTTTAACTTCTCTGTGTTGTAGAGGGGAGACTACTCTCTCCATCACTGTATGTTTGGAATTTTCCCAAAATTGCAACATGGTATCAGAGCTAGTTCAGGCTCTTTGAAGGTTTCAAAGAAGCTGAAGAAGAAGAATACTTGTTGTAGCGTTTTCTCCAGCAGTGTGAAAGCCCAAAAGAGGTCAAAGTTCAGGTATTTCTCAAAGCAAATAGAGTTGTTGTTTTCTGTTTAAAAGCGTTTGTTCTTTCAGAGAAGGAAAGATAGTTTATTTAAGTTCAGAGTTCAGTTTAAGAAGCAATGGTTGGACCAAGTACAGGAATGAACATTGGAAATGTTCAGCTTTCACAATTTCATGGAAAGAACTATGATTATTGGGCCATTACCATGAGAGCCCTGTTTTTTTCACAAGACTTATGGGAACTTGTAGAAGATGGTTTTGTTGAACCAGCTGATGAGCAGGCTTGTAATGCCTTAACTCAAGAAAAGAAGGATTTATTGAAGAGCAATAGGAAGAAGGATGCTAAAGCCCTCTTCTATTTGTATTAGGTAGTAAATGAGAGTGTTTTTACAAGGATAGCAGCAGCTAAGAGATCCAAGGAGGCATGGGAAACTCTGAAAGTAGCCTATCAAGGCATGGAGAAAGTTAAGACAGCAAAACTTCAGTTGCTGAGAAGAGATTTTGATACTCTTTGCATGAAAGAGTCAGATAGTGTAGACACATTTTTTACACATGTGATTGGGATTGTAAATCAGATAAGATCCCATGGAGAAGCTCTTGAAGAAAGGAGAATTATGGAGAAAATTTTGAGAATCTTACCCTCAAAGTTTGATGTCATTGTTACCACCATAGAAGAGACCAAAGATCTCTCACAGTTCACAGTAGATGAACTTCATGCCTCACTGTTAACTCATGAACACAGATTGAGCAGAGATGAACACTCATCTTTTGAGCAAGCCTTCAAGACCCAGATGCCTTCAGGTAGAGGAAGAGGTCAAGGTAAAGGAAGAGGAAGAGGCAAAAGCCAGAACAGAGGTGGAAGGAACAGCCCTTCACATTCACATGGAAGGAGCAACAGTCAAAGTCAAAGCCACGGCCAATGCAACAACCAGCAAGGTGGACATCAACACCAACATGCTCATGGACAAAGGTATGACAAATCCAATGGCCAATGCCATTATTGCAAGAAATATGGGCACTATGCCAATGAATGTAGAAAGAAGAAAAATGAAATGAAAAATCAACAGAATGCTAATGTAGCAAAAGAAGAAAAGAACCCAAGAAATGTGTTGTTAACATGTAATGTAGCACAAGATAGAGCAGATGATGTTTGGTTCTTAGATTCATGATGTAGTAATCACATGACTGGAAACAAAGCAATGTTTTCCAATCTAGATGAAGAAGTAAAATCTGAAGTGACCACAGGGACTGATACTAAGATCTCTGTCAAAGGAAAAGGCAGAGTTAGTATTCGAGCCAGAAATGGTGAGAAGAAATTTGTCCCTAATGTGTATTATGTTCCAGGTTTGAAATGTAATCTTTTGAGCGTTGGGCAGCTCATAAACAAAGGTTACAATGTAATTTTCAAAGATGATGTGTGCACAATAAAATATATACCTCCAAGCAAGAAAATTATTGTTGAAATTCAAATGACCAGCAATATAATGTTTCCACTCAAGCTCAATATTGAATTGAAAGAAAAAGGAAATAGTATAGCAGCTGCAACACAAGAAGCCTTTCAGAAGGAAGAAAAATATGAAAATTTTTTATGGCACTTGAGATTTGGACATCTCAATTTCAAAGGATTAAATTTGTTGCACAGAAAATGAATGGTAAGAGGTTTACCATTGATTGAGAAGCCTGATATCCTATGTGAAGGCTGCATCTTGGGAAAGCAACACAGAGAAAATTTTCCTTCAGGGGAAAGAATAATGGCTAAAGCACCCTTAGAAATCATTCATTCAGATTTATGTGGACCGATGCAGACAACATCAGTTTCAGGTAGCATTTACATGCTGACCTTCATAGATGATTTCACAAGAAAAGTGTGGGTTTATTTTCTGAAATATAAGAGTGAATTCTTTCAGAAATTTTGCCATTTTAAAGCTCTCGTAGAGAAACAGAGCGGAGTGTATATTAAAGTCCTCAGAACCGACAGAGGAGGAGAATACATATCAAAGGAGTTTCTGCGTTTTTGCAGAGAAAACGGCATACACAAGCAGTTTACCACAAGGTACACACCGCAACAGAATGGAGTTGCTGAAAGAAAGAATCGAACCATAATGGAAATGGTGAGAAGTATGCTGAAGGCAAAGCATTTGCCGAATGAGTATTGGGCAGAAGAAATAAACTGTGTTGTGTACATTTTAAATAGATGCCCCACAAAAGTTGTGATGAACAAAGTTCCAGAAGAAGCGTGGAGTGGCAGAAAATAGGGAGTCACCCACATGACATTTTTTGGATGCGTGGCATATGTACACATTCCTGAAAAGTTAAGGAAGAAATTGGATAGTAAGGGGGAGAAGTGCATTTTCCTTGGATGCTGTGAAGATTCCAAAGGATACAGATTGTATAACCCATCCACAAAGAAGTTTGTGATAAGCAAAGATGTGCAATTCATTGAAGAGGAAGCATGGGATGGAAGCATTGAGAAAACAGTCAATGTTGAAAGTTGTTTATCTCATGATGAAGATGAGGAAGATGTAGTTGAAATTAACAACTCATCGGTAGCACAACCTCCACCAACACAAGGACAGCAAGGGACACCTCAAGCAACAGCGAGAACACCCTTGAGATGAAGCGGGATTGCATCTCCAAGCACACCACATGGAGCAGAAATGAGTGCTTCATCAAGCACGTCTACACCAAGTGAACGAGGAACAAGGTTCAGAAGCCTTAGAGAAATTTATGAGCAAGGAGAAGAAAATGAAGGTATGAATTCCCTATTTGCTTTGTATTGTAAAGTTGATGATCCTATTCATTTTGAATATGCTATTAAAGATAGAAAATGGATAGAAGCTATGGATCATGAAATTAAAGCCATAGAGTAGAACAAAACATGGGAGTTGGTTGATCTCCCAGAAGGTAAAGAAGTCATTGGAGTTAAATGGGTCTATAAGACCAAGAGAAATGCTGAAGGAAAAATAGAGAGACACAAGGCCAGACTTGTTGTCAAAGGATATAAGAAGAAGCAAGGGATTGATTATGAAGAAACCTTTGCACCAGTTGCAAGAATTGAGTCAGTAAGAGCAGTGCTGTCAATAGCAGCACAAAACAAATGGAAAGTATATCAGATGGATGTAAAATCTACATTTCAAAATGGAGTTTTAATGGAAGAGGTATATGTGGAACAACCTCTCGGATATGAGAAGAAAGGCCAAGAGCATAAGGTCTGCAGATTCAAGAAAGCTCTTTATGGGCTGAAGCAAGCGCCAAGAGCATGGTACAGTAGGATAGACTCCTATCTACTGGAAAATGGATTTGAGAAGTGTGAGGAGGAACCCACCCTCTACATCAAAGAAAATGATGGTAAGATGTTGATTGTTGTTTTATATGTTGATGATCTAATTTTTACAAGTAATTATGATTACCTTATTGATAATTTTAAAACAGTCATGAAAGAAGAATTTGAAATGATTGACATGGGTTTGTTGAGATACTTCTTGGGAATAGAAGTAGAGCAAGGTGAAAAAGGAATTTTTATATCTCAAGAAAAGTATGTGAATCAAGTTTTAGAAATATTTAATATGCAGGAGTGCAAAGATGCAATTACTCCCACAGTAATGGGATTGAATTTGAGAAAAGATTATAGCAGCAAGGATGTTGATCCAAGTCTGTATAAAAGCATAGTTGGCAGCCTGATGTATTTGACTGCAACTAGGCCAGATATTATGCATGTTGTTAGTCTAATTTCCAGATTTATGGAGAAGCCAAAAGAAGCACATTGGCAAGCAGCAAAGAGAATTCTGAGGTATGTGAAAGGAACAAAAGGATTTGGTATTTTGTATACAGCTTCAGAAAATTCAGAGTTAGTTGGATACACTGACAGTGATTGGGCTGGAAGTGTAGATGATCGAAAGAGCACTTCTGATTATGTTTTTCATATGGGTTCAGGAGCCATTTCATGGGCTTCTAAGAAACAGCCTATTGTAGCATTATCTACAGCAGAGGCAGAATATGTGGCAGCTACAGCAGCAGCATGTCAAGCACTTTGGATGAGAAGAATGTTAAGAAGTTTATGCCTAGAACAGGTAAAAGGGACAGTGATTTATTGTGACAATAGCTCAGCTATTGCATTGTCAAAGAATTTTGTGTTTCATAAGAGAACGAAACACATAGATACAAAGTTTCATTATATTAGAGAATTGGTAAACAATGGTGAAATTGTTTTACAGCATTATAAAACAGAGGAGAAATATGCAGATATTCTAACAAAGCCATTGGGACAGAAAACATTTGAATTTTTGAGAAAATGTTTGGGTATTATTGATAACCTAGCAGCTGAATTTAAGGGGGAGTGTTGGAAATATTAAATTCACCTGCCGTGTCTTTGTACTGGAAGAAAGAATTAATGTTTTATGGGCCGCAGCCATAGATTGCAGAGAGAAGAATTAATTTTGATTTGGGCGAAGTCAATTTCACAGAGGAACTAATATTTTCCCGTAGTTCTAATCTACAGAGGAGCAGAAGTCATTAAGACAGTCATTTCGGGCTTTAAAGCCCTCAACAACCAAAAATGAATGAAATTGATTAAAATAGGCGGAAGACTTAAAAGTTATGAAAAGGCTGGACAAGTGGTCCCTACCACTTAAGCGCCAAAGCGCAAATCGCAGATTGCAAGTTTGAGACCGCAAGTGTCTTGTTGATATGGAAATCTGTGATGTGCGATGGTTGTGCCATCGTACAATTGCATATCAGATTTTCTGTTGTTCTGCCATATGTTTCCGCCGGTCGAGAGTTGGGATGTGATGTCGCAACATCGCACATCGCAATGTCGGATATCGCAATGTCGCAGTATCGCCCTCCGCCCATGCCAGAGTTCCGTTGATTGTTTGCGATGCGATTGTCGCGCCATTGCACAATCTCATTTCGCATGTCACATAGTGTCCTGCCATCGCACATCACAAATGGTCAACTACGATGTGGTCCCCACTCGTATGTCGCGCTATGTTATGTTTTATGTTTCGCAAAGCATTTTTCTTTGTAATTTGTTTTTTTTGTTCCCGCTGCGCGCTATATAAAGTAAAAAGGCCGAGAGCCAAAGAGATGTATTTTGTAATTGTAATACATTGTATTGTTGTAATCGCTGTGTGAGAGCCCGCAGGCAAGAAGAGCACAGTAAGAAGAACAGAGCACTGTTTGTGCATTCTTGAGAGACAGAGAGTTGTTTTGTAGAGCACTGTGTCTGTAGCAGTCCTACTCTTATTTTATGTATCCCTCTGTATTGAGGAAGACTTTTTTTTTGTAATTTTTTTTGGTTCTGTTAAAGAAATAGAAGAAAGCATTTTTCATGCCATCTCTGTCTGCAAGCCAAAATTCGTTTTAAATTCTCTGTGTTGTAGAGGGGAGATTACTCTCTCCATCATTGTATGTTTGGAATTTTCCCCAAATTCCAACAGAAGCCTCGGTGTGGTTTACATGTTATCGCTTAGCGAATGGAGCTATTATTGTTCTCGCTACGGCGGCAGCGTTTGTGTGTTGATCATGTCGACCGGGCTTCTCTCTGCGGCATGTCGAACCGATTAATTGACTTCATAGTTTGATTTTTATGGTAATTCTGCCCACGGCGGCCACTGTGGACATTTAGCTTTATAAAATTAGAAAATTGGATTTATAAATCCCTCTTCGGTGGCTAGCTTCGGACACCACCATCATCCAAAGTCGTAGCCGTAGTCTAACCAAGCCACAATTTCTCAAGTGTAATTAATGTTACAACTTTCTTTGGCAAAATAAGGCGCTTTTCCTAAATAACTCAAATGTATATTTCACAATTCCAAAAAGAGTTACATGCTGAAAGAAACAAGTGATGCCACGATGCTATATGATATCCTATTTTTCAATACACATTGAAGAAGTGTAATTCCCACAGTCGACATTTTATTGGCCAACTTTATATCATATAGTAGTGATCAAATTTACATAGCAATTTTTTATTTTTTTTTAATTTCATAGATTAGAGTGGAGATGAATCTAAATTAATATCTTTGGATTATAATATATTCAGTATTAAAACCAGTTTTAATCCTTTGACATAAATTTCTTTAATATTATAATATATTCATATTCAGTATTTAGACTTTTATATTTAAAAAAAAAATTAAAAAATATATATTTATTTATAAATTGGAAAAACTTTTATGCATATAAATTAAAATTATAATACATATAATTTTTCTTGTAATAGTGATTTTTCTAACATTTTAAGATGTAAAAATTATAGTGAGCTTGGGAGGCTTCTCTCCAAGCTTTTTGAGCATAGAAATAAAATCTTAAATCAAACTAAAGTCTCAGTAGACATTAACCATCATCATCATTATCAATAAATTTAAATACTTTTAATTTATAATATAAACATATGTATGAATACATATAAATATATATACAAATAATTAATTAATTATTATTAATATTTATTAAAAATTTAATGTTTTCTTTTTTTAATTTATATTAATTATGGCTAAAAAAAACAATAATATTTTTAATTATTAATAATTCTTTAATAATATTGAGAATAATTAATAATATATATATAGATATATATTTCACTTAATTATATCAAAAAGGTTTATATTAAATCCAAGGATTAATATTTTAAACCCTAGGAATAATATTATACTTTAGGAATGTGAACCCTTAGATTAATAAACATAAGGGAATAATAAATCCAAGAGATTAATACTAAAAACCCAAAATATTATAAAACCAAGGTAATAATATTAAATACAAGGGATTAATATTTTAAACCCAAGGTATATAAACCCTAAAATAATTATGGTTGACTATGCTACCATGGTTGATTTTCATATTGAGACAACTTTTATCACAATGTGACATTGGACCATGGTTGACCATGGTCCACTATGATTTATTTTCATATCAATCCCTTGGGTTTATTAATCTAAGGGTTCATATTCCTAAGGTGTAATATTGTTCATAGGGTTTATAATATAAATCTTTGGGTTTAATATAAATGTCTTGGGTTTATAATCATGGTCAAGCATGGTAAACCGTGGTCTAACATCGCATTGTGATTAAGATTTTCTCAATATGAAAATCATCCATGGTCTAATGTCGCATTGTTACAAAGATTGTCTTGATTTGAAAATTAATCATGCTCAACCATGGTCAACCACAATCCAACATCACATTGTGAAAAATATTTTCTCAATATGAAAATGAATGGTCAACCATGTTTATTTTAGGGTTTATAATATTTATCTTTGGGTTTATATACTTTGTGTTTATAATATTATTACCTTGGGTTTATAATCCCTTGTATTTTTAGTATTAATCCCTCGAGTTTATAATATCAGTCCCATGGGGTTACTAATAGGGTATAGTATTATTCATAAGCCTTATAATATTAATCCTACGATTCAGTACAAATCCCTTGAGTTTATAATCATGGTCGACCATGTTCAACCATGATCCAATGTCACAATGTGATAATGATTGTCTCAATATGAAAATCAATCATGGTCAATCATGATTAACCGCGGTCAACCGCAATCACAAATATTGTCTTAATATCAAAATAAACCATGGTAAACCATGGTTGACCATGCTCATTTTAGGGTTTATATTATTTCTCTTAGGGTTTATATACCTAGGACTTATAATATTAATCATTTTGATTTAATATTATTCCCTTGGGTTTATATTCTCCAAGGTTCTTAGCATTAATCCCTTGGATTTGTTATTCCCTTCGGTTTATAATATCAATCCACTGATTTTATTAATATAAGGGTTCATATTCCTAGGGTGTAATATTGTTCATAGGGTTTATAATATAGATCTTTGGGTTTATAATATTGGTCAACCGTGGTCCAATGTCGCATTGTGACAAATATTTCTCAATATGAAAATGAACCATGGTCAAACATGGTCAACCATGTTTATTCTAGAGTTTATAATATTTATCTTAGGGTTTATATTAGTAATCCCTTGGGTTTAATATTATTCCCTTGGGTTTGTAATACCTTAGGTCTTAGAATTAATCACATTTTCAACCATTGCCCAACATTAAATTCTCACAAAGATTATTTTAGAATTAATCCCTTGGATTTATAATATCAATCCATTGGGTTTATTAATCTAAGGGTTAATATTCCTAGGGTATAATATTATTCATAAGGTCTATAATATTAATCCTAGGGTTTAATAAAAATCCCTTAGCTTTATAATCACAGTTGACCATGGTCAACCATGGTCCAACGTCGCATTGTGACAAAGATTGTCTAAATATGAAAATCTACCATGGTAAACCATGGTCAACCATATTTATTTTTGGGCTTATAGTATTTATCTCAGGGTTTGTATACCTAATATTTATAATATGTCTTGGGTTAACTATTCCCTTGGGTTTATAACATCAATCCCTTGGGTTTATTAATCTAAGGGTTTATATTCCTAGGGTATAATAATATTCATGGGGTTTATAATATTAATCATAGGGTTTAATATAGATCATTTGGGTTTATAATCATGGTCAACCATCGTCAACCATGTTTATTTTAGGGTTTATAATATTTATCTTAGGATTTGTATATACTGTGTGTTTATAATATTTATCCCTTAGGTTGAATATTATTCTCTTAGGTTTATAATCTCTTTTGGTTTGGGTTTATAATATCAATCCCTTAGGGTTGTTAATCTAAGGGTTCATATTACTAGGGCATAATATTATTCATAGGGTTTGTATTTTTAATATTTAGCTTTAATATAAATCTCTTAGGTGCATGGTTCAACCACAGTCCAACGTCACATTGTGACAAAATAATTCTCAATATCAAAATCAACCATGGTCCAACGTTGTGACAAGGATTGTCTCCATATGGAAATCAATAATGGTGTACCATGTTCAACCACAGTCCAAGATCACATTGTGATAAATATTATCTCAGTATGAAAATCATCCATAATTATTTTAGGGTATATAATATTTATCTTAGCATTTACATACCTTGGGTTTATAATATTAATATATTGGGTTTAATATTATTCCCTTTGGTTTATAATATCAAACCATTGGGTTTATTAATCTAAGGGTTCATATTCGTAGGGTTTATAATATTCTTCATAAGGTTTATAATATTATTCATTGTCCAACGCCGCATTGTGACAAAGTTTTCTCAATATGAAAATATACCATGGTGAACCATGGTCAAACATGTTTATTTTAAGGTTTATAGTATTTATTTTAGGGTTTATATACATAAGGTTTATAATATTCCTTGGGTTTATTAATCTAAGGGTTCATTTTCCTAGTGTATAATATCATTCATAGGGTTTATAATATTAATCCTAGGGTTTAATATAAATCCCTTGGGTTTATAAACATGGTCAACCATGGTCAACCATGTTTATTTTAGGATTTATAATATTTATCTTAGGGTTCATATGCTTTGTGTTTATACTATTACTACCTTGGGTTTGTAATCCCTTGAGTTTTAGCATTAATCCCTTGGGTTTATAATATCAATCCCTTAGGGTTATTAATAAGGTACAATATTATTCATAAGGTTTATAATTTAAATCCTAGGGTTCAATAAAAATATCATGGGTTTATAATCATGGTCTACCATGGTCAACCATGGTCCAATGTTACAATGTGACAAGGATTGTCTCAATATGAAATCAACCATTGTCAATCATGATCAACCACGAGCAACTGCGGTGACAAAATTTATTTTAATATCAAAATCAGCCATGGTAAAGCATGGTCAACCGTGTTCATTTTAAGGTTTATTGTATTTATCTTAGGGTTTATATACCTAGTGTTTATAATATTAATCCCTTTGGTTTAATATTATTCCCCTGGGTTTATATTCCCTGGGGTTTTTACCATTAATCCCTTGGGTTTATTATTCTCTTTAGTTTATAATATCAATCCGTTGGGTTTATTAATATAAGGGTTCATATTCATAGGGTGTAATGTTGTTCATATGATTTATAATATTGTTAAACCATGGTCCAACGTGACATTGTGACAAATATTTTCTCAATATGAAAATAAACCATGTTCAACCACAATCAACCATGTTTACTTTAGGGTTTATAATATATATATCTTAGGGTTTATATACCTTGGGTTTATAATATTAATCTCTTTGGTTTAATATTAATCCATTTGGTTTTATATTATTCCCTTGGGTTTATAATACCTTAGGGTTTTCAAATTAATCACATTTTCAATCATGGTCCAACATTAGATTGTGACAAATATTATTTTATAAGTAATCCCTTGGGTTTATAATATCAATCCATTGGGTTTATTAATCTAAGGGTTCATATTACTAGGGTTTAATATTATTCATAAGGTTTATAACATTAATCTTATGGTTTAATAAAAATCCCTTGGGGTTGTAATCATGGTTGACCATGGTCAACCATGGTCCAACGTCGCATTGTGACAAAGATTGTCTCAATATGATAATCTACCATGGTATCATATTCAACCATGTTTATTTTAGGGTTTATAGTATTTATCTTCGGGTTTGTATAGCTAAGATTTATAATATGCCTTGGTTTTATTATTCCCTAGGGTTTATAATATCAATCCCTTAGGTTTATTAATATAAGGATTCATATTCCTGGGGTATAATAATATTCATAGGGTTTAATATAAATCCGTTGGGTTTATAATCCTTTTGGTTTTGGGTTTATAATATTAATCCCTTACGGTTATTAATATAAGGGTTCATATTAGTATAATATCATTCATAGGGTTTGTAATTTTAATCCTTAGTTTAATATTAACCCCTTGGGTTCCTGGTTTGACCACGGTCCAACGTCACATTGTGAAAATAAAATTCTCAATATGAAAATCAACCATGGTCCAACATTGTGGCAAAGATTGTTTCCACATGAAAATATATCATGGTGGACCATGGATGGGCAACCATGGTCCAATATCACATTGTGATAAATATTGTTTCAGTATGAAAATCAACCATGCTCAACCATGATTATTTTAGGGTATATAATATTTATTTTAGGTTTTACATACATTGGATTTATAATATTATTCCCTTGGGTTTATAATCCTTTAGGTTTTTAGTATTAATCCCTTCGGTTTATTATTCCTGTAGGTTTATAATCTCAAGCCCTTGGGTTTATAATATCAATCCATCGGGTTTATTAATCTAAGGGTTCGTATTCCTTAGGTATAATATTATTCATAGGGTTTATAATATTAATCCTAGGGTTTAATAAAAATCCCTTGGGTTTGTAATCATGGTCAACCAGAGTGAACCATAGTCTAATGTCACATTATGATAAGGATTACCTCAATGATATTGTTATTTATTAATTAATAATGATACTAATAATTAATAAATTATTAATAATGATTTTATTAATTAATTAATACTGCTATTATTAATTTATAATATTATATTACTAATGATATTATACTATATCATTATTAACGATATTAACTAATCATTAATAAATATATTAAATTTAAATACTAATATGAACTAATAGTTGTAACTATATTTAATAATAATAATAATAATTAATTAGTGTTTTCTTTAATGCGAATTTTTTAAAATTTCTCTAATTTATTTTTCTGATCTATTTTTTCTAAAATCCCGCAAGAATTCATTGAAATCACAAGTTTGATGGGTAAACTCTGCACAATCGAAGTGCCATAGGGGTTTTCAGCGTGTTTCATCCATATATGCAGTCAAAACACCAGTTTAAATAACATAAAAAAAGATTGCACCTCAATTGTTTCCTCGCATTTCGGCCAGAAAATCCACTGAAAACTCCAAAATGTTGCATTAAGGAAAAATCCATTAATTAGTAGTAAAAATGATTATAATATTAATTAAAAATATTTAAAATGATTATAATAATAACTAGCCATATTTAATATTTATTAATTTAACAATATTTCATATTTAATATATAATTAATATTTTTGTTATTACAATAATTTTTTTGTAAAACCGTTATTATGTTATTACAATAATTTTTTTGTAAAACCGTTATTATGTTATTATTATATATTTATTATTATTATTATTATTATATCTTTACCATTAATTTTTATTGGCGTTTTTCAACCACATATATTATTATTATTATTATTATTATTATTATTATTTTTATCAGGAGGGAAACTGGTAACGAGAACCATACAGTCATATCTGCCACACAAGATCACATCGCGTTGCTACCAATGAAAACCTTCCTAGCTAGCGTCATCCCCTGCTAAAAATACACAGCAAGGTTCATAGGCTTACGCCTGACGGGCATCCACGGGGTTTGAACTGGTGACCTTTACAAATGAGTGCCTTAATAGAACACTCAATCACCAACAAGCCACCACCCCGTCAGTTTTTCAACCGCATATATTGTTGTGGTTGTGAATTTGATTAATATATGCATATCAATGTATATAAACCACATTTATTTGTGCCAATAAAAAATATATACAAGAAAAATCCAAAAGGTAACATAGTAAGAGTACGGAATGTCAAACTCACTGTCATACTATGGCATGTCAAACTAATTAGTTGACTTTATAAGTTGATTTTTATTGTAATTCTGCGTGCGGCCACAACTGTGGACTTACATTTAGAATATTGAATTGATAAAGCCTTCTTCGATGGTTGGCTCCCAACACCACCATCATCCAAATCTGTAATCTAAAGAGGACGCAATTTTGCAAGTGTAATTAATATTACAATTTCTTTTAGAAAATAATAAAATTTATGAGATTTTTGTGAGAAAATTTTGGAAATCTGAATTAAAAATTTTAATCTGGATTGCAACTATAAAATTCTAAAATTTTGAATGACCTCAACTTTTAATAACACTGAATCCATTTCAATAATAAAATACATTCAAACAATTCCAAAATTAAATTTCTTAAAAAAATTCTTATCAAAAATTTCATTGGACATTGCCTCATCCAAATTGGATAAATCATTTCGTGGATGAATCTTTCACAAAATATAATTTATTGTCTTAATGCTACTTTTTTCATTAAAAAATAAGTGTGTTATTCTGGTTTCTATTCCATTTATAAATTCTTGTGATGAACGAAGGACACATTTGAAGTTCAATTTAACAAAAACAAGTTTGTTTTTTGATGGATCATGGGACTTAGAATTTTAAAATTTCATGGAATTATTGAAAACATATAGATTTTAGGAATTATCTAAATTATTGAGTTATGTGTTATTTTTTATTTTAAGATTTTCTTTTAAGTCTATTCCTCGTCATGAAATATATAGGATAGTATCCTCTTATAAGTTTATAAGGATAAATAGATTCAATGGAATGGTTATAAAATTACAAGTTAAATATCAAAATTCAAACTATTTCTACTAGTAAAAATAAAAATTTACATTGTAACGTATTTTAATGATAGTTGGCGTCTTTCCCAATGAATGGCATGTTAAGATCAAGGTCGTGCTCTTCCTTGAGTCTAGATGTAATTGTTTCTGTCCCTAAGCTTGACCATCAATAGATTATTTTGTTCCTCGAGCTCCCCAAGATGGCTTCATAAGGCCTCTAGCTATTTGGCTAGTTTTTCTTTAAGTGTCTGGTTTTCCTCCGACACTTATATTGTCAAGAGATTGTAATAATTTACTTTGAAGTTGAGACTAAGATAAGACACTTGTATAACATCTATTTTCTACTTCAGTTAGGTGACTACATCCACACATTTACAACTCATTTTCGCTACACAATTATTATTATCCAATATTCCTTTGAGACCCCTCCTCATTCTATCTTCCACATGTTTCCTAACACTCAACATTTGCAATATTTCCCCAAAGTCAATATAAGTTTTGTTCCATATCACTTTTAGGCCCCTCCTCACTCTATCTTTCACTTTTTTCCTAACACTCAGTGTCTACAATATTTCCCCGAAGTCAACAAGAGTTATGTTCCCTACTGCTGCAAATCTAGGCACACACAAAGGGAAGGGTTACGAAATAGAGAGGATTATTAATTTTCCAAGCCAGAGAGAAGGAATTAAAAATATTACCATCTCATAAGACAAATAGGTATTTAATGAATATCAATGTGACAAACATAACATATAAATTTGGGAGATGACAATTCGTTGCGTAGTTTAGTTATGGGGGTTGTCGTAGGGTCCTGGAATGGAAATAGTTCCAATTTTTTTCCCTGGTTCTGAGCGCGACATAGAATTAGTTATGATGCATGTAACCATATACAAACTTCCCTTAACCTAGAGGTTCCAAGGAAACCACAATGTTTTCGAGAGGCTATAGCTAATTCTCTTTAGGAGGAAACTAATAATGAATGAGTTACACTATCTACATGAGTTCAGTGAATTGCTTTAAACCTTAGCCATACTAAACTAAATGAAATAGAATTTATGGCCATTAAGAAATTCATAATGTCCTTACTATGGAATACAATCATACTTCTAATTTGATGATTAATATCATTCTCACATTGAAGCCATTGGATGAGGAATGAACATTATGAGGCAAGTTTGTATACATCAGCTGCATGTGTGAAATGATGGCAAGATGCCATGAGGTGATTAAGGTTCTCGTACAAATACGAAGAAATTTTTTCCTTAGTATGATTTCTCCTTTTGGGTGAACCATGAAACAAAACATTAATCATGTGATTTATTATTACCATGTTCATTGTGGTAGCCTTATGGTGGAGTTCACCATTCCATTTCACCATTAATTTCAATTTTCAACAAAGTGTCATCATGGTGATAGCTGTTAGAATTAACAAGTATGCACACTTTTGTGCATTATCTCATCCATTTAAAGCCAACAAAGTTTCTACTACATTAATGGAAACAATTCAAAAGCTACATGGAAACCCAAATATTATTGTAAGCGACAAAGATCCCATTTTTATTGGAAATCTTTGGAAGGAATTATTTTCTTATCTCGGTACTCAATTAGCTCATAACTCATTTATCATCCTCAATCTGATGGGAAAACTGAGATAGTGAATAAATCTTTGGAAGGATATATTCGTTGCTTTGTATCTGATAAAAAAACACAGTGGGTCAAGTGGTTACCTCTGGTTGAATGGTGGTACAACACAACCTTAC
This sequence comes from Pinus albicaulis, assembly GCA_034641835.2. NCBI lineage: Eukaryota > Viridiplantae > Streptophyta > Pinopsida > Pinales > Pinaceae > Pinus > Pinus albicaulis. Next base: position 597,322,065 of record CM076580.1, read on the forward strand.
ATATTGCAACAAAAATGACCCCATTTATGGCACTTTATGGATATAATCCACCTTCCATCACATCATATTTAAGAGAGAAACTCTAAGGTTCAAGTAGTTCAAGTTCACATCGAACATCAACAACAAGTTCTACAACTCTTAAAGGATAACCTCACTTTGGTGCAGAATCGAATGAAACAACATGCATATCAACATCGGAGCGAAAGAAGTTTTGATGTAGGTGACTGGGTATTTTTACGGCTACATCCATACAAAAAAATGTCCCTCAAGTAAGCTAAGAAGGATAATAAATTATCACCAAAGTAATATGGTCCTTACAAGGTGTTGCAAAAAATTGGTACTATGGCATAGAAATTGGAGCTTCCTGAACCCTCATGAGTGCACCTAGTTTTCCATGTTTCATTCTTATATAAGGTTATAGGTGACAAGCTTCAAGTTCAAACAATATTTCCAGAACTTGGCAAGGAAGAAAAAATAATATTAGAACTTGAAGTAGCCAAGGAAACAAGAATTCGACAGCTATGAAATCGATCAATTTCAGAGTATCTCATCAAGTGGAAGAACTTACCCGCTGAAGATTCAACATGGGAGGATGAGAATTTTATACAAAATCATCAAGAACTATTCAAGCGTTGAGGACAACACTCTTTTAAAGCAGAGGGTCATGTTAGGTGCCTATAATACTAGTGTAGCCCCTTATTGTTATTGTTAGTGTAGCCCCCTTATTGTTATTATTGTGCCCATGTAGTCCCCATATTGTTGTTATTATGCCCCATAGAAGCCCATTATTGTTATTTTTGTGCCCTTACATTATTATTGTTATGTCGTCTCTAAATATATTGTAACCCCTTTGACTCCTATATATATATAAAGGAGGTTTTGTCATTTGAATCATCCAAGAATTGTTAATTTATGTAATGTAAAGGATGTCCCCCCCCCCCCCGAAGAGGACATTTTTTAAGCCATTGATCTATTATTTCTATTGTTTTGTGAGTTGGTTGCATAACACCTGGCTAAGATGATGCATAATCATATTCAACAATAAATATCAAAACTAAGGATGGCTTCCAAATATTTGATCACAATACATAAGTAGATGCAAACCATATTCGTGCATTTCAACATTGAAAATATGTGGATGTAATCAATCAACACCACTAGTGGGAAACAAAGTTTAGACGGCCATTAACGGAGGATGTGCCAATATCTGGCTATTCCACTGCTTCATCACTTCTAGAATTTGTGTTTTCAATGAATATTCTTATCTGTTCCACTTCCATGCACTCATTATTAACACGAGAAAGAAATGATTATGGATGTAATTGCAAACCACTAACCCCCAACATTTCAACATCCTCATCAACTCTCCCTGTTTCACCCAGATTAGTATAACATATTGTAGACTACTAGACACATCAATTAGATGTTTTGGGAGAGAAACCACATAATCCATATTGATTTCAACATATACGTAATATTTATGGATCTGAATTTTGTATACCAATGCATCCAACACACATTGTATCTTGACATAACATTCATAATATTTTTACTTAGCATCGTGTCTTCTAACAATCAGAAAATCAAGTTGCTCTACACATTGTGGAAGCTTCTTTGTAATCAAATATATATCTTGTCGAAAAATAATCGTATGCCCACTATATTTATACTAGCCACAATGAGCATGTGTCACTTGTAATATTGGATTCACTCATGATTTCTTCAACCTATGTCAAAACTCTTAGGACCTTAGGTGTCTCACTAGGATCCATGTTATTAAAGTGAGAGAAATGGTGAGAACTTCTCTCACTCTTACATGTTTTACAAATGGGCCCTTCATGCCATCTCACAACTTCTATACCCGGATAAGATTCATTATAGACTCAAAAAATTTCCACAAAAAAAAAGTTATCAATCCTCGAACGAAGCTTTTTATGCACCTCAATCATCTCTCTGCTAAAATGGTGGCATCCACTTCCACTTTCTCTACGAAACAACAATCCATATTGAGGATGATTTGAAAAAACCTATTGGGTTCGAGCATTGGATTGAAAATTTCTTCGATAAATTCATGGGAATCCATTCTTCTATATTGGTTGCAGTTGGCTTCATTTTGGTTACATAAACTAAAAATCATAATGCCAAAATGAAACATATAAAAAATTTCAAGTTAGTAAGTTTAAAAACAAAACACATACATTTTCTTTCCTATCGTACTGATGGAGCTAAACTTGACAAACTAGAAAATGTTTCCTTGGTTCTAAATTTACTTCTCAAGCACTATTCAATCCAATATTACTCTGCAAAGAAAAAACTGGGTTAAGAGATTCATCTAGAAAATTCCCAAATACATATCGAAATGCACAAATACAAGGAAAATAAATCCACTTTCACCACATGTCATGTCCAATGAGAGGAACTCTACATAGATTCTCTACCGATAATAATATTGTCTACACACTTGCTCCCACAAAGGCTTGTTCTAACATTTTCAACTGGGTGTCGCAAATTTTCAACCATCCCAGCAAGCATACTACTATCATCAAAAACATCAAATTCCTAAAATCTAACTCAATGAACAAACAAAATATGTGTTCCTTCCGCCTATGTTTCTCCACTAATATTCCTTCCAACATTTTTATACACAAAGCAATGAAAGAATAAAAAAAAATAGAACAATTAACACATTCCATTCACATGTAAAAATGCTATGAAAACAAAAAATAAATTGAGCACTTGTTCTCTTCCAAGAGGCTGAGCACGAACATAATCTAGTGGAGTGTCAATTTTCACTATATAGTTGCTGGACGGAATGTCTGACCCCAAATTTCCACAAGAGTGATTGAAATTCCCTACCATGTCACCAAACATATTGTTATCACAAATTAAATCAGATGCTACAAGTTTCTCATTTCCATGAATGTGCCCATGTTCCAACACTCCATTTCTACTGTTTTCTACAGAGAAAATATCATTCTCTCTTGCACGAACACTTTATTTGTAAATACAATGTTCATAAAGAACAATATGGTTAGAAAATATTGGTTCGACAAAAACATTTCAGCATGTTCAACATCTCCGCAAAGGAACATTTCAAGAAAATGTTCTTCCCATCATATTACTCATATTCCCATACTTACAATTGCCAACTCCATCATGTTGATGAATTATTGAATCTCTTTTATTTTCATGGTACACGACTATTCTGCGTGTATTTACTACATCCTTGTTCTATCGATACCATTTCCGGTGATATTCATCCACTCTCTCACGTGAACCAAGTGACGAAGCTCTTTTCAAACCATGCTTGGTTGTTTCTTCAATTAACATTTCTATAATAAATTTCATTTTTATTTTTTTAATTTGGATTTTCAATCTTGTTTCCCATACCACATCCTCAACGTGTTGAATTGTTTATGCCCAGAGACTTTATACATGAAGTAAATTTTGGTACTAAATAACTTAAAATAGTAACCATTAGCCTTCCATATTACAAGGACATAAATATATAAAAACACTATCTCAATTACTGCAAAACACAAAAAACCACCATTCGCACAATATCATATAAGCAATAGCAAAAGACTCTACACAATCCATAGATACATAACAAAAGATGACATTGAAGTGCATTTTTTGATCTGAAAAATAGCATATCAACTCAAATAACATGCAAAAAATTAAATGAAAAATTTACATCGATATATCCTCATTGAACAGTCTAAATGTGACATTTCTAGGCCCACTAACCCATACCAAAGGGGGTTTTCCATTATGAAAATGTAGATTCGAACATGTAGTTATCTGAACATGACCTGAAAATTTCAACTTATTGTTTTGTACAATTTACCTTACACTCAGAGTGACCTACATCATCCTTCTTGTCTCGGTGAGATGAAATTATTGATGTGAAATCCTACCTCCGCACGCCCTCCACATTGGGATACATTGCATCTCAAGGAATAGAATCATTTTTTCAACCTCTTTCCCTATCCCATGTGTCACTCTAAAATTAGGTCCATGCATCAGTCGGTTCTATGGATTATTCAGGCCTATTATAACTTCCCATGTGCCTTCTCACTTCTCTCAGTCTAATCTCTGATATACCACCTTACCATATTCAGTGTTACAATCTTTCTCGATAAACCTCCCCACCACATCTCAGGTTCCTACCTCCAATCTTGTTTAGCACCCGACATGTCACTGTCTTCCTCTCCATCCTTCGGCATAGTCAGGGTCAACTCTCTTCTCCCACGTTGCTTTTCTTCCCCAACTGTCCCAACTTCCAACCTTTGACCTGAGCTTGATAGCCTGACTTCGTAAGGGGTCCATTTTTTATGAACCACCGTGTTATTCCACCCTAACAACCAACCAATGGTCACTACATGTATCATCCATTTATAACAGCCCACCACCCTATACCATCTCAACAACCAGTCAACAATCACCACACATAGGGTTGACCTCTCGGGGGTACCACAAGTTTTACCCAATCTCGGTTATAAAATATAGAGAACTCCTCTCTCAACCACATCGAACGGACTCTATGCCTTCACCATGAATCGACTAAGGGATTCCTTCCTTACTACCTCCAATACATAAGAGGAATCCCTTCAGGGCCGACATGGAAATAGGTCTCAGCTGTACATCCATCATGTGGAGCTACTTTCCTTAACCATGGTTGTACATGAGAGGTTCCACAGACCCCTAGATTGACATTGTTGCTTTGTACGAATAAATTTCAGTATTTTAGGCGTTCTCTCGTGCTATCCCTCCTAAGGTTGCAGCATACATTTTTCAATGTCTTTCGACCCCTCCTACTTTCCTCAAACTTGAATGGCGACTTCCATGCCTGGCTGCTTTGATGCTCCGGCGACCATTATTCCCCACGAGTTTGGCGTGGACTCCTGAATCAGTTACACTTCTCTTGGAACACGTTGTTTGTGTGACTAACCTTCTTGAGCCTAAAATCAACTACATGTTGTTGTGCATAACCTTCTATTGGGCGACTACCAAGGTGAGGACGCTAGTGACAGATAACTAGTCTGCTTAAAATGCAAGGCTGGTAAAGAATTCCTTCAAGCACCTGGAGGCACCATCAAACTTAGAAGAAGAAATAACTTCATTAATTTCAACGTCACTTTCTCTATACACTAACACAACTTAGAAGCGAAGACATAAAGATTCAAAAAGAACACTTAGACCCTTCCCATACAAAAATTTTACATGTAACCTTTTACATTAATAAATGGGTTTGTGGGACCTTTGTTTTATCTTAAGGTATAATCCACAGTCTTGCAGGCTTCACTACGGCCCATAACATGATATTTTACTTCTTTGTATCTAATTATGTGTTTCTTTTTAGTAGATTTGAGCTCTTAAAATAAATGGGGTTCAACTTGTATGTACTGCTTTGCCTTTATTATGGTGTGATTCATTATAATTTTTTTGCATTACATGATTTTCCATAAACACTAGAAAATCATTGAAAGGGCACTCTACTTCCATCTCATAAGATTTTGCTGACTTGCTTACTCATCAATTTAATGAAAAATTAACACCTTCCATTCAGATATATTGTTTGCATCCCTGAAGTTTAAACAAATTTCACCAACTTTCCTTCTTCCTATTTTGCAATATGTTCTTCACACCATGTTTACACTACTTGTGTGAAATTTCGATTTTCAATCTTGCATCTCTTGTTACATATTGAACAACTTCTACTCTTTATGCTCGTTGACTCAATCTATTGTAATACAAGTGAAAATGTGGTTGGCATCTTTACCAAGCCTCTTGGAAAGATGAACTTTGAACTATGTAGAAAAGAAGCTAGGCATTGTACAAAACCATTTCTACATTGCGGGGGGAATGTTAGAATAATGTAGAAATGTACACTTCTGGAATTGTGAGTTGTTTGCTTTATGATTTGTGTTGTCATGATTTGTACTTGTACATTATTCTGTTGGTTTCACATTCTTACACTGGGTAAGAAAGTTCAGATACATACTAATTGAAAAATAAAGTTTGGTAAATTTATTAGTGATATTTATTTCCTTATATTTTTTATTTTTTTCAGGCATATTTTCCATTCAGATTTCCTCATAATTCTATAAACCGTTTTGTTGGAATCACAAATTTCACTTATGAATTCTCCATAATCTAAATACTTCACAAATAGAAAACTATATATATATATATATATATATAATACGTTATATATAGCAAAATAATCCATACAATCCACTGATGCATGATAAAAAATCACATTTAACTGCATTGTTTGACCTGCAAAATAGTAGATCAATACAAGTATTCTCCAACAAAAATTATGGAAATTTGACATGCATATGTTTCCATTATTTTACTTATGAATTATGCATACTCTAATTACTTCTCAAATAAAACACTGAACATATATAATAAAAATACATTATATATATAATAAAAGACTCCATACCTTCCACAAATGCTTGAAAAAAATTCACATTTAACTACATTGTTAGACTTTCCAAACAACAAATCAATAAAATTAATCTACAACAAAAATTAGGGAAATTTGGCATGCCTATATTTTCATTAAACACTCTAAATTCATATGATATTCACCTCCAAAAAATCTTTCCAAAATTAAACAAACATGGCATCTGCAACAATGCCCATGAAAAAACTTCTGCAACCCTCAAATGCTAAATTAGGCTATCCATAGGCACTAGTGGTATATCACCAATAGAATCTGTATTTGGAGAAATTAAGAAAACATTTCCATTTTCAATAACATCATTAAAACCTTGAACCGAATCCACATGGAACCCATATCTTTCTGAGAGGGAGAGACCATCGAAAATTGTTGCAGTCGATAATCGAGTCACCATATCATATACCTTTAGTTGGACTTCCGTAAAAACCAACATAAGTAATTTTCCTTCAACTATATGAAAAGGTATGTAGCCTAGGAATTTACTATTTATGTACATTGACATAGTATCAAGCAATATCCAATTGAACCCCCACTCATCTTCAAAATATTCTAATCTTCGTAATTGAAACTTGGCCAAACTCGAAACTTTCTATCTCTTCAAGTGACCAAATAGACGTTGAACCATTTTTTGAAAGAAAACCTAGTTGGTTCAGTACTATCCTGGTGCCATACATCATATGTCATGGATAGGAACAAATTAAAAACCCAAATGGTTTCTTATAACATCCAACCAATATATAGTGTAGCCATAGAAAGGGTAATCATCATAATATTTGTCTAAATATAACCAGAAAAATTTCCCTTTGTCAAATATAACATCATTTGGGGCTATTACACCACCAAAAGGAGGTTTTTTCCTTATCTAAACCATGTCTACACTCATGCAAATAAACAAATGGTATTCCATGTTTTTTCACACATGTTTCAGCATAACCCAATCATATTTCTACGGACTAAATTTCTCGAAAAAAGAGAAGAATCCCCACTTTCCAACACTCAAACTCCCAATATTTATAAAGGTCATTGTAAAAGCGTTTACTATGAAATAATTCTTTGAATGAAAATGGATTCCAGGCGTAGTGAGCAGAATCATAGATCCAACTGTACATTGAATTTTGTATCCAATGTCCATAAAAGGAAAAACCATCCAAGAGATACGTCCTTTGTTATTACGGTAACATATAACAAAACATCTATCCTTGATACTATCTGGAAAATAAATAAATTCAAATTCTCTATCAGCATATTTATTGCCAAAAGTAATAAAAAATAGTGTTTTTGAACACCATACTCCATCCTTCACAAACCAGCCGAAATTTTATCAACACCAAGAGAGGGAGCCAATGAAATATAAGCTCAAGAATCTCATATGGAAAAAATTCCAAATACTTGGATCTATCAAAAAATCAACATATTTCCTTAAACCAAAAAAAATGTTACACATTACATTGCAAATGATAAAATCCTTAAAAAAGACTCAACGTATCAAACATGAAAATTATCATATTTAAAATGATAAAAAATATTGTTCACAAGCATTTGAAAATAATTAAAAAAACATTCCCATTCTTGAAAAAAATAAATATTTTCTCTCTTAAAACATCATTTCAACAAACAATCCTTAGAAATAACATAACCCAACAAATAAATAAATAAAAATTGCGAGTACGTCGAAAATGTTGTATGTTGGGCTTGGCCTCCCATCCAACTAACTTCTCTGCAACACCATCTTCACTTCTTACTACCCAACTGTATTCATCTCTGACCACCAATACAATATTGTTTGTATCAATTTTTGTGCCAACATTCACTTTCTCTTACTTTCATCTTCTTAAACATGCAAATTATCATATTAAACATGCTAAAAAATATCGTTCGCAAACATTAGTTAGAAAAAAAAAAAAATTCTTAAAAATAACATTATATTAAGAAATTTTAAAAAAATGTTACATTCTTGAAAAAAAACTCATTTTTATTTATAAACATTTTTTTAACTAACAATTCTTGCAAAATAACATTTCTGGAAACTAATAATAATAATAATAATTAATATTTTACGAGTATGCTGAAAACATTGTGCGTTGAGGTCGGCCTCCCCTCCATCTAAATTTTATGCAACACCATCCCAACTTCTGACCACCCAACTGTCTTCAGGTCCTACCACCAATATAACATTGTTTTTTATCGATTTTCATGCCAAAAATCACTTTTTCTTACTTTCATCTTTTTAAACATGCAAATTATCATATTAAACATGCTAAAAAATATCCTACGCAAACATTTGTTAAAATTTTTTTTCTTTAAATAATATTTTTTCATGAGAATTTGAAAAAAAAAAAAACATTTTTGAAAACAATTATCAATTCTCTCTTAAAACATATTTTCAACCAACAATTCTTCGAAACAACATTGTCGTAAAAAAACATTTGAAAAAATAAAAATAAAAATGCATGTACACTGGAAACGTTGCACGGGAGAGTCGGTGTCCCCCTCCAACTGAATTATATGCAACACAATATCGACTTATTATCACCTAAATGTATTCAACTCTGACCACCAATACAATATTGTCTTTATCGATTATTGTGCCAAAAATAAATTTCTCTTATATTCATCTTTTTAAATGTGCAAATTATCATATTTAACATGCTAAAAAATATCCTTCACAAACATTTGTTAAAACAATATAAATATATTTTAAATAATATTATATAAAAACCATTTAAAAAAAAATCCATTTCTTAAAAAAATAGCATTCTCGTTTAAAACATATTTTCAACCAAAAATTCTTTGAAAATAACATTGTCATAAAAATAAAATAAATAAATAAAATTATGCTAGTACGCCGACAATGTTGTGTTTTGGGGTCGACATCCCCCTCCAACTAACTTTTGTGAAACAACATCCTCCCTTTAGAATACCTGACTGACTTCAGCTCTGACTACCAATACAATATTTATTTTTATGATTTTTCATGCTAGAAAACACTTTATCTTACTTTCCTTTCGCTTGACCTTCCCACTCCCAACATCCACCCTACCTGCAGGACCTTCTACGTTGGTGTTAGGGTGATGGCTGCAACTAACTCATATGAATTTACATTCTTCCTTCCGGCTTCCCAACTGACTTAAGCTCCGATTACAGTTAAAATATTGTTTCTGTGTTTTTTTCACTGTAGAAATCACTTTCTTCTACTTTCTTGCAATCATATATATTTGAATTAAACCTTACTCGGTGTCTGTTCTTCCAATCTCTCCTCCATGAACATATATTCTTTCTCATCCGCAAACTTTTAACAAAACTTTCCTTCCTTCCTCCTTTCCGATTTCTACTTTGCAATCTCTTCTTCACACCCTATTTACACTGCTTATCTAAAACTTGTATCTTATTACAAAGAAATAAATCCCATTTAACATTTTCGCTCGCAATTTCAAACCTAAATTATTTTTGTTTGTTTTTACAATACATTACATGTGAAACATAGCTAAATATTCTAAACAATTCATACCAAATTCTATATCAAAACAAACAGACAATGCGTTCTGTTACTCGGTACCTCACAGATCACCCCAAATTTCGACAAGAATATTAACTGCTAATTCCACAAGATTTTTGGTGCATTTTTACATCCAGTCACTTAAAGAAAAAAATTGGAATGATTACCAAGGAAATTCAAACCTTTACCAATTTCGAGACCAGTTTTATGCTATTAGTATAATGAGCTAACACAAAGAAAAATAAAAATTTCTTATTAATAAAACCAGAATCATACAATGCATACAATTATGGAACGACCAAAAATATCTTACCACTCACTTCTTTCTATGTCCACATGTATTCACCTTCTCTTTCTCCATACTTATCGCAATGATATATGATCCAAACACGCATATCGTTCTGCAAAAAATATGTCCCTCTGCTTCAATTACAAATCCAAACAATCATGAACGAATATTACTCAACCAGTCTAGCAATAAAAAACAAAATTGATCTAAGAAATAGCATAAAACGTTGTTTTGTTTTATCTTTAAAACATTGTTCTTCTCTTTTGCATTGAAACAATTAATTTCATAATGTGGCATTCTCTCTTGACATGGCATGCTTTCCACCATGATCGTCACTCAGTTTCATACGATGATTTGATCCTTTACTTTCATGTTTCCATGGCTCTTTCAACTCCTTCTCATCGCATATGACCATCAATCTCTTAGACGAATAATATTTGGGAAATAATTGATTCTAGCACTTGATAAATAATATAAAAAAAAAAATTCTACCAGTGGAATTCCACGGGAGGTTGAAATATATAAGACTGGTTTCAGACTTCTGCGATCTATATTTTGTGATAATGTTATTTCTGGATCCATCGCATTGAGTATATTTTCCTATTGACATTTCGAACCAGCTACCTAGGTTCAAATTCATGTTGATAATGAACCTCGATAGCTGGTTAGAAACGTTGATGGGAAAATCTACTCAATGCGATGGATCTGGAAATAACATTATCACAATATATAAGCCTATCGAAGAAAATTTGATGTATCTAATACATTTAAAAAATTTAGAGTTATGGTAGAAAGGTATTGTAAAGAATATAAGATCATAAGACACAAAACCACTATATATACTCCCCACAAAATGGTGTAGTAGAAGTATGAGAAACACTCTTCTAGAAATAACAAGAAACATGCTTAGAAATTCCAATTTGCAACAAGAGTTTTGGGAAGAAGTAGTGAATACTACTTATTATCTTGTAAATTGATGCCATCGGTTATAATAAATTGTAAAATTTCTAAAGAGGTATGGATAGGTCTTCCTTGTGATTCTTCAAATTTAAAAAAATTTGGTTTCGAAGCTTCCACACTTACTCCTAATAACTATTGTTCTAAGTTAGACCATAGATATATGAAATATATCTTTGTTGGTTATGATGATGTAGCTAAGGGATATAGAGTGTGGGATGCTACTACCCAAAAAATCACAATTATCATAGATGTGATATTTGATGAATATTCTCTATTAAATAAGACCTAGAAGCTAATTTGAAACATGAATAGTTACCATTAAACCAAAAAATTCAGTTGTAGACCCAAACATCTAGAGACACAAGGAAGAAAAAAGAAAATTCTCATGATAAAGAAGTCATAGATGCTAAATATATATAGGAAAATGATAACGAGGCAACAAGATAGAAGGCGGTTAGGCTTAATTGGCAAGAGATTAACTATAATCAGTAACTATGTTCCGTAGCGGTAAGGGCAAGAGGTAAGGAGGAAGAAGGAATGATGCGATGTTCCATCAGTGTGGTATAGGAACTAACCAAAATTTTGATAGGTGTAAATATTAACACTATATGGTCTTCTTTCGGTTTGTGTTTCCGCCTTACCTCACACTCCATGTGTTGTTCTTCCCTCCAATGTGTGATGTCGAATCAATCCTCAATGTCCAAGCTCAAGGTTCGTTGCTTCTATCCTTTTTTGGGTAATTTCCACAATCAACACTACATGGGAGATAAATCCAAGGTATAACAATTTTACTTCATCTATTGATTTAATTATTGATGACAGGAAACCTTGTTTTTAGGAAGCAATATATGATATCAATAATGCCAAATGGAAGGTTTTTATGAAAGAAGAAACAAATTCCTTGGAGAAAAGTACAACTCTGGACTTGATAGAACTTCCTAAAGATAGAAAGGTTGTTGGATTTAAATGGGTCTATAAATTGAAGAAAGGAGTTGACGGTAATGTTGGAAGGTATAAAGCTAGACTATTTGCAAAAGGTTACTCTCATATGGAAGGTATTAAATTCCATGGAATATTTTTGATAGTTTTTAAGCTTGTATTTTTTCATATTGTTGGCACTAGTTAGTTTCTTTCTTTGATTTTGAGGTAGAGAAATTAGATGTTAAAACAACATTCTTGCATGGAGATTTGAATGAGGATCTATGCATGGCCTAAAACAATCACCCAAACAATGGCACAATACATTTGATTCCTTCATAATGAGAATGACTTATACGATAAATGAGTATGACCATTGTGTGTACTTCAAACTCTTGAATGGCATATTGATTATCTTGATTATATGCTTGATATAAGAAAAAGCATGGACAAGATCAACAAGTTAAAGGCTCATATGGCTAGTACCTTTGATATGAAGAGTCTAGGATTAGTAGAATAAATATTTGGCATCGAAATGCATAGAAAAAAAATAAATGTTCATCTCAAGTTTTCACAATAGAAGTATGTTGATAAAATACTTGTAAAATTTAGGATGACTAACGTAAAAACTGTAAATATCCCTTTCGCTTCGCATTTTAATATTTCTTTAGGTTTATTTCCTAAAAATAATAAAGTAAAGGATTATATGTCTCATGTACATTACGCTAATGTAGTAGGAAGTCTAATGTATTTGATGGCATGTACCAAACTAGATATTTCACATGCACTAGGTGTTTTTGGCGAGTACATGAAAAACTCTAGGAAAATAACATCATAATGTGATGAAATGGGTGCTTCAGGATCTTAGATGCGCAAGTAATTATTACATTACCTTTAATGGTAGAAATGATTTTGTATGAAGTTATGTTGATTTATATTTTGTAGCTACTTTGGAAAAGTAGAGGTCTACTTCAGGTTGTGTCTTTACTCATGTAAGAGATCATTTATTTGGATGTTAAAACTTCAGGAAATATTTAATTTATCCCATATATATATAATATATTTTTGTCTCGCGTAATTGCAAAGAGGCAATTTTGTTGAAGGTTATTTTGGGTGAGCTTGGAAGAGCACAAAACAATATAAATGTATTTTTTGATAGTAAAAGTGATACTTATTTGGCTACAAATCCAACTTCTCATAAAAATACTAAGCATATTGATATTAGGTACCATATTGTAAGACATCTCATTGATGGAGCTGCAGTTGATCTTAAAAGCATAGACGCTCAAGAAAATTATGCAAACATGTTTATGAAATAAATTTTGTTAGAGAAGATGCGATTGTGTTTGGTTTCTCTTGGTGTACAAAAGAGGTGATGAAAGGGATTAGGCAAGATATTAGGTAGATTATTGTCAAGGTTGATATTGTTAAAATATGACAACAAATTAATTAAAATAAAATGTGAAAGCCAATATTTTTCAAGGTAAATGTTTGGTGGTTAGATTAATGGTGATGGTTTATGAAATTGATGATAATTTTTGTAAGGTTCCTCCTTCATTTTATTATTGAATCCTGAGAGTTAAAGGGAATGTAATCATGATTGTAAATTCCTATTAATTAATAAAATACCATACCTTGCCCCATGAATGCTTCCAAAATAAATTGTTAGGGTTTTACCATGAGAAAAATATGTTTTTATTTTTTCTTATGATATTATTTATTTATTTATTGAAAGGGTTTATACAAGACCTAAAAACCAATAGTTGTTGATATAAGAAATGTATTGAGATGGAAAATTATTTTTATCATCATGAAAGGAATTATATATATTTAATTCTCAAATGGTATATTTTTATCAAGGAACAATTCATAGGAGATCTTTTAGTAGACAACGAGGTGACTCATACCATTTTCTCATGTAGGATTATATGTCCACGTTGTTGGTTGTTCAAGGGTCAATGTAGGTCCTTCTTGCCATAGATCTAACGTCAGAAAGTGTGAAATTTGGATAGAAAAGTCATTTAAGGTTATTACATGGAAGCTTATAAAGGATGTATATTCTAGTGTGGAGGTTTTTGTCACACACTTTCATATAGATATTATAATTTATGCTACACAATTTTAATTTAGTGAAGAAGGTCATGCATGTGTTGGTAGAAGACGTGTTGGAATCACATTATATACTATAATATGTAGTCCATTGATAGTAAAGAGTAGAGTAATGATGCTAATTTGATATATCGTGGGCATCCTTCATAGATAGTGAAAAACCCAAGTCATTAAAATCTCTACAATCATGTCAAAATTTAAAAATATTGCAGTGTCATTTAAAAAAAATTAGAATAAATTATCATTGTACCTGATTTTCAGAGATTAACAAGAATAAAATTTTTAAAACATTCAAGATATCCTCCCCAAGCTAGAAGTATTAGAACAAAATGTAGCCGCTCTGCAACACACTCTTCCCCATGTTGAAAGTATTTGAATAAAATGGAGCCAACATTTAATGAACTCTTTACCCAAGTTGGGAGTATTAGACTAAAATATCACCAACATACAACATTCTCAAATATCCCCGCAACAGAGATGTTATAGGTGGTGATATCCATTTTTCCATAATAGCCCAAGATTTCCACCTAACCCCACCATGCGCCAGAGACAAAACATTTAGCAGCGCCTCCATCCATGGGAATTTGAACCTTGGAAAGGTATGAAACACCCCAACTTTTCCATCGAACCAATAACTATTGGTAGTGTCTCCATATTTATTCAATATAAAAAATGATTTAACACTACTAAAAGTATAGTGATTTAAACCCTACCGAAGGAATATTATTTTTTACCATAACAACCAATATTCTCCTTTTTTTCCCCTTGAGAGGTCTACAGTTCAAATCTTGCAGGAGAGATGAGGGAAAGAATATATTGAGGTGTATGTTTTGATGGAAAGAGCATATGAAGGTGTAAGTTTCTAAAGAATGAATTTAAAGTTAGAAACATGCCAGAACCCTAATCTACAATGAAAAATTATGAAACTTCTCCGAATTAGTAATGTTGAAAGCCCTGTTTCTATTGGTCCCGATATCCAACATTTGCATCTTGTGCATGCAGTTAGAAAAAAAATCCACCCATTGTCATTTTGTGGCCACGATGCATCAGCCATTGTAATTTTGACGTCTTACGACAACCCTTTTGCCATCCCTATTCAAGAAGTCTGAAGATAACTATTCTCCCTTCGTAGAAAGAAACAACGTCAAAATAATCCTTTGTGTCACTCCATTGCAACAACAAATATTGTACAAATCAAACCCAATCGATTCTTTTACTATTTTAGGTGTGTCATTGATGACAACAGAGTAGAGAGAAATAACAAAATCATTTAAAACATCTGATTACTAAGAAACCCTCACAGAATATCCATGATATGGTATCAATAGTGCAATGTAGCATAGGAATAGGAAGATTTTGTTGCTCAATTGCCACCCATCACTAGCATCAAACCTCTAAAATCCCAACTAGATTTCTACTCCTTAACTGACGCATTCCACCAACATTTAGCATATGTAAACCATGTTGTTGATGTAATTGATGTATTTAATCAAATTAATAGATGCATACTTATTTGTAGATCATTATTGCACACATGTGGAGATGAACATGAGTACTCGCCAACCTCCCATTGTTATGGAAGACTCTTTTTAGTGAGATAGGGACAGGTGACGTTAAGGTTGAAATAATAAATACAATTTTTTATCCATTCTAAGTGTTTACTAAATAATTTTTTAATTATAATAAAAAATACCTCATTTATTTCTAAAGTTTATCATTAGGTTTTTATAAGCGAAAGTTAAACTAATATTAGTCAAAGTGTAAATCTATTGCTAGAGTTCTAGTTAGCCATGGATAAGAAATTTTTCACTGTCTTTTTGTTTCTATATATTTGATGTTAAAATATTTTACTCAACACATATATTGAGATATTTAATTTATAGAACATATTACACTTTAATTATTATTATTATTATTATTTTTCTATGATTAATATTTTTAAATGATACATGTCAACTTTATAGTAAGACTAGAATAAGTTACATAGTATTCCTCACAATCTAAAGTAAAAATAGAATAAAAAATTAATTTAATTAAGTTATTGTAATATGGAATAGAAATTTTATTTATGGCTAATACTATTTTTTTGTTATTATTATTATTATTATTTTAAATATTATAATTCAATTGAAAATAGAAAGAATTACACATAATGTAATATCAATAATATTTTTTTTACCATCAACTCTATATTAAGTAGTGAAGGAATTGCATATCTCCTTCGTACGAAAAGTAAATTATTATATTTTAATTTCAATTACTTTATCTCTATATAAAGCTAATGTAAAATTAAGATGGAAATTGAATTATTTTATACATTGATTTTTTTGTTATTACTATATTTTAATTTGTTAAGGTAAGTTATTTTATTATTTTTAAATGTAATTTGATGGACATCATCTCCCTCATATTCACCCTTATATTGGATTGTATAACGTTCCTCTCAACATATATTCATAAAATATAATATATCTCTTTAGATTTTTGTTATTAATATGTTTTTAAATATTACAGAAAACATATATTCATAAAATATAATATATCTCTTTCTAGTTTTGTTAATATTATTTTTTAAATGTTACATGTCAATTTCATATTAAACATTAAAGTAATTACAAATATCCCTCATATCTTGAATCAAAAAGAACCTATTAATAGAATAAGTTCTCTCTCTATTTAAAATATTTTACTCAACATATATATTAAAATATATGATTTATAACCTTCATTATAATTTATTATTATTATTATTATTAATTTTTTTTAATATTACATGTAAATTGAACATAGAATGAATACACATCATGGAAAATCAATAATATTATTCTTAATGCAACATGTGAACTCCATGCTATAGAGTGAAGTAATTATATATCTCACTCATACTAGAAAGTATATTTTTTTTAATTACTTTATTTGCACATACTTTTTAATTCTAAAACAACTTACTAAAAAAAACAACAATTGATGTTATCCTATGTCAAATGAAATGTAGATATTAATTCTTTTATTTTTATTTAACTCTTATATTTATTATAAATAAAAGAACACATATAAACTTATAAAACTTAAAATGTATAATTCATTAACTGTCTAATCAGAAACAATGCATTGCAAAAATAAGATTGCAACATAGACTTTGGTTATAAAAAAATTATAGGAAATTTGGATTTGCAAAGGGACAACAGACCAATCTCATGCATTCAACAACCTTGGTCAACAAAAGCAGATCCGACTACAACCTTACCACACTTATATTTGTAAAATAAAATATCTATTCATTTGCTCCACGTCATGTATAATAAAAAGTTAATTTAAATGTTGTATCATATGTTCAAAGGGATTGAGTTCATTGGTGGAGAGCAAGGAGGTTTTTACTAGTGGTCAAGGTTCAATTCCTACAATGTCTTACTTGAAGCCATGGAGATACCTTGAGGTAATGGAAAAACTTGTTGTTGCACCCATCTTGTGCACACAAAAGTGGATCAAGCCTCAACCCATGTCTTTCAATTTCAAAGACCACTCAAATACACATTTTAAAATAAATGTGAGTACAAGGTTTACTTACCCGTTAGTTATGTTAGGATCATGGAACACTAAGAGAAGTGGTGGTGTCTAAAGACACCATCATTGGGATCCCACTAGTCACTAGGAAAAAATAACTTGCAACCTTTATGTCTTTAAATAGGATACATTAAGGATTAATACCATGGTCAAAACGATGGGTTTTCATAAATTTGGAGTTGGAAAACTACTTTTAACTTGACTGACTCAAGTTTCCCTAAGCCACCCTAACAATCCCCCCTGAAAGTTAACTCGGGGAGATTAACTTGGTCCCAATATTTCATCAAGCATCTCACCTGAGATCTCACATTCTCCACTCAAGCTAAGATACTAATACACCTACCACCTTGGTACCTATGTAAGTGGCCCATTCCATGTTGATTTTCCACGAACTTGGGTCTAGGATAGAGTCTTAAAATCTATAAAGCTACCAAACCAAGAATCACAATGATACTACTTTTCACATCAGAATATAAACAATAGTAAATCACATATGCACGGAATATAGACAATTTTTACAATTTTCAACCCAACTTCTCTATATTAATCCAGCTGATATAATAAAATAGTCAAGGGCTCCCGTACTAGGGATAATGGCCCTCATACATCCACTAGTACAATATACAAACAAGATACTCTGACCATATGGCTATAGGTCACTCTCTTAGCTCCTCTCGGTTGTATCCTATACTTTACCAGTATTTTGGCTCCCGATCTATAGCTCTTGCCTATATCAATGTTCCAAGTCCATCTAGCCACTGAACCTTGATTTTCAATCTTCTCACTAGTTTATTGTTCATCCACCAACTCATCAACACATCGAGACTCCTGTTGAGTTGTTCACAACTTCGTTTGTGAACAACTCTCATATGCCCACTACTACTCCTCACCTACTTAGGGACTTCATCCCATTATGGTCTTCCTGTGTTGCACCAATGAAGACCAACAAAAGGCACGTAGGGCTGCCACCTATGCCACCTATCACTGCAATATGTACATATCCCACAATTAACACAGGATTATAGGATTGTCCATCATCTGTTGTAGAAGTAATTATTCTCACACAAGTGTCGGGCTCCACAAATTCTCCTGGTTTATCAGACCCTTGAGCTCCGACAACTGCCACTTTAGTAGCTACCTTTTCCACCAAGGTGTTGCACATCGGGTTCCAACTTGGACACTATCACATTGTCCTCCAACAGACCATAAATTCCCAATCACGTCCACACTTGGTCCATTATCATGCTGCCCCCCATCAATCGACAAATTACCAATCCACGATGTAGCACATGCACTTAGTTAGGGAATCCTCACACCTAGGGGACCCTTACACACGGCTGCCAACAGGATTCTCTTCAACTGCCCTTTGCTCTTCCATAGAGGAGCTATTGCACAAATCTAAGCTACAATAATATGCCCTCACCTAGTACATGCATCCACTGTGAGATACACTCCTATTTGGGGTTTCTTAACACCCAAGACAACCCTAAAAAATGGCTCCCACAGGCTGCAATAATCTAATCCAAATCCAGTCACTTCCTTGACCCAACACACACAAGATGCACTCCAAAATTAATGCAGTAGCTCACTGCTTTAGGGTATCTTCGTTGATGAAATTCTAGATTGGTTATGGAACCCAACCACAGTCCCTAACATCCCTCAAATAGACCCAAAATTTCTTCCTCTTGTTGTGACTTCACTTCAATGGGAGCTTTCCCCTACACGCTACCCCTTTAGGGCAGTTTAAAGCCCTATGGATAGACTTTGTCTCCCCAAAACAACAGAGGCATCCTACAGGTCCTTAACTAGGCCTATGACAACCTCTTAGGAGGACTTTCCATTGATTTGAGTGAGAATATTAGTGTTTTCTGTGCTAAGGTCCAATTTAGAATATAAACAAAGTGATTGAGGATTATGATATTATTTTCAAGTTTATCATGAGTTTTATGTGTTTTTATGTGAATTTCTTGAGAAAATTAACATAAAAAAAAACATTGAACAACAACATCTAACAGACATGAGCATCACCATAAAAATTAACACAACAAAAAATGATGAAGGATTTCACCCCGCTTGGGCTACATCTCCATGGTCCATCTTCCAATGGCTTCACCCTCTTCTATTATGCTCAAAAGTGTGATTACATATATTTACAGTGCTGAAACGGCTCTGAAACCTATTCCATTAGCTCCATAATGCCAAAAATGCATGTCTAGCCTCTTTCTCCATCGAATTTAGTCCAAACCTTACTTAGCTATGACTTTCCCAAGTTTCTACACTATTCACTCCACATTTTCCCCGAAATTAGGCACCATCCTACAAATTCGCTTGGAATTCAACCAATTGAGCACTAATTTTGCCAAAAATTGGGTGAAATTGTTAGCGCCTTAATTTTTTCAATAAGTCTTAAAAACCAGATTCCGAACCATATTAAAAATATGGTTAATAAAACATTTTTTAAATAAAAAATTCGACTGTTTGAGGACCACTGACTTCACGTTAACTGTGGACACATATGGTCGGTTGGCATTTATTTCTAATGGTTAAGTTTGATGTTATCTTTTTTTTGGAGGGGGGGAGCATGGGGCTAGCCTCTCGCCTATGGTCCCCATCCGCGACGTGGTGACCAGGGATGGGGCTAGGCCCCAACCCCCTCCCTCACGATGCAAAAAATATTATAAAAAATCCAACCCATATCGCATATATATTAAGAACTACATGCAATGGTGCAGTAGTAAAGCTTGGTGCTTGGTACTTTGAGGTCGCAGTTTCGACCCCTACCCGCTCTGCTTGGAATTAACCCAAAATTTGTGGCCTCCTATGTTGCCATGTGGTGGCCTCCATCTGGGCCATGTTGTTGGCCACATACCCAAGCAATCACAACACGCCAAATCAAACCAATGTCATCATGCCACGTGGCACCACACGATTCCACGAGGAAGAACACTAACCAAGTCAACGTCCATAGTCACCCTACCACATAGGCATGCCCAATGTGCTATATGTACTTGTTATAGGTCAATTTTGGAATCATCCCAAAACATAGATTAGCATTCATTAAGGTCTCTCATACTCTAAACTGGTTGCTACATGCCCTAAACAAGTCATCACATTGATGGTCTTCCTTCATGAAAGTTTCACTACTTAGATGCTAGTTGAAGTGCCCTATCAAGCCATCAACGCACCCCTAGACAACTGTAACTGCTTTTAAAAGCATCTACTCCCATGAAAGGTTGCATTGCAGAGGATCTAGGCCGACTTTGGAGTGCGTTGGTCGACTGGGAGCGAATTTTTCATTGGCTTCCGGGAATCTCCCCGACTTCTAGTGACTTCTAGAAGTTGTTCAAGCTCTCACCTCATCTGATAGCCTCGAATTTGGAACCCATGAAGTCATTAAACCTCTTATCCTCCTATTCCCATGAACAAGGAAACCTCTTCATCCATTTTTTGGAAAGCCATTCAATGATTCATTTATGTCAAACCACCTCCATCTACTTATAAATAGAGCATTGATCATAGTGCACAGGAGAGAAATAATTTGTGTTAAGTAGAGTTATGCTGGTGAGATATCAACTCTTGAAGGTGTTGTGCATGTACTGTGATGCTGCTAGATTGTTGATGCTGGATGTGATGATGATGGGTCTCAAGCTGGATGAGTGACAACGAATCGATCAAATAGTTTTTCTCTTCCCTCTACTTCATAATAAAGGCATGTGTTCCTTTCATAATGCACGTGTAAATTCTTATATGTGTATTAATGAGTTTAATCGATTCAATTTTTTTAACTTGAATATATCATATTGCCTTTATGTTGTTTTTTGTCTTCTATTTGCCATGGTAGGTATAAATTGAACGAGTTAAGTTAGATTGAGAGCAACGAAAGCGACGAAGGGAGGCGAGGGAAAGAGAACATATTGCAAGTAGGTTTCTCTCCCTTTATCTATTCACTTTAAGGAAATGGTCAAATATCTTTCTTTCTATTGTTCTAAGTGAACCACCCACTTAGGGAAAGCATACTTATCCGTAGGTTTGTATTTCCGTAAAACAAATTGGCGACCATACTGGGGATCGACAGATCATCCCTAGTGGTTTTTTTCCTTTTCCATCAACATCTAGTATACTTTACCTACTTATTTTCAGTCATTTGAATGTGTCTTAGCAAAAGTAGTGCGATTTCTTGCTTTTTCAGAGAGTTCTCTGACACCAACGCAACGTTGGCCTTGACACAGTGCTCTTCTTAGCACTACTGTCTTAGGGACAGTGCTTTGAAAA
Source organism: Pinus albicaulis (assembly GCA_034641835.2). Classification (NCBI taxonomy): domain Eukaryota; kingdom Viridiplantae; phylum Streptophyta; class Pinopsida; order Pinales; family Pinaceae; genus Pinus; species Pinus albicaulis. The sequence continues at coordinate 597,344,151 of CM076580.1, forward strand.
GTACTATCTCCCACTCAAGGGTGCGTTGCTCCTGTGACCAACCAAAATCCATATGTTTTGTCTTTTTCAAATTCATGTCAATGTTTTCTTGCTGAAGTTTTGAATGACTGAATACCTCCACATACCAGTTTTTCTTTAATCTTCTTGCCTAACTTTGGATTTGTTTGATCAATGTTTCTTTGTGTTTTCTTTATAATTGTGAATATTTCCAAAGTTAAATATTACATTTAATCAATTCATTATTTTTTGAAAAGATGAATTGTCATCTCAGTCTTCGTTTCCCTTGAAAATTTTGAGTGATTGTTTTTGCATTAGTTTCATTTTAGCTCATCTAAACTTAAAGGAAACTGAAAATAAAAACATGCATTTGCATTTAAGGATTGTGAGTGCTACTTGAGGAATAGTTTAAGGAAAAAATGCATTTATATGTGCTCATTGATGATTGAAAATTATCTGATTTCTCTATCCCTACTAGCTAGTTTTTCATTGTCAAAAATCAATTTGAAATGAGTGCTTATCATTCTAATTTCATTCTAGGAATGTTCAATACATCTCGCGGTGAACCTAAAAGACAAACTAATAATCAAAATCAACATAAAATTTATCTGAATTTATCTAAGGAAGCATTGTAACATTAACAATAAAATTTAGAGGTCTAGGCTAGAGACGTGTTCTAGTGTTGTTAAACATATCATTTGTCATTAATTATCTACGATACATTTCGAGTGTGATACCTCATTCCACGTACGTAAGTGTATCAGATATTGTCCACGTACTTTCAGGTATATCGAGTGATTTTATAGTAGGAAAAGTATAAGGGAATTCTCTCACTGTGCGGTTTCACATCACACAATGCTAATACGGATTTGGCATCCACACACCTTTGCATATATTTGGGAGGAAAAATTTAGGTTGCTTACCATCCATAGGTAATCGAGTTGGCCACCTTGTACCTGTGATATACCAAACACATCATTCGAGGATATTTCCTGCACGTATAATATGTTCTTACATTACTGAGGTAGTATATTGCAATTCACAGTTGCTTGGTAAACCTTTTGCCTAGTATCACCCTCTTTTTGGTTATTTTTTTATGTATAAAATAAATCAGTAATCAAGGAAGAATATCAACCCCTTCCCCGTATTTCGCGTAAGACAACGAATAAACCTCCATTACCGCGAGAAGATACTCCTAGTAGACGAAGGCGTGCTTGCCCTACCGAGTTTGGTGCCTCTATAACTCTTGGTGCTACATCATCTGATATACTAGAGACATCTAATTCTTTGAGTACTGAGTCTCAATTCATTTCAACTGATCCCAGTTTATCTACTACTGTCGAGATGGAAATCTTAGAGTTACCTAAGGACATTGAAATTCAATCCACTGAAACATTGAATCCTAGACCCGAGTTTGTTCAACTGGGAGTTGATACAGTAGTTGATCTCAAAGTCGAACAACAAGAAGTTGCTCCAGTGCAACTTTCTGATCCTCAGCATTCCGTAATCATCGAGTATTCCTCTTTATCGTAGAGTAACTACCTAAAATTTCTCTGAGGCCTGATGGTAAGTGCTTCCACCTAGTTTTATTTTGATAGAGGAAGAAATTTAGGAAGATACAACCCCTTCGACTCCCACTCATTTTGGGTTGGAGCTTCATTTATACCAGTATTTTCCTCGTCTGACCAACTCTGCTTTCGTTGATCCTTTTTTACTCTCAAGTTCCCATAGATTCATTATAGTATTTGCTGGGTTATTTAACAATGAAAAAAACAACATCCCAGACTACACCATCCATTACAACTGCGACATAATCTATTGTCACTTCATCTTCGATGTTTTCGATGACACTCGAGGAACATCCATATGGTGGTCCGTTTGTCCCATAAAGTTACAAAGATTTAAATGGAACCTACTCTGGTGTCTCCTCTATTCCATGGACTTTTCCCATGTCATCATTTGTAATTATATTTGGTTTATCTATTACGAGTACTGAATGGCCTAACCCTCAATATCAGGCTGGTCCATCTAATTACCGTCCATCTTATCCAGTATCTGCTGGATATCCTTCATATGAAAGTCAGTATGTGCAATATCCCTATACTCCATATGTTGGGGGCCATAGATGTTTGTTCCATATGGAAGTACTCCATAGTATTTAGGTCCATCATATGTTTTAATTCATGTTTTCCAATGGCAGCCTACTTTTCATGTTTCAGCCGCAAACAATTGTGTATCAATATCAACCAGTCCAACCTGTCGCATATGTATCTACTACGCCTGTAATTTCCTTTATGGCTGTTGTTTAGTCTACACAAGTGGGTCCTTCCACCTCTAACCCTAAAGTTTCAGGTCTACAAACTCAGTCTTCCTGAGCTGCTATTCAACAACCATCTCTATCAGGCATTTCACAACTGCGGGCTAGTTTACCTTCATCACACGCTTTTGCTGGCCCTGTATATTCACAACCAGGTCCGAATTATCTTGGCAGGCAACCATTTTATCATATACCATGGTAGCCACAACAACCATTCCCACAATACCAGGCTTATCCAGTACCTGGTAAGCAAGCCTACCCCTATCTGGGTTTCCAAAAACATAATCCATTTTTTGGTATGCAAAGGCCTAATTCTCAGGCGATTCCATCTTATCCTAGTTATTCTCAACCTATCCTTAATCGACAATTTCCATTTGTTGCAACATTAGAATTACTGGATTTAAATCAGCTCACCAATGATCCAATTCATTAAAATTTACCTTGGTGGCCGGTGATTCCACATAAATTACCCTCAGACATTCCAAATTTAATGGAAATTCTGGAGAAGACCCCTCTACGCATATCATCACTTATCATTTATGGTGTTCATCAAACTCCTTAAATGATGATTATGTTAGATTGCATCTTTTCCAACGAACGATTACTAGTCCATCTGCGAAGTGGTACATTGAATTACCACGATCTTCATTTGATAACTTATTTAGTCATTACCTTTTTAACTCACTTCTAGTTACCCATAAGATATGAAATTGGAATGGAAATTTTGACCATATTTAAACAGACCATTGCTACTCATATATAAGATCATATACATGAGTGGTGTCGTCATCATCGAATGGTTAAAACATTTGTTCATGATCAAATTTTAGTTGAGTGGTTTATTAAGTCATTGTTGCCATCTATCACCAAGGATGTGGCCAAAGGCAGTGTTTTCATTGAAGAGAAATTCACTGCTCGTGCCTAGTATCTAGATCTGATTTTCACTCAGTCTCGCACACTCTACGAAAATATTCCAAATGCGCCGCGACCAAATTTTATTTTTCATCTTGCTCCATATGGTTAGGACATTGATGCAGGCGATGGTGTGATCAGTTCTGCTAGCGCTCCGGCAGAAAGTTGACTATCTGGTCCTACACTTTTTGTTTCAAATCAAAACCCTACTGCACTTGATCCCGCATCTTCTTCCAAAATCCATGCCATGTCATATGAGAAAGGAAAAAGTGATAAGAAACTAGGAAATAGGAAGAAGCGAGAAGACAAGAAGAAATCAAATTCACCCCCACAGAAAAAATCATCTGATTCATTTGGTTCTTTTCAGAAACCTCATTACCCTTTCTTGATATATAATGAGGAGCATTTTACGCGATATTTTCCTCGCCGCTCAGAAGTCCCAAATCTTCTTAAGACTTCTAATGCATCTATAGTGTTGAAAAATCATTTTCCGAACCTGAAAACACATTTGGTTGCGACGAATCCTACTTCTAGTTCTCAAGAGCTTATGCTATCTGTTACGAAGCCCAAAACTAATGTTTTGGTGTCAATATGAAGTAAATATTATAGTAATCCATTGTCGTCATCGAAAGGTCAGGCAACAGATCAATCTACCACTTCGACTTCGACCTCATCTAATTTAGCTCTACCGCCTATTGTAATATTCAAAAATTTCCATCAGGTAATTGGAATATTAGAGTTCTTACTTTTCTTAATTACTTAAGAAAATAAAAGGGTGGAGGGACCCAAAAACCCAATATATGAATAAAATCCACTTATGTTGTGTGAATGTGGGTTAGTTAGGTAGTGGGTCAGCATTTTGGAGTAGTGGAGCAGCTTATTGATGAAGGAAAAGTAGAGATCATAGAGAAATAATGAGGAAGATGATGGAGATAGTGGAGGAATAAAAGTAAGATCATGGAGAATTAATGATGAAATGATGGAGGAAGTGGTGCATTAATTGCACACATGATGGAGGGAGTGGAGAGTAAATGTAGAGATCATGGAGATCATGGAGGACAATGCGGTCTCTATGGACGCTAGTGGTCACATGTGCAACTTAGTAATGAGGTGGGCCAAGGCTAGGGAAGGCTCACAAGCATAAAAGGAAGGTGAGGGTAGTCATAAAGGGCATTATGGATTTTGATATTGTATTTTCATTTCAAAATTTCTTTGCACACTTCAGTTGTTTATCTCAGTCTGTTGTGTTGTTTAAAACATGGGTGTCTCTGAGTGGAGATCCCACGCTTATCCACGGGGGATTTCGAGTGCCTACTCTGTAAAGGTTTATTTGAGCAGCCATTCATCATTTTACATATGTGCACCATTTAGCCCCTCTCTTATGCACATACAGCTTTGGGAATTACACATTCCTATCTTAGGGTTTGGGAGGAGGAAGGTAGTTTCCAGTATTTCAGCTGGGAATCCTATGGAGGGATCAACCCTTCACCTTATTCATCCATTTCAGTCTTCCGAGAGAAGCATTGCTACATCCAACACCAGTGCATCATTCTACACTTCCTTGCAGCAATAGTTCTTGCAGGAATTACGCATTCCATTAGTGTAGATCTAGTGGAGGAAGGAAGTTCCAAGTATTTCAACTTAGAATACTGTGAGGGATAATCCCCTGACTTTGGTGAGATTATTTCCATCAGCTATGAGCAGTATTGCATCACCTAGTAGCAGGCTACAACTACAACCCTCTTGACAACATAGTCACTTCCAGCAGTTGTGAAGTTCAACAACTGTAACTTGAGAGGAGGAAAGAGGAGCTAGATCTCAATCTTCTAGCTTGGGAATCAGGAGAAGGGGACAACCCTTTATGCATTGAGATGATTGTGTATTATTGCAGACATTTTATCTTTCAGTTCATGCCATAGATCTGCATACCCACAGTCATATATTGCAAGCCTTAGGAGTGTGATTTTCTGAGGCGAGCCAATCCAGAAGTCCATTTTGGGTTATTCTAGGTTTTCATCACAGAGTCTGAATTCCAAATCTCGACATTTTCTGAGCTCTGGAACAACCTGATCTATGCATCCATTTTCAACTAGTAGTTATATTTCCAGCATTTCCAGTAGAGATAGTGTAGTATGGCCACCAGCAGAGCAGAAATTACGTAGTTTTCTAAGTGAGAGGAATTGAGGGTCACTATAGCCATCTCTATCAGCTTGAGTGTTGTTATTTTTTAGCACCGTTGTACTTGTATTTCACCTCCTCAATAATAAAATGACTCAGTTGTTCTGCTTATTTTTATAGTGTATTCAGTTTATTTCCATATTGATTTAGTCTCCAGTTATTGTGTTGTGTATTACTATCATTTCCTATTTTTGGATATTACAGTGGTATCAAAGCATCATCTTTGGCTTAGCTTCTGGGCACTACATTTCATGACATCAGAAGAAGAAGAAAAAAGTAGAGATATACATTGGCAAAGGGATTGAGTTTTTCCACACTTCTCTTCAGATCTAGGGAGGATCTCTCCACTGAGATTAAATAAATGAGAAGGGAAAGGCAAAGGGAAACCTCAAGAGGGTTTCAAAATGGGGAAGGTATGAGCACTTTCTATCAGCAACATAAACAACCAGTGGTGTAAAAAGTCCCACAACACTCTTCTATGTCCACCTTCCTTGCAGAAAGAAATGAATGGGATGGAGATGGAGGATACTTAGAGCATGAGACTCTGAGTGATTATCTTGCTAAGTACAAATCTCAATAAAGAGAGTTTAAAGAGAATCCGACTGTCCAATATTTTTTTCGAATTAAAGAGAACCAGAGACCCCGCAACATCAATAGAAAAAAATGGCACATACAGAATAGATTCTTCCTGCCTACATTTGATGGGTCATACACAAGAACAAAAAAATCTTGGATGAAGGAGTTAGGTGATTTCTTCCAGCTACACCCAGTAGACGAAAGGGAGGCCATTGAGATTGCAGTGCTGCACCTTGACGGTGAAGAAAATTATTGGTGGTTCAGCCATATGGAGCATGCAAGAGTGAATGTGTATACAAACTTCACTCAAAGGTTGGTAGAGAGGTTTGATAGAGGAAAATGGAGGTGATTCCCATTGAGACATTTTATGACATTATGAGGAATTATATGAGGAGAAAAAGGAAGATGTGAGCACTGTTACTCCTGGTGAAGAGAAACTACCACCACCACCAGCTGGAGTATAAGTACTTGCATCAGTGAGAGGAGAATTTGTATCTTTACAATATGGTCCTAAGCATTTTACATTGAGAGTACCAGGCATGATACATGAATAAGAGGAAGTAGATACCAGAGTTGGTGCAGTAGTAGAGGAGTAGCCATCACCATCACCAGCAGTTGGAGAAGCCATGGCACTGGTTGGAGGAACTCTTGTAGCTTTGGAAGATGTTCCCAAGTATTAGCTGATCCAAATTTTTCAAACATTTCCATGCCATATTATTTTAGCACCTCAGCTTGAGATTTGTGGGGTTATGCCATTAGGGAAATTGCATGACCAAGGTTTATATCACCTTGCTGATTTGGAGTAGCAGACTATCACTGCGCAGAGGACCCCTGACTTGTTCAAGGAGGAGAAGTATAACCATCCCAATTTTCATTGTTGAGATGCACACAACACTTTGTGTTGGAGTGTGGAGTTTCAGAGGATGGGATGAGCATAGTCCTAATGCAGGGAAGCTATACAATAGCTTTTGAGAACCGAAGGTTACTATTGCATGAACTTTCGTATTCTATTTATGACAAAGAGATATTGGCCATTATGCATGCATTTGTCAAATTTTGGCAGTTTTTTATTGATAGTAGATTTTGGGTGAAGACCAACCACCATGGCCTTCGACATCATTTTGAGGAGAAGCAACAGTTGCAGGAGAGGAAAAAATGGTGGATCATTACAATGCAATAATATGAGTTCAACATTGTGTATGGAGAGGGCCATGAGACAATAGATGCACTATCATGAAGATCAAAAGTGTTGTCACTGAGGAGAAATGATGAGTTGGGGGCCCAATTATTCTTTGAGCATTCCGATGATCGCTTCACCCATGAAGCATTGGATGGGAAGATGGTAGATGGTAGACATCTTGTGATGAATAACATCTTCCATTATCACGATAGAGCCTTATTGATGATAATCACACAACTCAAAGAGAAGCTTCCATATACAGCCTATTCAGAACCTCATAGGTTCTACTGGGCCATCGGTGAGAGGTTTTGAGAGTTTCTAATGGAGAGACCTCAAGGAGGATGCACTTCAACATATCATGGAGTGAAAATATTGTCATCAGATTGGGGAGGATGGTATTCTCTATTTGATGAATACCGAGTGGGAGAAAGATAGGAGTAATCACCTACCGTTGGATGGATGGGTGAGGATGATGAGAAGGTGGTTGAAAAGCTACTTGCATATCTATGACATGGGGCAATAGGAAGCATGGATGCATTGACTACTCTTGGGTGAGTATGGATACCACCCGACATGGCACATTTGTATGATCCATGCCTTACATAGCATTGGTGTGATGCAGCAGCAAGAGGCATGGCTGCGCTAGTTACTTTTGAGAGATTTTGGCCATCACATGACATATCACATGTCCATGAGTGTATTATTGTTTGGAAAATTGCATGACACTCATATGGTGTGGTAGTAGGGAGCTCGGTTATGTTGGACTGGTGTGACATTCTACATGTCAATCGGTATGCTATTGCTCCATGATTTGTATTATGGTGGTGTGAGGTGGCATGAAGAGTCATTTATCCTCTCGTTACTCTTGGGAGAATATGGGTTGACATTATCCCATACCTTGCATGATGATCATGCAGGATGGCAACATGAGGCCTTGATGTGTTGGCTTTTGTTAGTAGAGTATGGCCACCATACTTGGTATGCTGATGAGGTGGAATTGCAGTACGAGGCATTTCTGCGGTGGTTGCTATTGGGAGAGTATGGTCTGAAATTTCACATGTCAGCCCATATGTCTCTAGTTCCTATTTTGCATAGTGTTGAGATGATTCTTGGAGCAAGCAAGGCCAACATGGCCAAGGATTGGAGAATGGAGAGATACATCCTACTGCATATAGCATGGTTTGGAGAGATATTTCATGAGTTGGGACTTTCCACTTGGGAAAGGAACCACTACACTTCACATATCTCATGCAAAGAAAAGGCTCTTAGACATCAAATGGTTTCCACTTGGGGACTCATTGATGAGGAGAGGCATCTAGCTACACAACTGGAGGCCATTCTAGACATACTAGAGAGGAAACTATGGAGATGGGCATTCATAACACATTGGAGTAGATGGGGCAACCTTCCATATGAGGATGCCGCTTGGGAGGGAGATGAATTGCTACAACATTCACTTTTGTAGTTTCTTTAGGACAAGTAACATTTTGGCAGGGAGGACTATAATATTCCAAATTTTCCCTCAGTTAATTGGAATATTAGAGTTCTTACTTTTCTTAATTAGTTAAGTAAATAAAAGGGTGGAGGGACCCATAAAACCAATAGATGAATAAAATCCACTTTTGTTGTGTGAATGTCGGTTAGTTAGGTGGTGGGTGAGCATTATGGAGTAGTGGAGCAGCTTATTGATGAAGGAATATTAGATATCATAGAGAAATAATGAGGAAGATGATGGACATAGTGAAGGAATAAAAGTAAGATCATGGAGAATTAATGATGAAATGATGGAGAAAGTGGTGCATTAAATGCACACATGATGGAGGGAGTGGTGAGTAAATGCATAGATGATGGATATCATGGAGGACAACTCAGTCTATATGGAGGCTAGTAGCCACATGTGCAGCGTAGTAATGAGGTGGGCCAAGTCTATGGAAGGCTCAAAAACATAAAATAAAGGTGAGGGCAGCCATAGAAGGCATTCTGGATTTTGATATTATATTGTTTTTCCAACATTTCTTTGCAAGCTTCATTTGTTTAGCTAAGTCTTTTATGTTGTTTAGCACACAGGTGTCTCCAAGTAGAGATCCCACCCTTATCCACAGGGGACTTCGAGTGCCTACTCTGGAAAGGTTTATGCAACCATTCATCATCCACCATCTGTTCTACATTCAACCCCTCTCTTCTACACATACAACTTCAAGAATTACACATTCATGCCTTAGGGTTTGAGAGGAGGAAGGTAGTTTCCAGTATTTCAGCCAGGAAACATGTGGAAGGATGAGCCCTTCACTTTGTTCATCCATTTCAGTCTTCCGAGAGCAACATTTATACATCTGACATCAGGCCATCATTCTACACCTCCTTTCAGCATATGTTCCTGCAGGAATTATGCATTGCAGCAGTGTAGATCTAGTGGAGGAAGGAAGTTCCAAGTATTTCAACCTGGAATCCTGTGAGGGATCATCCCCTCACTTTGGTGAGATTATTTCCATCAGCTGTGAGTATTATTGCATCACCTAGAAACAACCTACAACTACATCCCTCTTTACAGTGCAATCACTTCCAACGATTTTGCAGTTTAGCAGCTGCAACTTGAGAGGAGGAAGGAGGAGCTAGATCTCAAGCTTATAGCTTGGGAATTAGGAGAAGGGGCCAACCCTTCATGCATTGAGATGATTGTGTATTATTGTATCCATTTTATCTTTCATTTCATGCCATAGATCTGCATACCCAGCAGTTATATATTGCAAGCCCTAGGAGGGTGATTTTCCGAGGTGATCCAATCTGGAAATCCTTTCTGGGTTATTTTGGGTTTTCATCATAGAGTTTGGATTCCAAATATTGGCATTTTCTGAGCTCTGGAACAACCTGATCTATGCATCACTTTTCATCCATCAGTTAAATTTCCATCATTTCTAGTAGGAAGATCGCAATTTGGCCTCCAGAGCAATAATTACGCAATGTTCTCAGTGAGAGGACTTGAGAGTCACTCTAGCCATCTCTGGCGGCTTGAGTGTTGTTATTTTTTAGCACTGTTGTAGTTGTAATTCACCTCCTTAATAATAAAATGACTCAGTTTTTCTGTCTATTTTTATGGTGTATTCAGTTTATTTAAATATTGATGTAGTTTCCAGTTATTGTGTTGTGTATTACTGTCTTTTCCTATTTTGGGATATTACACCTATCCTTCTAGAGTTAACAATAAAGCTACCCAATGGAGTAGTTCAAAAATCAACATTCAACCCTCGAGCTCATGTAGCTCAAAATTATAATGTAGTAGAAGATCTGGCACAGTCACCTTCTGTTATGTCAACTCTTGAGGTAATTCAAAATTTTCCCTCTCAGAAGAAGGATTTTTTTTCCACGATCAATGGAATGGATCTGACAGATTCAAATCTTGTAGTCTTTAATCACGTAGGCTATGTGCCAAAATTACCAGTAGAATTAGAATTATTGATTCAAATATGCCCTGAATTGCCTCATTCATCGCACTATCATTAATGAAGGCACATCTACTTGTATCATGTCAATGAGTTGCTGGAAGTCACTTGGCTCGCCGACTTTGTCACAATCACCCACGATGTTGAAAACATTTAACGATCATACATATAAGCCTTGTGGAATTCTTAATAACCTGCAAGTAGAACGAGGGGGGAAATTAGTTACTTTTGAAGCTAAGGTTGTTAATGGACCCCTCAACTACAACATATTACATGGAAGACCATGGGCTTATGCTATGGCTATGATAGTATCTACCTATTTTCATATGATCATCTTCCCCCATAAAGGAAGTGTCACAACCATTGATCAACTCTTGTTCTTCACCTCTGGTTCTTGGGAAACTGGAAGCGTTCTGTTAGTTCACAAACCCCCACCTTCTCTTCAAAACATTGGTGTAGGAATCTTTAAGAATCCTTCCCTAATGGGCACCTTTTTTTTACCGTCGTCTGTGACATCGGCAGAAATCACACATATAGAGACCTACAACATGATATCTTCCACTTCATCTGACTTAAGGAAGATATCCAATGATTGTAAAGTAGTTAGGTTGGGCGACATCATGCCACTAAGTCCAATTGAGCTAGCATAGTAATCAATTTTCTTGGCTTATGCTTGGAATCCAAATCCATTATCGCTGACCATTTGGGTTGATCGTTCTTTATATTTTAGTACTTCTTCTGATCCATTTTCAGTCATATTATCAACTGAAGAGAGCATTATGGAATCCATGATGCCGGAATAAGAACCATGGGAATATGCACATCAATGATCCCATCTTCTAGATTACAATGAATATAATCCATCTGAACTATATCACCCTGCTTTTGTTGAGTTCTTGACAAATTCTATTCCTATCCATGCTATCGATTCCGAGTGAAACCAATCGATTATTGAATAAAAAATTTCTATCGATATTTCGACCAAACACGGTATTGTAGAAAAAATTCATGTCGGTGCATCCTGTTCTCCATCAAAACTTGACACTTATCGTGCTCTTTTTCATGAATTCCAAGATGCATTTTCTCGGTCATATGAGGAGATGCCAGGTATCAATTCTAAAATTGTTGAACATGATATTAAAATGTATCCTGATGTTAAGCCGATGCCATAGAGCCTTCATCCTGTTCACCCAAATAAAGTTGTTTCCATTAAAGCAGAGGTTGAATTTTTTTTGCGTGTTGGATTCATTTTCCTTGTTCCGCTTATCGATTAGGTATCTAACATTGTTCCCGTCATGAAGAAATAGGGGAAAATTAGAGTGTGTGATGACTATCAGGATGTCAATCATTATTATCTGAAAGAAAACTATCCAACTCCCTTTATTGACCAAATTATTGATGAATGTGCTAGATGTGAAATATTTTCTTTCATGGATGGATTCTCTGGTTACAATCAGATTAATATTGGCCCAGAGGACCAATATAGAACATATTTATCTATCCCTGGGGCACATTCTCCTATTTTAAACTACCTTTTGGTTTAAAGAATGTTGGGGCTACATTCTAGAAGGCAAAGAATTATGATTTTCATGACATGAAGCACATAGTTCAACCGTATCTATATGACTTACATGCACATTCACAGAAACGAGCTAACCACCTGCTACATCTGAGAGCGATATTTTTACAATGTTGTCACTATAAAATACACCTCAATCCGCAAAAATATTTGTTTAGTGTTGGTTCTATTTGTTTTCTTGGATTCTTCATGTCGAAAGACAAAATTCGGGTTTATCCATTGAAGTTCCAAGTTATTCTGGATTTTCTTGCTCCTTCCAATCTTCTTCAGTTACAGAGACTCCAAGGAAAGGCTAAATTTTTAAGGAGGTTCATTCCTAACTATGCCAAAATGGCTAAAGGATTTATCTAACTCTTGAAAAAAGGGCTACCCTTCCATTGGGATTAGGTTGTGCAAGTTTCCTTTGGTGTTCTTAAAGTTTCCCTGATCCCAGCATCATTAATCTATCCCCCAAATTATCAGAGTGACTATTTCCTATATCTCGTCGCTGCATATACAACCATTGCTATGGTTTTAGTCCATGAATAAGATGGGATTGAACATCCGATATATATTTAAGTGGTAATCTCAATAGTATATAATTTAAGTACACATACATTGAGAAGCTCGCTTTGGCAATTGTTCAAGTTATACAAATATTTCTCCATTATATCCTACTTCGAAAGACCATTTTCATTTCAGATTGCAACCCTATGACATACATTCTATCACGTCAATTGCTGGAGGGGGGAATATTCAAAATGGATCATCATTTTGCAGGAGTTTCATTTGGAATTCATCAAATCCAAGCCAAAGAAGTCTTTGGTGTTTTCTGAGCTTATTTGTGACCTTCCTTTGAGTAGTACTGATTCTACTACGGAACCATCAATTTTGGACGAGTCTTTGTTTCTGATCGAGTCATCTGACCCGTGGTATGGAGATTTCATCATCTATCTCTATACCCAAAATTTTCAGCCTAATACCTCTTGCTCACAACAACGATGTATTCTATACCAAGCAAAATATTATCTGATCATCGGCGATACACTTTATCATCATGGTGTTCATACGATTTTATGTAGGTGCTCATGCATGAGGAAGCCGAAAAATTTTTAAATGAAAACCATTATGGTGCATGCAGTGGAGATTTTTCTGGATATGTACCGCACAGAAGATTCTCTGTGCTGGTTACTTCTGGCCTACCATATTTTGCGACTGCATTATTAGGGTTAGAATTTGTCATGCTTGCGAGATATTTTATCGTAAAACCCACCTGCCACCAGCACCAATGCATCCTGTCGTTGTTGTTGGACCATTTTGAAAATGGGGCATTGACTTTATGACATGTAACCCCCGCTCGGCCGGGGGGAATGGGTATATTACTATTGCCGTTGACTATTTTACCAAGTGAGCTGAGGCAATACCTACATTCAACAACACAGGACAAATAATTGCATTGTTATTTTTTAACCATGTGGTTTCATGGTTTGGTTTACCACAATCCATAGTTACACATCATGGAAAACATTTTCACAATCACATGATAGATGATTTGACTTCCAAGTTATGACTGTCACATGATAATTCTACCACCTATTATCCGCAAGCTAATGGACAAGTTGAAGCTATCAACAAGATTATTAAGTGTATGGTTCAATGAATGATTTCGGTCATAAACGAAACTGGCATTTGATCATGTACTCAGCTTTGTGGGCATATTGAACCTCGGTGAGAAATGTGACTGGATTTACTCCCTTTCAGCTGGTTTATGGTCTGGAAGTTATCTTACTGATACAATGTGAAATACCATCGTTGAAACTCGTGATTGACTTGCTAGCTGACATTTCTGAAGAATATGCACGTCTTTTAGATCTCATCCATCTAGATGAAACGCATCGTGAATCCGCATTGGACAGCAAAGCATGTAAGAGACGAACTAAGGTGCAATATGGCTGCAATTTCAAGCCTCGCACCTTTTCGGAAGGAGACCTGGTCTTTCTTTATGATCATGAAGCTGATAATGTAGGAATAAGGAAATTTCAACCACTATGGCATGGCCTCTACATTGTCAAATTCATTTTGGCTAAGGGTGCCTATGATTTGGTAGATTATGAGGGGATTCCATTGTCGCAACCTCAAAATGGGTTGTATCTTAAACATTACTATCCCTGATTTTTCATAGTAAACAATGTATTATATGCTTTGATTGTGTTTGTGTAGCAGTTTTCCTTTTAGATTTTTTCATGTGGTTAGTAATCTGCTTTGCATTTTTTGCAGATGTTAGAATCTTCATAACCATTTGTTGGATATGCCGATGGTGTTAGTCGTGGTGAGTTAGTGAACTTTCAAGGGATTTATATCGGTCTATTGAGAAAAAATATCATTGAGTATAGCATGTTGATTGAACTACTCTCTGATTGCATTTCACTTGGCATTCGTTGCATCATCATCAAGCTGGACTCACAACTTGTCATACTATAGCTTACTGGCGTCTATACTGTCCAAAATCCAGCAATTCATCACATGTTGCTTAGAGTTTGTATTTTGGAAAGAAATTTTGATTACATTCAATATTAACATATTTCCATAAACTTTAACACTCTTGTTGATTCACTGGCTAATTATGTGTTAAATAGACAATTGCAACAAATGTAAAAATATATTTTCAATTCATATTATACAATTGAATAGGATTGCACATAATCATAGAAAAACATTGAAAGTAAAATAGATTTAAATTGCATTTTTACAAAATTGTGTCCAAGACAAATTGGTCATTGGACCTCAAAATGTATATAGACATAGCATAATCTAAGTAAACCTAGTGATGCTCATGATAGTAGGTCACTGCTTGGGATATTGTGTGCAACATCCTCATCCAACGGCTAGGCACACCAATGGTATGGCACTGAAGCCTCATAGGTAACTCCTCGATCCGGACATCTGGTATCCCAAGAGTCAATCCCTCCACATGTTTCTGAAACTCAATAAGAGTCTCACCTAAATCTAAATCATGTAGGACTACTCTTCCGACAGTCATCTCTGTTCGTTCTCCTACCTGCTGTGCACGAACCACTGGTCGAATGGTACCTACATCTGCATACATAAAAAATATTTATTTTAGTCTTGGAAACATCAAAAAACACAAAAATATGTATAAAACCCAAAAAAATAAAAAACATGGTCAAAATTTTACCTATAGCACCCCATTGAGCTCTGACTGGTAAAATCAAATCTGGATCTCCACGGAAATCCATCCCTGCATATCGATGCACCTCTATGAAGATATTTTGTCTTCGAAGCCAAATTACGAATGCAGTGGATGAGATCGATTGATAACCAGCATGTATAGCCATCAGCTCAACCCATCGCTGCATCAGTGGATCTCTAGGACCAACTAATCCCAGCATCACATGTTGTGGCTGCATTAATGGAGCTCACTCCAAAACAAATGTGATCAAAATTGACACATAAATGAAATTTTTGGTCTTACCACTTTTTTCCTTTGTCAGTTGTTCTTTCATCTGAAGGAGTACTGCTTCAGCCTAGTTGAAGACGATTGCTGCGAGACACTCAAGCGCATATTGCATGTATTATCTATTCGCGACATGTAGTGTCATGTTTCTAGCTATCTTTGTGATAGTGAATAGGATAGTGCACAAAGGCATATCACACACATATTTGATATTTATCTTTCCATATTTACTAGGCTCAGTTCTTGGTTGAAAAAACTGTCAGATGTAGTCCTTCACTGTTTCACTTCCACGCGCAGAGCCCGCAAGGGAAATGGGGGCACCATGTCTCAAAAAACCTGTGAGATCATCAACCAATATTGGGAGCACATTGTCCCCAATGTGAAATGCATGTATTGCTAGGTCCCACGAATGGATCAAGAACTACAATAGTTTCATGTGTTGCCTCAGTCCTGACAATCAGAAGTACTTGAGAAACCCACAATATCTGAGGGCTCTCATAGTGCCAGGATCATTTAGGGTAACCGTATCATATTCTTCATGTTCTCTTTCTCGCCATTTCATCGACATTCTGATCTGATGAAAGTCTGAAATCACACCATAGGCTTAGGTAGGATCCATTCCATGCAAAAAACTGGGAAGATTTTGGGCAGAAACAAAGATACAAATTTTTGAATTGCACCCAATGTACCCCTGAGTGAGAGATAGAGCGTTGCAGAGGAACCGGGCCTCTTTCTAGCCTCTCTGCAATGTACTTTTCGACATTCAAGGGTGCGCTATCCCTAGGGCATTGTATATTTACCCTAGGGGCCTCAAAAACCTAAAAAATGTTCATGAAACTGAAAAAGAGTGCATTCAATAGAAAGAGGAGGGTAAGATCTTCTACTTGTTCTGGATGGCACGCAAAATGATCCACAGAATTTGTCACAATCAGCTGCTGATGTTTGAGGGTAAAATAGGCTCAGAGCACTAAAATCCAAATGGTAAAAATTACTAGGTAATTTCTTAATTTAATAGTCTTTTTGATTAATTTATGCATATTTAATGAAACGACTATGGTTTTTACCCATTTTTACTATTTTAAACAGATATTGTTAATCCATTTGATGTTTCTTTGAGATGGTTATCATGATCGTGATGATGTTTATTAATTAATTTAATATTATTAAATGACCATGATATTTATTAAATATTATGTTGTGAATGTAATTGTAATTCAAATTTTAATTCTATGTAAAATTGTAAAATTGTATTTGTATTTGTATTAATTGTAATTTTAAGTGTAATTGTATGTAAAATATTTATTAATGTAAAATTTTAATTGTAATTGTAATACTTAATTTATTCTGAAATGATTGTAATTGTATATATGAAAATTTTTAATTGTAGTTCTAATTATATGTAAATTTCACGAATTGTAATTGTAATTTTAATTGAATTGTATGTAAAATATTTGTAAAATTGTAATTGTAATTGTAAATGTAATTCTATGTAAAATTGTAAATGTAATTGTATTTGTAACTGTAATTTTAATTGAATTGTCTGTTAAATATTTATAAAATTGTAATTGTAATTGTAAATGTATTTATATGTAAAATTGTAATTGTAATTTTAATTAATGTAATTATATGTAAAATTTTAATTTGTAAAATTTTAATTCTATTAATGTGAAAATTTTAATTGTATTAATGTGAAATGATTTTATTAAAATATTTAAATTTGTAAATTTGCAAATAATTTTAAAATAACAAATCTAGAATAATACGAATTTTTGTAACAAAAAGTTTAGAAAATAATGAAAATAAATTCATGTACTTATAATTATCATTATTTTATTATGATCTTACATATATAAAGTTTAGAAAATAATGAAAATAAATTCATGTACTTTATAATTATCATTATTTTTTATGATCTTACATATAACAAAAACAAAAAACAAAAAACAAAAAAACTTTAAAAAGGTCAATGCATTTATCATCCTAACAGGCCCTGTTGCGTCGTATTAATACAACGCACTAGTGCCTCACATTTATGCACACCAGAAACGAATACACGCAAATAAAAAAAAACGCAACTCTATTTTGTTTAAGTTAAAAAAAAAATGCAATTTAAAAAATGGGCGGCAAAATATTTTCGAAAATCTAATTTCATAAAATAATTCTTTAAATACTAAACACTTTTCATTATTTCACTATTTTTGCTAAAAATATTCAGTCAGATTTTTGCAGGAGACAAACTTGCAGCAAGAGAGCACAAGGGCACTGTGGATGGTGAAATATGTTCCAACATAAGTATTTAGACAATCAAAAACCAAAACTCTAGTGATTCAAGCCCTTTATCATAGAATTTTAAACCATTTCATGATTAAATTTAATTCTTTTTTTTACTTTTATCTGCAGCTTTTTTTTCCTGTAGTTTTATCCATTTTTACCCTGAACCCTTTATTTTATTTTTTTGCCCTTTCTTCTCCCTGTTTCTGTGATTTCAGAATTAGGGTTTTTCATTTTAGATTGACGTCCAATCCACATGACAACTTGCATAGTCGGATCCCAATCCATTCCACAATTGCATGAATTTTTGAAAAAATAGATTTTTTTATCGGTGTGCCCTGTGTACGCCACCGCACCAGTGCTCTATATTATTATAGCGCACCACGCAAGTTCTGTGTCGTAAAAAATTGTAAACATTTTTTTAAATACGTGCGCCAAATCTGAAATAGGGCACTAGTGCTCTCTTTAATTAGGAAAGCACCGTACAGTGTATTATACCGTTTTTACAGTGCGTTTGTAATACCCCATGCATCGTTAGGTCTATTACATTGTTTTTGCAGTGCATTTATAATACCGAACGCACCGTATGGCGTATTATATTGTTTTGCGGTGCGTTGTTAATATATCCACGCACTGGCGGCGGTGCGGATTTCATGAAAGGCACACCAGTGTCTCGAGATTTATTTTCTAACTGAATAGTTAAAAATTTATTTATAACTATATTAATGAATGATATGCTATAGGTTTCAGATTGATAAATAAATAGCTGACAAGATATGAAGTAACAAAAATACTGTTAACACATCAAGAAAAGAAAAAAAGGCAAGTTCTTTGTAAATTCTTTATAAAAAATATTATTTTTGAAATATATGTAACTTTAACTAATATGTATTGTTTATTGTGTATCATGCAAAGCCACAAAATGATGAAGCTCGATATGATTATTTTTTATCTATGACCAGAAGAGCGTAAAAGTTTAATGCAAAAATTGCAAAAAGATGAATCAGGTGAATGAAACAATACTATCGATCCAATATGAGTTTCTTTTTTAATTATCATTAATAATATACTTAAAATTATTAGTTAACATGTGTCAAAATCTACTAATTCACATCTATTTAATGTTCTACAGGGACCAAAAACTCAGAAAATGAATGTTGTTCTAAGAAAATAAAAAAATAGAACGTGCAAATGAAAATGAATTTCTCCTTGGCTCATCTGGAGTGGTGTTGGAAGTTAACGAAAGGGGGAAAAACTTTTACAAAAGTTTGAGGGATCTAGTGGAACGAATACAACAACGTGCTTCAAATGTAATATGTAATCATTGAGTTTTTCGATCATTAGGTACAATAAATAAACAATTTAGCATTAAATATTAATTTTCAAGAATTTTCTTTCAGAAAAGAAAAAAAAATGGAACCCATTCAGCACTTAAAACAGTATGACAAGGAAGAAAATGGTTGATCTCTAAGTTTGTGATTAATTTTTACTTCCTTATAACAACTTAACTACGTCTCATTTTTGTATTTTTTAAGTTGTTTTACAAAAATCATGATTGAATTTCTTCAAACGGGTGCTAACATACAAAGAAGAATCATCAAACGAATTGATTGAAATTGGGTTAAATATGGGTTGTGAGTATATGTTGGCATATCAGAATTTAATTGTGGAATTTGTAAGCATCTATCGATCTTGTTTTAATTAGCTCCGTCTATAATTAATAAAACAAAAACATCTTTTATATTAAATATATGATTTGTTATGGGGTATAAAACTTGCAGGAAACAAAGTATGGAACTGCGCCAACAGATGAAATTTTGAAAGATGGCATGGTACATGGTTTTGAAAGAATGTGTATAGTTTATGAGTCAATTTTTTCTATGGTACGTCATTTTTATTTTCGATTTACATTGATGTATATTATTTAATATTGGAATTTTCATTATTCTCACCAATGTATATACACTCATTTCATTTTATTTTTATGTTTGTAGATGGAAAGTGAAGAAGAAGAAAACAATCAATGTCGTGAACACAACATTCCTGAAAATAACCCAAGTCACGGAAGTAGCTTTGGCAGTGATAGCAGTTGAAGCGAAGAATGATGATCACTATGTAATCTGGATATCAAAGCAAGGAATTTTATTTTTTGAAATATGTCTATGAAATCATACATTTTGTTTAATGTAATGGACATAGTGTCCCAATTGAAAGACAAAGGGATACGAATAATTGTCCCATTTTGTATGATAAAGACTGTCTTATATATATATATATATATATATATATATATATATATATATATATATATATATATATATATATATATATATATATATATATATATATATATATATATATATATATAGATATGGTTTTAATATTCATTTAAAAGCTTCCCCCCATTGTCATTTTCAAATGCACTAATAAAAATTTAATTCATATGAATATTGTTATAAGATTATATATATGTGTCAACTTTTGATAAATAATGAATTTTAAAAAACCACAGTAATTTTGATATGATGTAACAAATTAATCTAAACAGCACATTCAAATGCATTAATAAAAATTTAATTAACATGAATATTGTTATCAGATGTGTTGACTTTTGATGAATAATGAATTCAAAACAATCACAATAATTGGACTGTCAGAGGTGGATGTTTCTAAAAAAACAAAATGAAAACCAGTGCATTTATGATTCTATGGGCACTGCACTAATACCGATTCCAGTTATAAATATCGGTGCGTTTGTGTGATACTGCACACTAGGGCATTTATGTATCTATAAGCACCGATGCGTTTGTAGATTCCATGTGCACCGCACGAATACCGATACCAATTATAAAGCTCGGTTCCTTTTTGTGATACGGAGCATCGGTGCCTCATAAAGATACATGCACCAGTGCTCTTATACGACCTATGGGCACCGCTTAAATCCCAAGATCAATTAGAACGGCCCCGTGTGTTGTATCACCAACACCAGGCCTGGTGCCGTTGTTTTCCTTAACAGCTCGGTGCATTCTCCTTAGACCGCCTCGGTGTGCTGTCTACAAATACGCACCGGTGCATTAAAACCTGATAAGAGCACCGATGGAAAAACATCCATAATAACCTCCGGAGCCCATTTTTTTTAGTTGTGTTGAATTTCCGTTAAAAGCTTTGCCAAAACCTCCGTTACCAGAAACAGATGTGGTAACATATGCTTTTTTGACAATTTTGGCTAGTATTATAGCACTAAAAACCTCCTTTATAACCTCCACTAGAGGGTATTTTCCTTGTAGTGTGTTTTTGTCTTTGCTAATTGGTTTTGATCTCACATTTTAGCTTCATTCATGTAATCTGAGATGAAATTGCAAAGATGAAAGGTCAATTTCTTGAAGATAAATGTCAATTTCTTGAAGAGAAATGAGGTAAGTTCGTTGTGCACTGGGCAATATTGATCATGAAAATTAGCAAAGACTCATTGAAGCCCGAATTTTTTAAAGACTCTTGCTTACCTTGCATCCTACGAAACAAAATGTTAGGATATTTCAAGACATAGGAAATAGTTAAGAATAAATTAGTCAAGTGTAGAGTTAGGTAAAGTGTGTTTCTTTACCATGTACATTTGTAACTTATAATCTGACGGTCACGATTTGTAGTAATCTGACAGTTATCTCTCTCCTCGATATTAACGACACTTTATTAGTGGCTTAAGACCTGATTGGTCCATGATCTTGATTTAAAGAGCATCGAGGGTCATTTTTCCTATAACTTTTTATGAGAGAAACATATGTAACTTTTCTTTTTATATTAATAAATTTCCTAAAGTGGCCGCGTTGGCTCAGGCCATGGACTGTTTCCCTCTTTGAGGGTTTTAACCACGTAATTATATTGGTGTGTTTATTTCTGATCTATTTGTCAATGGTGACCTTTGGCTTTTGATCTATGGAACTTACCTTGTAAATTCCTACATGGTATCAGAGCTATTTTGAGGGCCACATCAGTTGTTGATCAAAATCCAAAGCCGGTTTCACTGCATGTGAATGTTGTTTTGTAGATATACTATTTCTGAATATTTTTGAGCTTGGAGAACTGCTCTGTTGTGTCCGAAGCATTTATTACAGTGAGGAATGCCTTTCGTTTCATGCGAAAAATTTTCTAGTTGCCCAAGTTATGATAGTTTAGATCTAGAGGTATAAAACATTTGTTTTATAGTTGTATTTGTTAATAGTTCTTCTTATTTCGGTTCCCTCTATTTATTTTCAGCTTTTAGGTTTTATTTATTTGCCCGATCTATACCCTCTTCTCTGTGTATGCTCTTTTCTCTGTGTTGCGTGCGATCTCGGAAAATCAGAAACAGGAAAAGGGATTTTTTTTGCTACGTATGCTCTTTCCCCATGATTTTGTGTGATCTCAGGAAATCAGAAATAGTGAAATATTTGACAGTTTTCGGTAAGGCTAACCGAAATCTAACATTATTCCGTAAGGCTTGCATTTATTTTCTTTTTTTTTCTCCGTTTTTTGTGTTTTTTTGTGCAGGAAAAGGCATGCACACCGATAAAAGAAAAAAAAATTCCTTTCCTCCTTTCAAACAATAACAAAATCATTTTACTATCTCATTTGGTGAGGAGTTATTTTATGAGAAAAGAGGTCTTGGGTTCAAGTTCCTTCTCAAGATTCTTTTGTAAAAAGTTTTTGTTAAAAGGGGCGAATTTTTTTTTAAAAGCCGCACTTCATCCCGTTCCCGTAATTATTCGACACCTTCAACTCATTTTTTCAAAAATGCATAACTTCTTCATCTAGAAGCCGTTTTTTTTAAACGGACTAATTTTTCGAGATATTTCCATTGGAGTAGTTAGTTTCAACTTTTCTTGGCTTCAGTTTTTTTTTAAATGGAAATTTCATGCCTGATTATTCTTAACAACACCAATTATTTCCAATGGCTACCTCACATGGTAGATATACTTAGAAGTAAAGGGCTTTGTATAATAGCCACATGAGTAGAAACTAAACCTTTTAATGATGATAAAGTCGCTAAATGGGAAAATAAACAAGGTCAAGCACGAGGGTTGATAGGAATGTCCATTGCTCAAGATCTTCGATTTCATATCCTTGACATTGACACCCCTCATGAAGCCTTGGACAAGCTAAATACTACCATTGGCATTCAAAATCAAATCAGGGCCCATCATATTGAAAATGAGTTTCTTACTTTGGACCCCAATAATTTCTCCTCTATTGAAGACTTTTTGTCCAAATTCAAGACCCTTAGACTTCTTTTAGAAGGTTATAAGGTCAAAAAGGAAGATAGTAGCCTCATTTATTGTATTCTTGCTCAGCTTGGCTCTGCATACTCTGTATTTGTTTCCACCTTCCATTCCACTAGAGAAGCCATCATTTCTTTAGGAACCACTTACAAGAATCCCTCTTTTGATTCCTTTTGTGATTCTTTGATAAGAGAACAAGAAAAAAGCTTACACCTTGGTCTTATCACTCCTGTAAATGCTTCTAAGAAATCCTTAGTAGCCCAACAAAAATCATATCAAAAAAATCCCAAGAAGAAGTATCCAAAAAAATATGGTCCAAAACCAAACATGGGTCCTAAGCAATTTCAGCCACAAATTTAAAAAGAAACTCACCAAAATGATAAGGAAAATAAAAACAAAGGGAATAAGACCGATAGACATTGAAATTTTGTAATCATGATGGCCATATAGAGTCCGAATGTTTTAAGAAGATGGAAGCTTTAGAAGAAACAATGAAGAAGCACAACATCATTTTGGAGCACTCTTCACCTTCATCTTCAGGAATGGCACTTTCTTCTTTTGGTTGTCAAGAATCAAGATCTGGTTATGCATCAAATGTATCTTCCTCTTCTCATTCTCATGAGTGGCTCATTGATTCTAGAGCTTCTTATCACATGGCCAAAAATAAAGCCATATTTTCTTCTTTAAATGATTGTAACACCAAACATATTTATGTTGGTGATGATAGATCTCTTAGTGTTGTAGGATCTGGAACCATCCATCTCAATAATGGTCAGTTTAATGATGTACGATGTGTTCCTACCTTGTCATGCAACCTTCTCTCTGTTTATCAGATAACTCATTCAGGTGAAGGGAAAATAGTATAATTCTCACCTAATGATGTTGTAATCAAGGACCTCAAAGATCCTAAACATATTTTAGCTACTGGCATTGCTGATGATTCCACAAGGTTGTATAATTTTGACAACTTTGGATCATCATGTCTTCCCTCTATTTTTTTTGTTCATAATGATGAAGTGAGAAAACTTTGGCATGAGCGATTTGGTCACTTAAACTATCGCTCTCTTCAAACTCTATGTAAGGAAAATATGGTAATGGGTCTTCCTATAGTATCTTTCCGAGATGGTTTTTTCTCCAGATGTGTACTCGAAAAAAATCATCAAGATAGTTTTGACAAACGTGCCTCTTAGCATGCTTCAACCCCTTTGCAACTTGTGCACAGTGATTTATGCGGTCCACTTCATGTTGTTTCTTTCTCTGGTTGCATTTACTTCTTAACCTTCATTGATGATTTTTCCATACCCACTTGGGTATACTTCTAAAACTCAAGAGTGAATTTTTTAACATGTTCTTGGCCTTTAAGGCCTTTGTTGAGAATGGAGGAGAATATGTTAACAACAAATTTATCAACTTCTGCACTGAGCATGGAATTCAATTGCAACATAATGTTCCATATACTCCACAACAAAATGGTGTAGCTGAAAAGAATAATCACACCTTAAAATAAATGGCTAATTGTATGCTTCAATCTAAAGGACTTGGTCTCAATTTTTGGGCAGAAGCCATTAATTGTGCAAATTACATAGTAAATCTCACTCTTACTGAGGTTTTAAATAATATAACTCCAGAAGAAGCTTAGAGCTCAATCAAACCAGATGTAAGTCACTTTCTTGTTTTTGGAAGTGATGCTTCGGCCCATATTCCAGATGCAAAACATAAATCCTTAGAACTAAACAGTGAAAAATGCATTTTCATTGGATATTTTGAAGATGTCAAAGGATATATACTTCTTCAACCAAAATCTAAAAATATAATCATTATAAGAGATGTAAAATTTGATGAAAATATATCGACCTGCGAGCCTAGTTTGGCGGGTGTGCCACCTTTGGCCTGCGAGCCTGATTCGACATATGTGCCACCTCTCTCTCTCTCTCTTCTATATTTAATAGCATTCCTTCTAGTTCATATGATGATAGTGAGGATGACAATCCTCCTCCACAACCTCAAATTGTTCCCTTTACTCCACCGCTTCCAAGATGGCTCTGCTCTACTCGGGATGCAACATGTTATCTTGCAATTGACCCTGTCGATCGATGATGTACACGTTCTCAGTTTGAAAGAGCCTCAAAAATAATTTTGAAATGACAGACTTAGGACACTTGCATTATTTCCTTGGTCTTCAAGTCTTTCAATCTAAGGCATTACCCTCTCTTATTCCAAGTATGTTTGTGATATTCTACACCACCTTCACATGGAAGAATGTAATCCATCCCCTTCTCCCTTTCAATCTAGAGTCAAGATTTCAGTCACTTGTACTACCCCTGAATTTGATGCTACCTTATATTGTCAACTTGTTGGTAAACTTCTGTATCTAACCTATACTCGTCCTAACCTTTCCTTTGTCATTGGTCTTATCACTCGATTTATGCACCAACCTCATGAAATTCACTAGAAAGCAGCTAAAAGAATACTTCGATATATTCAAGGTACAGTTCAGTTTGGGATTCATTACAGTGCAGGAGCATCTCCATTGTTGATTGGTTTCACTAATTCTGATTGGGTTGGTGATCCTGATGATCTAAAGTCTACTGCAGGCTATGTCTTCAGTCTTGGATCAGGACCAATTACTTGGTCTTGTAAGAAACAAAGTGCCATATCTCTTTCTTCAGCAAAAGTGGAGCATCGTGGTGTAGTTGAAGCCAACAAGGAAGCCATGTGGCTTCATCAGATCCTGTCTAAATTTGGCCTTCATCAGCAGCATCCAACTACACTTTGGTGTGATAATTAGAGTGTCATTCAGTGACGTAGAGATCCATTTCAACATCAGAAAATGAAACACATTGAACTGAACATACACTAAATCATAAATCTCATTCATGATCGTGTTATTGAAGTGCAGTATTTTCCAACCAATGATCAAGTAGCCAATATCTTTACAAAGGCTCTCACAGAAGCGAAATTTACCAAACTTCGATCCATGCTTGGAGTTTAGGAAAGTTTCCATTAAGGGGGGATAGGCTCTAATGCCTCCTTCCTTCTCCTATTGTGTCACTTTTGTAAATCCTTCAATCCTATCCCAAGTTGTTCTTAAGAGGGGCTGTTAGGATATTTTGACACATAGGAAATAGGATCCTTTTGTGTCACCTTTGTAAATCCTTCAATCCTTGTATAAATTATATACGAGATGCATGTATATATCTAGATTATCCTGATCTAACAATATTTATCTTCTTGCTAAATACAGAACCCTTCCACTGTTAATCTTTTGCAGAAATTAAAATCAATTGCAAACAAATGAAGAAATAAAAACAATCGCACATAACAGAGTTGTTTAACGGGAAAGCCTGAAGCTGAAAACCCCAACTATCATATATTATGTATCATGGAGATCATGTAACAATCTCATACAAAGCTTAGTACATTAAGCTCTCAGTAGAATCAATCGTCACACACTAATTAGAAGAAACCTGCAAATCCATGCACTGATTTCTTGCCACCTGATAGCATGCCTCCACTGCGCAATCCCTGTTGAAGAATGGCTCTGAATGAATTCGAATATACCTTGCTTGCACTGCGCAATCCTCATTAGCAACTCCAATGTGTGTGTGGTGCAATCAATGCATCACTATAGTCACAACAGATAGTCCATCTTTCCCCTTCACCTATCTCTCCACTTGGTCTCCACTGGAACTGACGTGCACTGTAGTTAACTGTTGTATTTGTTCAGTTGATTAATGAGTTATTATTTTTGAATTAATTAACTAATTATTTCACTCCACTCTCACTAGTGTATCATTCAGTTAGACTAGATACAACTAGCTCAATTGAGTTTAACTCCATTAACTGAGTTAAAATGAATAACAACTCCATGAACTACTCTTCCAACTCTATCCTAACTTTGCCACTTCAGTTCTAATTGATTCCTCCATGCATGAACCACCAGTAAACCCTAGGAATTGCGTAATTCCTTCAGCCCACTGATTTGACAAATATGTACACTGAAATTAAGTGCTCCAAGGGAATAAGTTGATGTTTATTGTCGGATTATTATTAAGAGCTATTAATAATCGACACTTCTATTTTTAGATCGACGATCTATAAATAGACTTCGCCTAATATTCTAAAAATATGATTTCATCTAATTTTTCCAACTTGACCAACCATCCACAAATACCATCCTGCAACTTCTGAAATATGATCACCATGTCTAAAAATAGACATAGTCTAAAAATAGACTTGCACCTAAAAATAGCCTGTGGTCCCACTTAGTGAAGGCGACTCATTTTCAATAAGCTCATCATCTTGTTGAATCTCAACAATCCTATCCCAAGTTCTTCTTAAGGGGGGATGTTAGGATATTTCGACACATAGGAAATAGTTAAGAATAACTTAGTCTAGTGTAGAGTTAGGTAAAGTGTGTTTCTTTACCATGTACATTTGTAACTTTTAATCCAACGGTCACGATTTGTAGTGATATGATGGTTATCTCTCTCCTCGGTATTAATGACACTTGATCTGTGACTTAACACCCGATTGGTCCATGATCTCTATTTAAAGAGCATGGTGGGTCATTTGTCCTGTAGTCGTTTATGAGAGAAACATATGTAACTTTTCTTTTTATATTAATAAATTTCCTGAAGTGGCCACATTGGCTCAGGCTGTGGACTATTTCCCTCTTTGAGGGTTTTAACCACGTGATTATACTGGTGTACTGCTCTGTGATCTTTTTGTGAGCGGTGACCTTTGGCTCTTGATCTCCGGAACTTACCTTATAAATTCCTACACAGAAGCTATAAGTGTCCAAAAGAGCTTTGTGTCATGTTTGGCATGCATTTTTGACACCTTTTCCATAGCTGGGATGAGACCTACCCTTGAGGAAAATGACCTTCATGATGTTTGTAATATATGTCTACACCCCTATAATGTTCAACACCTTCTGGATCTCTAAAAATAGGATCACATCATGGTAGGAAGAATGCCCTATATGAACAAAAGGGAAAAAATTAGAAAAAATGATGATGCCTTTTGCAATGCTTAACAATACGGATAAATAAAATCTATTGATCAAGAAACATTAAAGATCTAGTTTCTAATATTTATTGCATAATTAATCAAAAAACAGTGAAGATATAACTAATATTTGGAGCTCATATAAGATATCTCAACCTTCGTAGGCTATCAGATCCAAATTTCTTGGCAATTTAATGTAAATACCAACCCAGGAATATTTGGGATAAGAAGGGAATTTAGGGAGTAGAGGGCTATGCGACTTAGAACCCTAGTTGCAGCTTCCCTCTAGTTTGTGTTTCCGTTTTCTTTTCTTCCTGTTCACGATGCCGAAGCATTCTTATAGATCGTCCATTGGTGCTACCATTGTCGCCTCACTCCTCCTGTCGCTTCCCTTTCCTCTTTGGATTATGCTCTACAGCTGCCGCCATTTTCCCTGGTCTGGGTTTGCAGTGTGTTGTTGTGGAGCTGCTCTAGGTTTTGATGCTTGCAATATTTTTCCACTACCCTGCCATATTTGCAGCCTTGTGCTCTTTCTCACCTATGATTTATGATCCTATTTTCTGGAAAAAAAATTCTTCATTATTGGGTGTTTTTCTCAAGTGGAACAGATATTGGTAGGGTTGAGTCAGTTAGTTAGGTAGTTAGAGGGGTAAAGGAAGGAAGTTACAAATTGAATGGTGATCTAGGAGGATCTTCCATAGTCCAAGTTCAACAATAAAATCCAGTATAGCCTTCAGTTTTTCAATGATCCGGATGAGAAGGAAATATTCAATTAATTCATGGTGAAAGTTTTTCATTCAAATGATGTGTCAAAGGTGTATTAAACCTATGGTTATAAATCCTAAGTTTTAAACTATATGGTGAACCTAAGCTAAGGTGAAAATGTAATGGTGTAATGTGAAAGGACATAAGTGGAAATACTACATGGTGTTGTAACCTACAGCTCTAAACCTAGTGCAAACCAAAACCCATGTTAAGTGGAGACCTAAGTGCATAAACCATATGATATCGCAAATGGTGTTAAACCATATGTAACAATGTTTAAACTATGTAATGGTGTTAAATCTAAGTAAAAAACATATGATATCAGTCTTAACCGCGTGGGAGAAGACATTTGGGAAGAAATCACAGACAACATGTGAACGGTTGGAATGTTAACACGTAGTTGCAGCTTACCACCAGAAGACTACAGTCAGGGCGCGACTGTCACATGGACAGTCGACAACCCGTAACCGTCATAGCTTGACTGCCGATGTGGCAGTTAGCCAGTCGACCACCAGTATCTCACCTACCACATGGAGCAATTAGCTGCACCGTCAAAGCTTTTTGCCAGAACAAAACCATCAGGGTCTAATTTTATCATATAGTTTAAAAATGGGTTTTGTTGTTAAAAGCACCATATATTAATAACCTCACCATGTAACTAATCCTAAGGTGTAACACCATTATTGCACCGAGAACATTCAATATATCTAACAAAAAACCATGTGCCATGTTAATCCCAAGAGGTTTGACCTGAACTTGGCCCGAGGCTTATAAAAGTTAACCATGACACCGTGAGTGGAGAGAGTGCTTTTTTTAGCCTTGTTC
The DNA here is from genome assembly GCA_034641835.2 of Pinus albicaulis. NCBI lineage: Eukaryota > Viridiplantae > Streptophyta > Pinopsida > Pinales > Pinaceae > Pinus > Pinus albicaulis. Next base: position 597,373,910 of record CM076580.1, read on the forward strand.
AGAATTTCATGAAGAGAGGAGGAAGTTTTGTTTTTAGTATATCTTGGTCATCTGGAGGTGGAATTCGGCGGCAAGATAGGAATTGGAAAGCTAGGAAGGAGAGATTTTGATTGATAGAGACTAGAGGTGCCTACGAGCACGTTCAGTCTGGTGAATTTCTACGTAAATATTTCCTTGGGTAATTCCTTAATCAAACGGATGCCCATCTTGAAAGAAGACCTGGAGACATAGTCCACCAAGGACGAACTCTGTAATCAATGCTTGTTGTTTTCTATCTCTTTTCTTTACTGAAAATTCATGTTTAAATGTGCTTCTTAAGTTATGGATTAAGTCGAAAAATTAATTGATTTCCTTTAGTCTTCCACACTAAGCGATCGAGTTAACAATCAATTTAGTTTGGCGAATATTTAGTCCTATTTCAGATCTATTTCAGATCATATTTTGGTATCAGAGCAGGTTTCGTTTTGTAGGATTTTTTCCAGTGAAAGTTAACCAGGTCCAGGTTGCAATGTGGAGAAGGAACACTCGAGGAGTTAGACCCAGAAGTTGAAAAGCGAAAATTCGTTCAACGATCAATAATGGGAGGATTCGATGCAGGTGAAACTTCTGAAGTGAAGGTCATGGGTGAGGAACATATTCAACAATTTTTTTTGAACATGTAGCGGATGTTGGGAGAACTCTATGAAGATAAGAAGGTGATAGATGCAGCTTCTTATTCAAAGGCGACAAATAAGGAAAAGGAAAAAGGAAAATTTGATAAACTTCCTTCTCCTTCATAATAGTCCTCTTCTTATTCTTCTTCTTCTTCTAGTTTAGATTCTGAAATAGAAAAGAAACATCAGAAATATTCTCTTTTTAAACTTGATGTAAAATTTGAACTACCTATTGATTATGGTGAAATGAATCCTAAAAATTTAGATAAGTGGATTAAGCATTTAGAAGTGTATTATATAATTTGGAACATTTCTGATGAAAGAACAAAAATTCAGTTAGATGCACTTAGAATGGGGGGAACAACTTTAACCTGGTGGGAAAGTAAAACTCAAGTAGATTTAAAGAAGAAAGGTAACATCATATCTTCATGGTCTAAGTTTTTAAAATCTCTCATAAAAAAATTATATCCTTTGGGATACATCCAGCAAGTTGTTATAGATTGGTAGCATTTGAGGCAAGGTAAAGGGCAGAATGTTCACGACTTTACTCAGGAGTTCAGGAAGAAAGTTTTGGCACTTAGTATTCCATTAGATACACATGAAAATTTATTAAAGTACATTGACAGTTTGCATTCTTATTTACAACATATTTTATTGATGTTTAATCCCACTGACTTTGATGAATTGTGTGTTCAAGCCATAGATATTGAATCAGGTGGAAGATCATTTAAGTTTTCATAGAAAGCATCCAAACAGTTTTAAATAAAGTATTCCAAAGAAAATAAGAGGAATAACTATTCGAAGGGAAAGAAAGCAACAAAAACTCAGAAGGAAAGTGAAATATCTACTTGTACTCACTTCTAGAGGATCGGACATGATGAAGCCAGATGTTCGAAACTTCACCTAGAATTCAAACCAAAGAAGTTCCAAAAAATGAAACGTGAAAAGAAAGCTAACAAAACAATCCAAAAATATTTGGGCTCTAACTCAAGTGACAAAAGGAAAATAACCGCAATGGTTTCGACAGTTAAAAGTTTTGATGCTAGTTCAAGTTCTAGTACTTCTGCATCTTTTTCAAACATAAATCATCTCGATGAGGATAAAAGAGTTGAATTATTTCACATAAGGATAACTTATAATCACACAAAAATAGACACATTATTTGATAGTGGATCACAACCAAATTTAATATCTGAATAATTAGTTAAGAAATTGGGTTTGGAGACACAAAATCATCCAAGACCATAACCATTAGGTTGGCTAAACTAAAAGACTCAAATTAATGTCACAAAGCAGTGTCGTTTAAAATTTTCCATCATGGCTATTTACATTGATGAAGTGGATTTAGATGTGATTCCATTATACATATGTGGAGTAGTGCTAGGAAGTCCTTACCTCTATGATCGTGATGTTTTGTTTCATAGGAAAGATCATAAATATCACCTTAAGAAAGATGGGATCGAATACATTTTCAGGGCACATAAAATCAAAACACAATTGGAATTAGTTACTGCTAATCAAATGAAGAGGCTAATAAGTTCAAGTAAAAGATATGTACTCATGGTCGTAAAAGAAAAACATAAGGATCAACATGATGCTTTTTCAGGCTGTGAATTTCATTTTAAAGATAATTTGGTTAAAGTGGTAGATTATTTTCAAAGTCTATTTAAAGAACCAAAACATTTGCCTCCTAAACAAGAAATACAACATGAGATATAATTTATGTATGATGCCCCTCTTCCTAATGTTGGAATGTATCGCATGTCAGTCATAGAGAATGAAGAAATAAAAAAACAAATCCAAGAGCTGGTTGAAAAAGGCTTCATTCGACCCAGTTCATCTCCATGTGGTTCACCAATAATTTTGTTTCCTAAGAAATGCGGGGCATGGAGACTGTGTGTCGACTTTAGGGCCTTAAAAAAAATCACAATCAAGAACAGGTATCCTCTTCCCAGGATAGATGATTTACTTGACCAGTTGAAAAATGTTGTTTATTTCACTAATTTGGATTTGTGTAGTGGATATCATCAAATTCGCATTGTATAAAATGACATCTGGAAAACTACATTTAAAACTAGGCAGGGGATATTTCAATGGTTAGTGATTCCTTTTGGTTTGTGTAATGCTCTAGCAACTTTCATGCGGGTTTTGAATGATGTATTTCGTCCATACATTGATAAAGTTTTCATAATATACTTAGATGATATCTTGATTTTCACTTCCAGTATGGAAGAGCATGTTAGGCATGTTAAAAAGATCTTCGAAGTGTTGCAAAGGGAAAAACTATACCTTAAATTGTCCAAATGTGAGTTTGGGAAAATTTCATTGATTTATCTTGGTTACATAGTTGGAGGTGGTCATTTGAAAATAGATCCAGCTAAAATCGATGTGATTGTTGAGTGGCCAAGACCACAGAATGTGACTGAAGTTAGGAGTTTCTAAGGTGTTGTTCAATATTGGAGAAAATCCATTTCTCAGTTTTCTTTTATTTCATCACCGTTACATGCTTTAACATGTTCTAAAGTTTCCTTTCAGTGGGGAGGGAAACAAAAAAAAAAATTGATACACTTAAGGAGAAAATTGTCACATCACCAATCTTAGCTTTACCAGATCTTCAACAGCCATTCGAAATTGAAACAGATTCTAGTGGTTATGTAATGGGTGCAGTCTTACTTAAAAAACGGAAACCTATTTGTTTTCATTCAGAAACTTCTTCTAAGGAAATTGAAAATTATCCGACATATGATAAAGAGTTGTTTTCTTTGTTTGAAAGTGTTAAGAAATGGAAACACTACTTAATGGGTAAGGAAACAGTGATTCACACAGATCATCATCTGCTTCAGTACCTTCAGTTTCAGACTAAGTTGCAACAATCTCACTATTATAGATGGATGGGATTTATTTAGAAATTTCACTTAGTAATTAAGTACAAGAAAGGTGTAACAAACAAAGTAGTTGATATGTTGTCTAGACCATATTTGAATGCTTCAATAATGCTGCTGAATAATTCTTTAAAACATGAAATTTATTTAGAAAAATATAGTAGAGATGTTGATTTCAAAGATATTTATGAATCACTAACTCATGGTACTCAGGTGGAAGAAGTAAATTTTCATTTTCATGATAGGTTGTTATATCATCTGGGTAAGTTGTGCATACCACAGACAGAAAGGGTGCATGTTATTTGGGAAGCACATTCTTCTTGCATTTCATGACATTTTGGCATAAGAAAGACTATAATGGTGCAAATTCAAATTTATTTCTACTGGCCTTGCGTGTATGAAACAAGTGTTAAGTACATTAAAGGATGTGTTATGTGTTCAACCAGCAAGCCAAGCAATCGAAATATTGGCTTGTATATTCCACTTTCAGTTCCTTAACGACCATGGGACAACATATCCATGGAATTTGTTGGAGGACTTCCTATGTCCAGGAGAGGGAATGATTAAATATATTTCATGGTTGATCGTTTCAGCAAAATGTGCATTCTTGTTCATGCAAAAATCAAGTGATTGTTGAACAGACTGCACAGATGTTCAACAGGTATGGGTTCATTTTTGGTTACCTACTTCCATCATTTCCGACCGAGACACTCTCTTTATAGGAGATTTTTGGTCCACTTTGTGGGGAATCATGGACACAAATATGAAGAGGAGCACAACTTTTCATCCACAGACCGACGGGAAGACATAAGTGGTAAACAAGATAGTGATACATATTCTCATATGTTATTGCAGCAAACATCCTAGATTGTGGGATGAATATTTACCTTATGTGCATCATGCTTATAATCGAGCCTTACATTCTTCAACTAAGCGATCACCATTTGAAACATGTTTTGGGTATCTACAAAGTCACCAATGGATTTCATGTTTGGTGAAGAAGAAAAACTGGATGGACATGAAGATACAAATAAAGCAGTTAAGTTAATTCAACAGATACAATAGATACATGAAGCAGTGCAGGATCTGTTAGAGAAGAGTTATGCCAAGTACAAAATGAGCCATGAAAAGCATCGAGGGATCATCATTTTCAGGTCGTTGATCAGGTATGGTTGTATATCAGTAAAGACAAGTTGAAAGGAGAAGGTAAGAAACTGAAACCCATCAGGTATGGTCCTTCAAGATTGTTGAAAAGATCAGAAATAATGCATTCCAGTTAGATTTACCTCCTTACGTGCGTATTTATTCACTTGTAAATGTAAAAAATCTGAAGTTTTATGAACCTCTGATGATCATTGATATAGAGGAAGATACAAAGATCCCTACAGTTGATGATTTTTCACCTGAGTATATGAATGAGTTGCAAGAAGATACCATCATGGACAGGAAGGTTCGCACTTCAAGGTGTGAAGATGTTGAATATATTTGAGTGAGACTCGAAGGCATGAATCCAAGCAAGCCGAGGTGGATGGAAATTGGAAGAGTGAGGGAGTTGTACCCTCACCTCATGTCTGCTTAAATCAAAATTTTGTTGGTCTAAAAGCTTTCAAGTGGAGATGATTGATCCAAGAGGATCTTGCATAGTCCAAGATAGACAAGAAATTCCAGTATAGCCTTCAGTTCTTTAGTGATCCATATGATAAGGAAATCTTCAATTGGTTCATGGTGCAAGTTTTTCATTCAAATGATGTGTCAAAGTTGTGTTAATCCTATGGCTAGAACTCCTAAGTTTTAAACTATATGGCGAACCTAAGCTAAGGTGAAAATTTCATGGTGTAATGTGAAAGGACCTAATTGGCAAGACTACATGGTGTTGTAACCTAAAGCTCTAAACCTAGCGCATACCAAAGCATATGCTAAGTGGGGACCTAAGTTCATAAACCATATGATAGCACAAATGGTGTTAAACCATATGTAATAATGTTTAAACTATGTAATGGTGTTAAAAATAAGTAAAAGCTATATGATATCAGTCTTAATCGCATGGGAGAAGACCATCGGGCAGAAGGCATAGATAACATGTGAATGGTTGGAATGTTAACGCGCAGTTGCAGCTTACCACCTAAAGACCGTAGTCAAGGCGTATCTGTCACATGGACAATCGACAACCCGTAACTGCCAGATCTTGACTGCTGATGTGGAATTCAGCCAGTCGACTGCCAGTATCCCGCTTGTCACATGGAGCAATTAGCCGCACTGTCAGAGCTTTCCACCAGAGAAAAACCATCAGGGTCTAATTTCATCATATAGTTTAAAAAGGGGTTTTGTTGTTAAAAGCGCTATGTATTAATAACCTCACCATGTAACAAATCCTAAGGTGTAACACCATTATTGCACCAAGAACATTCAATCTATCTAATGAAAAACCATATGCCATGTTAAGCCTGAACGGTTCGACCTGATCTTGGCCTGAGGCTTATAAAAGTTAACCATGGCACCATGAGTGGAGAGACTGTTTCTTTTAGCCTTGTTCAGAATTTTGTGAAGAGAGGAGGAGGTTTTCTTTTCAGTGTATCTTAGTTTTCCAGAGGCAGAATTCGGCACCGAGACATGCATTGGAAAGATAGGAGGGAGATATTTATGTTGATAGAGACCATAGGTGCCTGCACGCACGTCCAGTCTAGTGAATTTATATGTAAAGACTTCCTTGGATCATTCCCTAATCAAACAGACACCCATCTTGAAAGCGGACCCGAAGACATAGTCCACCAGGGACAAACTCCGTAATCAATGTTTGTTGTCTTCTATCTCTTTTCTTTGCTGAAAATTTATGTTTAATTGTGCTTCTTAAGTTCTCGATTAAGTCAAAAAATCAATTTATTTCCTTCAGTCTTCCACACTAAGCGATCAAGTTAAAAATCAATTCACTTTGGTGAATATTCAGTCCTATTTCAGATATTTCAATTGTCTAACATATGATCCAATGGTGCAGATAGGTACACAGTGGTAGCTAGGGGATTTGTTTTAAAAGAGAAGTGCCTTACAATGTAAATATTTCAATCGTCTAAAATTTGATCCAATGGTGCAAACAGGTATACAGTGGCAGTTGGGGGAGCTATTTTCAAAGAGGAATGCTACGCGGCTACGTGGCTTGGAACCCTAGTTTCTGCTACCCTCTAGTTTGTGTTGTTGTTCTTTTTTATTCCTATCTCCGATGTTGAAGCCTTCTTCTGCACCGTCTGTTGGTGCTACCGTTACCGCCTCACTCCTCATGTCTCTTCTCTTTCCTCTTTGGGTTGTGCTTTGTCCCTTCCCCTATTTTCCCTTGTCCAGGTTTTTAGTGTGTTTTTGTATTCTCTTGGTTTTGATGCTTGCAGTATTTTTCCGCCACCCCGCCATATTTTTTTCCCTGTGTTCCTGCTCACACGTGAGTTATGAGCCTATTTTGTACATTTTTTTCCTTTTTATTGGGTATTTTTATTAGGTGGAACAAAGATTGGTAAGGCTGAGTCAGTTAGTTAGGTAGTTAGAGGGGTAAAGGAAGAAAGTGATTGATCAAATGGACTAAAATATTTCAATATTCTAGGTGAAACTTTTGAAGTGAAGGTCATGGGTGAGGAACATATTCAAAAAAAAAATTTGAACATGCAACGGATGTTGGGAGAACTCTATGAAGATAAGAAGGTGATAGATGCAGCGTTTTCTTCAAAGGCGACATAGAAGGAAAAGGGAAAAGGAAAAGTTGATAAAACTCCTTCTCCTCCATCATATTCATCTTCTTATTCTTATTCTTATTCCAGTTCAGATTCTGAAACAGAAAAGAAACATCAGAATTATTCTCTTTTGAAACTTGATGTAAAATTTGAACTACCTATTTATGATGGTGAAATGAATCCTGAAAAATTAGATAATTGGATTAAGCATTTAGAAGTGTATTGTAGAATTTAGAACATTTTTTATGAAGGAAAACAAATTTAGTTAGCTACACTTAGAATGGGGGGGAACAACTTTAATCTGGTGGGAAAGTAAAACTCAAGTAGATTTAAAGAAGAAAGGTAAATTCATATCTTCATGGTCTAAGTTTTTAAAATATCTCATAAAACAAATATATCCTTTGGGATACATGCAGCAAGTTGTTATATATTGGTAGCATTTGAGGCAAGGTAAAGGGCAGAATGTTCACGAGTTTACTCATGAGTTCGGGAAGAAAGCTTTGGCACTTGGTATTCCATTGGATACACATGAAACTTTATTGAAGTACATTGACAGTTTACATTCTTATTTACAACATATGTTATTGATGTTTAATCCCACTGACTTTGATGAAGTGTGTGTTCAAGCCATACATATTGAATCAGGTGGAAAATCATTCAAGTTTTCATAGAAAGCATCCAAACAATTTGAAATCAAGGATTCCAAAGACAATAAGAGGAATAACAGTTCAAAGGGAAAGAAAGCAATAAAAACTCAGAAGGAAAGTGAAAGACCTACTTGTACTCACTTCTAGAGGATCGGACATGATGAAGCCAAATGTTGGAAACTTCACCCTGAACTCAAACCAAAGAAGTTCCAGAAAATGAAAGGTGAAAAGAAGGCTAATACAATAATCCAAAAAGATTTGGGCTCTGACTCAGGTGACGAAAGGAAAATAACTACAATGGTTTCGACAGATAAAAGTTCTAATGCTAGTTCAAGTTCTAGTACTTCTATATCTTTTTCAAACATAAATCATCTCGATGAGGATAACTTATAAGAACACACAAATAGACACATTATTTGACAGTGGATCACAACCAAATTTAATATCTGAAGAATTAGTTAAGAAATTGGGTTTGGAGACACAAAATCATCCAAGACCATAACCATTAGGTTGGCTAAAATAAAAGACTCAGATTACTATCACAAAGCAGTGTCATTTAAAATTTTCCATCACGACTAATTACATTGATGAAGTGTATTTAGATGTGATTCCATTATACATATGTGGAGTAGTGCTAGGAAGTCCTTACATCTATGATCGTGATGTTTTGTTTCATAGGAAATATCATAAATATCACCTTAAGAAAGATGGGATCGAATACATTGTCAGGGAACATAAAATCAAAACACACTTGGATTTAGTTACTACTAATTAGATGAAGAGGCTAATAAGTTCAAGTAAAAGATATGTACTCATGGTTGTAAAATAAGAACATAGGATCAACATGATGCTTTTTCAGGTTGTGAATCTCATTTTAAAGATAATTTGGTTAAAGTGGTAGATTATTTTCAAAGTCTATTTAAAGAACCAAAACATTTGCCTCCTAAATGGGAAATAAAACATGAGATACAATTGTTGTATGATGCCCCTCTTCCTAATTTCGAAATGTATCGCATGTCAGTCATAGATAACGAAGAAATAAAGAAACAAATCCAAGTGCTAGTTGAAAAAGGCGTCATTCGACCCAGTTCATTTCCATGTGGTTCACCAATAATTTTGGTTCCTAAGAAATACTGAGCATGGAGAATGTGTGTCGAATTTAGGGCCTTAAAAAAAATCACAATCAAGAACAGGTATCCTCTTCCCAGGATAGATGATTTACTTGACCAGTTGAAAAATGTTGTCTATTTCACTAAGTTGGATTTGCGTAGTGGATATCATCAAATTCGCATTGCAGAAAATGACATCTGGAAAACTGCATTTAAAACTAGGCAGTGGATATTTGAATGGTTAGTGATGCCTTTTGGTTTGTGTAATGCTCCAGCAACTTTCATGCAGGTTATGAATGATGTATTTCATCCATACATTGATAAATTTGTCATAATCTACTTAGATGATATCCTGATTCTCAGTTCCAGTATGGAAGATCATGTTAGGCATGTTAAACAGATCTTCGAAGTGTTGCAAAGGGAAAAACTATACCTTAAACTGTCCAAATGTGAGTCTGGAAAAATTTCATTGATTTAGCTTGGTTACATAGTTGGAGGTGGTCATTTGAAAATAGATCCAGCTAAAATCGATGTGATTGTTAAGTGGCGAAGGCCACAGAATGTGACTAAAGTTAGGAGTTTCTAAGGTGCAGTTCAATATTGGAGAAAATTCATTTCTCAGTTTTCTTTGATTGCATCACTGTTACATGCTTTAACATGTTCTAAAGTTTCCTTTCAGTGGGGAGGGAAACAAACAAACAAAAAAATTGATACACTTAAGCATAAAATTGTCACAACACCAATCTTAGATTTACCAAATCTTCAACAGCCATTCGAAATTGAACCAAATGCTAGTGGTTATGTAATGGGTGCAGTCTTACTTCAAAAAAGGGAAACCTTTTTGTTTTCATTCAGAAACTTTTTCTAAGGTAGTTGAAAATTATCTGACATATGATAAAGAACTGTTTTCTTTGTTTGAAAGTGTTAAGAAATGGAAACATTACTTAATGGGTAAGGAAACAATGATTCACACAGATCATCATCCACTTCAGTACCTTCAGTCTTAGACTAATTTGCAACAATCTCGCCATTATAGATGGATGGGATTTATTCAAAAATTTCACTTAGTAATTAAGTACAAGAAAGGTGTAACAAACAAAGTAGCTGATATGTTGTCTAGACCATCTTTGAATGATTCAGTAATGCTGCTGAATAATTCTTTAAAACATGAAATTTATTTAGAAAAATATAGTACAGATGTTGATTTCAAAGATATTTATGGATCACTAACTCATGGTACTCGCGTGGAAGAATTCAATTTTCATTTTCATGATAGGTTATAGTATCATCTAGGTAATTTGTGCATACCATAGACAGAAAGGTTGCATGTTATTCAGGAAGAACATTCTTCTCACATTTCAGGACATTTTGGCGTAAGAAAGAGTCACAATGGCGCAAATTCAAAGTTATTGCCACTGGCCTCACATGTATGAAACAATTGTTAAGTACATTAAAGGATGTGTTATGTGTTCAACCAAGAAGCCAAGCAATCGAAATATTGGCTTGTATATTGAATAGACTGCATAGATGTTCTTTCAACAGGTATGGGTTCATTTTGGGTTACCTACTTCCATCATTTCCAACCAAGACAGTCACTTTATAGGAGATTTTTGGTCCAATTTGTGGGGAATCATGGACAAAAAGCTGAAGAAGAGCACAAATTTTCATCCATAGACCGACGAGCAGACATAAGTGGTAAACAAGACAGTGATACATATTCTCATATGTTATTGCAGCAAACATCCTAGGTGGTGGGAAGAATATTTACCTTATGTGCATCGTGTTTATAAATCGAGCCTTACATTCTTCAACTTAGCGATCGCCATTTGAAGCATGTTTTGGGTATCTACAAAGTCACCAATGGATTTCATGTTTGGTGAAGACAATAAAGTGTATGAACATGAAGAGACAAATAAAGTAGCTAAGTTCATTCAAAGGATACGATAGATACATGAATTAGTGCAGGATCAGTTAGAGAAGAGTTATGCCAAGTACAAAATGCGCCATGACAAGCATCAAGTCGATCATAATTTTTAGGTAGGTGATTAGGTATGGTTGTATATCAGTAAAGACAGGTTGAAAGGAGTGTTGAACCCTTAGTTAAACTGAGAGGAGGGGGGGGGTGAATCACTTTAACACATTCATGGACTTTTAAAACTTTTTCATTAACACTTGTTTACACCTTCATTTCATGTTCAACTTAACATGTGAGTAATCTTAGAATGTGAGCAGCAAGCATTAATATAATGTAACAGTAGACTTAATTTGAGAGCAGTAAGTATTAAGCACATGATATAAACCAGATCAACACATAAACATCATGCACAGAGACACTAGATATAAGTGGAAACCCATAAAGGGAGAAAACCACATCTTATAATTTTTGTGATGCAAAGGCAAGCTCCAACTCCCTCTCACCACTGATTTTTTGTAGGCACCAACCTATAGGAGGCTCCAACCCCAATTCTGCAAGCTACAACTTGCAAGGAAGCTCCAACTCCCATCAATTTTCTACAGGCACCAACCTATAGGAGGCTCCAACCTCAGTCAGCTACAACTGACATCTATCAAGCTACAACTTGATAGGGAAGTTCCAACTTCCTTACTCTTTCAAAAGAAAAACACTTGCTGATTTACCTTGGATATCAGCTCTGTTCTGTACCTTCTCTTCTGCCATTCAACAGTCCTCATATCTGTCCTTATATCATTTCTACATCTTCTCAGATTCACTATCAGCTTCTCCTTCTTCTTTGCTCAGCTCCTCCTTCTACTCTGCCTCAATGCTTCATTCTGCATTCTCTGAATTTTCACAACATCTTGTTCTTCTCCTCCTTATTCTTATCTTCTATTCCTCAATTCCATACTCTGCATTCTCTATATTCACTCTCTCTAACCTCTTGCAGCTTTCTTATTTTCTTCAACTCTCTTCAATTATGCTGCACACTCTCTTCTTCTCTCACTCTGTTTTTGTAACCTTCTCCCCTTGGATATTACCCTGTTTTATACAAAATAACTTCATGGCTATTTGTATTCTACTGGTGAATTCGAAATGGACAGCCATGTCTCTTTTCCTTCTGCCTTGTCATATCTTTTATCCGCTCATTCAGAAAATATAACTATAGGTACCAATTTAACATTACAGTGGGATATTTGTTCTCTTCTGGAGACTTTCCAATGCATCACAACAATATTAATCAATTAAAAATTTACATTTCACCTTTTCGGTTACATACAAACAATTTCACTCAGCCCGTTTTCTGGCCTTTGGATTTGCTAGTTTTGTCTTTTTCTGTTGCTGTTAAGAAACTGTTTTGCATACTCTATTTACTACTACTCTGTGCACCTACACATGTACACCTGACAAGTTCATTCCTGTGCATATTCCTGTTCATCGTGATTGTGTGTCTGTTGTATATAGATCGTTGCGTTACAATACATATGACTGCTGACTTTAAATCTGGACAAATTCCAATGCTTTGGTTTCCTTTACTGGTAATTTAAATAACTGAATGCGGGGGCTTTAATATTTCCATGGTTATAAACCCAATATATTCCCTGTATGCAAGTTTCTCTCCTTATATTATTTCAAGCAATTAACATTCATTCTCGGCATTATTATTTTGATATTCGAACCTTATTATCAACCCTTTTATATAATGCTCTGCGACATATCCACCATCAAGCGCACCAGTCTAGTTATTTCTTTTCTCTATTGAACTCCGACCCATTTAACATTTGAATAAATCACTTAATTTAATAACTCGGGCCCACAGGGTTATTCAACGCATATCACAATTCTTCATAGTATATGTTGGTCTATACATAATAAACCAATAATAAATCTTCACTTTTCACATATGTTAACATATATGACACCTTCAACAGCCGATGCGATTAATCACAATTGAATTCTTCTGATTGCGATCAAATGCTGATGCAATGAATCCCTTTTCCAAAGTTTTCCAACTGTGATTGATTGCAATCGCAAACTTTATTAACCTGCTCTACTATGTCAGCTTGTTCCGATTGCGATTAATCGCAATCGCAACTTTTAGTTGCAATTTCCACTGCCCTGCTTTCACTCCGATGCGATTGACCATTGTTTACCAGAACTCAACCATATATGAATCATAGTTTATAAGCCCATCGGGTCAGGAACTCAATCGTAATCGCAATTTTCATTTGCATGTTCCGATGTTCTTATGCTCTGATGCTCCGATGTGATCACTCTGATCCGATGCGACGCGATTACTCTGATTCGATGCGATGTGATTAATCGCAATCGCAACATTTAGTTTCATGTTCCGATATTCCTATGCTCTGATTCTTTGATGCGATTAGGCTAGAATTCAAACACATATTAATCATGATTTATAAACTCATCAAGTCCGGGCTTCAATCGCAATCGCAACTTTCTGTTCATATGATCCACTGCCAACCTTTTTTCCGATGCGATTGATGAGGGTCCCACCATGTGGTACTTTTCTTTTGATAGAACCTTTGGTTCTTTAGATCGTGCGCTACACACACACACACACACACACACACACACACACACACACACACACACACACACACACACACACACACACACACACACACACACATATATATATATATATATATATATATATGCTTTGGTCCTTTATATAGAGCGCAATATATGTAACACGCTGCATATATATATGCTTCCGCTTCAGTTCTAATGTATCCTCCAGCTTGGGTTTTGATTCTCGGAATTTTATGTGGGGTCCCACTTGCGTATTAACTTTGGTTTATATGCACGCACTTACATAAGGTTTTCAGTCATCCACCTTATATATATATCCACATACCAACTTCATTATATAGGGTTCAGCTTCATATATATATATATATATATATATATATATATATATATATATCAATACATTATAGCTGATTTCAACAAACATTAAGAACCATTATAACAGAGTCTTTGGGCCCACCTTCGTCCATGTTGTATTAATGTATACTATGTCTTGAGTGTATCATTATAACTGTATTTCACCATTGTATTCAATCATCTTTGAAATGAAATTTCACGGCCCACAATATTCAAGCGCTCCACAATTACAAATGCCCATGGGATGAAAGAGATGTCCCGAGCCCATAGCAATTGTTTCATCTGCTTCCTAGGCTACCTCCTTTCCTTGTCTGATGCTGCTCCTTTGCTTCCTTTTTTCGCTTCTTTGCTACCTCTGCTACTTCTTTATCTCTTCCTTTCTGCTATATCTGTTGCCTTAGTTTCTTTGTGCTCCTTTATCTGTCTCTACCATTTCTTCTGCTCTGTTGCAACCCTGTTGTTTGACTGTTACATTTCAACAGTCTTCTTCCGCCTATCTCCTTTGCGCTTCTTGCTTCTCTCTGCTTCTTTGATATCTTTGCTACTCTCTTTTCTGCCTCTGCTACTTGTCTTATGCTCTCTCTGCTACCTCTGCTTCTTGTCTTTTTCATTGTTGCCTTTGCTACTGCTTTTCTTTGTTACTGTTTCAGGTGTTCCTCCTTTCCATCTCCTTTGCCATCAATGACAACATTTCCAAGAGTCTCCCCCTTTGGCGTTGATGACAACTCATCCACCAATAATCCAATGCTTTTTCCAAGTTTTCCTCTGCCTAGCTTCTTTTAGAAGACCCTTTCTACTATTTCCTGCTTTTCCTCCCCCTTTGACATCAATGGAAAAGGGTTGCACATTGCTCAGTCTAGATTCTGTCTTTGCATTTCCTCTCTCTGATTTGTCTTTAGACCACCTTCTTCTGAATTTTTACCCTGCTGCTTCAGACAGGTGTACAAGACTTGTTGAGAGAACACTTTGAGGATTATTGATCTTGAATGTACACTACAAGTTGATACAATCCCAAAGCACTGACTCCTTTCACTTGTATAAAGCAGAAAGTGAGGATAATGACACTTCATAGAACACATTGTACCAACTTTATCTAATCAGAGATGCATCACTAGATTAAACCTAAAATACTAAGAATGCTTCAAATATACTTCAGTCTCTATCTGATGTAGTGCGCCAATAAATTTCTGTTGAGGAATATTGTGGATGGAATATGTCTTCTTCTGCAATACTCATCTGTAGTACAGCATTTGTTCAATTGTGATGAAGCCAATATGTCTTTTATAGCTATGGTTTACTTTTCTTGCCTGTTAGTGATGATTTGAGCTAGGATGCTGATAATAATAGTACACTTAATAGCTGCAGGTCCTTGTTACTGATATGATCAATGAATCAACTAGAATTTTATCTAAGAGATCAAATTCTTTTACTGCTTGCATAATGTACTTTCAAAAAGAACCCTTGAGAGTAGATACATTCAGTGTATTATTCAGTCTCACTTATCAATCATGCACTTTCCCTTATGACATAAGGAGGTTATGTATGTCAATGATCAATCTCTCTTTAATGATCAACTTCTTTTCAATGGTTAAACATCGACAATTCCTTTCTGCTGAAGTATGCTTGTGATGAATCAATAACAGACTTTTGGACTTCAACTGTTAGATTAGCACAACTATTCTGTCATGATGATCTTCAGCATAAACATCTTCAAGTTGTTTGATTGAAATCTCAGCAAACAAACTTCACATAGTTTTATGAATGATCTTAAGACAGAGGCCTTGAATGCATGTGTTGTCTTCCGGAAGGCATGTAGTTATGTATAGAAGTAGATGTTGCTTCAACGCTCAATATAATCCTTCAAGTGTAAACCAGATACTGATCCTTTAGCACTACTACTGACCTTTTCATGCTGAATGCAGATAACCCTCGGAATTTTACCTTGATACATTCTTGTCGTACTCCTTTGATCCTGGGACCTATATCATATTGCTTCTTCTCTGATAATGCTTGGTAATCTGTTGATAAGCATGCTTCTTGTACCTAAACATCAATTGATATTACTTTGATAAATCATGCAGAGATTTCACTTTAGCTTGCACATTAACCCATAATTGATACATCCTTCATAAATTATATTATTGAGCTTTCCACTGTTCACACCAACAATCATCAATATATTGAATCTGATCTTGGCATTATTTACCATTTTTTTTTTTCTCTCATTCTTTTCCAAGGAAAGCCATTGCATGTTCCTTTCTAGGACTGCTCTAGAATCATTTTTGCTTTATATTCAATTCAATTGTTCTAACATAAAGATTTTCAGGAAGAAATCTTCAATTAGTTTATTAGAAATCGTCATGGGTAGATTACTCAGAGATTTATCACTTACTTAGCTGTTCTTCTCCAAGGGACATTTTCATAGATGGAAGAAGAAATGATACAATGATGAGAGGCTCTTTTCTTACTCATCTTTCTTAAGGTGAATTATTGTTCATACTAGCAGAATGTTGCACACTGTGATCATCACTTAATGTGCTAATGTCTTCTTAACTTAAATGATCATTACTAATGTTTCCTCTCTACCACCATGGTTGCTTGCTGCCTTCTCTTCTTTCATCAACCTGTCAGCTAAATAATATTCTTCCTCTATAATTCTTTGTTAGAGAAATTTTCTTTTCCCTTCATGATCTTATGGTCGATCTCATTATAAGGTGCTCTTCTTAGACTACATTCATGGGGTCTATTTATGAACTGCTCTCCCCCTAGGATGTTGCTTCATATTTGTCACTGATTAGATATTTCTAGAGTAGCTCCCCCTGAGCCTATGATGGATTAATTATGCTATTGACGTAACAGGATCCCCCTTTCTCTTTTCTTTCCATACTCTATTGGGGTTCATCATAATGTCTGCACTCCTTTCTAATTCACAGTTTTGTTTGATTGGATTGGATTTCATCATCTTTCTAGAGTTCTTTAATATATGTAGTAGTTTACAGTATTTTTCTTTGTTACCAGGCTTAAGGCATACATAACATCTTATTTGACCAAGGTGCATTTGAGCTGATGTATAATATTTTGTTCCTCTTCTTGAATACATTTTACAATCAACAATTTTATGTCCAAAATTATTGCATACATAACAATAGCCATGGAAATGATTTGTGTACCTGGTGGAAGATTGTATTTTCCCTTTTCTTGCTTGAGGTGTTCTTCTTGTTTGCTGCATCTTTTGTTGGTTGGAATGGGTTTGCTTTTTCTTACAACATGTTGCAGTATGTCCTTGTTTGTGGCAGGTAAAACATGTGATATTTTTCATAGGAGGAAAGAACCTCCTTTGACATCTTCCCAATTTATTCAATTCATCTCCAGGAGCATATGAGCCTTTAGAAGCTAATTGTTTCATCTTCTCATTCTCTGCCCTAAAATGTTGCTGCTTGATTCTATTTGTTTCTTCACAAATCCTGTTCTTGCTGGCTTCTATTTTTGTAGTAGTCTACTGAGCTACTTCACTGTCCTTTACAGCTTTTACAAAGATGATTTTCTTGTTATCTTCTGCCTTGGAGTTACTGGTTTCTCCTTCATATCATATCCCAGCCTTTATGAGAGGAGACCTTTGAGCATTAAGAATTTGGTCCAATTGTTCAGAGCTTTTCATTTTAGGAGTATTCATTAATAATTCTCTTTGGGCTTTTTCTAATTTCTTTCTTAGGCTCACTACTTCTTCTTCTAGTCTCTCACATTCCATATTTTTCTCTCTTATTTGTTGTAGCAGAGTGTCTTCTATTTTCCTTGCTTCTTCAAGCTGTATCTTCAGGCCAATAATTTTTTTCTTATCTTCATATTTGCACCAATGTCTTAAGGTCTTTGTTTTCATTCTTTAGTCTTTCCATTTCAGTCAAGGCTGTGTCTATTTCGGCCTTTTCTTCAACTGCAATTTCTTCATGGTTCTTTCTACCATTCACACTAGCAGGTACCTCATGTGTTTGAACATTTTCCTTTTGACATGAATTTTTATTCTTCTTAATTTTCTTCTCCTTCTTGACAATGCAATCCTAAGTGTCTACTCCATGCATGAAATGCAATCTGTCCCAAATTTATTTTGCAGAGTCTAGATCCATTATCAACTCAAAGTCCTTGTTATGAAGACTGTTATATATCACACATTTTGCCTTGGAATTCCTCTGTTGTTCTTTCACCGTGGGGGAGTCTGAGCAGTAACCATCCCAAACAAGCTTCCATACCTCAAGTTCATCAGCCATTAAACCTTTTTTAACCTTATCTCTCCATTCAGGAAAGTTTGTTGTATTTAACACAGGTACATTTTGATAGTCCATGACTCAAAAAAGTCTCCTTCAAGCTATTAGGCTTACACCAAAGGAACCTGCTCTGATACCAATTGTTGAACCCTTAGTTAAACTAAGAGGGGGGGGGTGAATTAGTTTAACACATTCATGGACTTTTAAAACTTTTTCATTAACACTTGTTTACACCTTCATTTCATGTCCAACTTAGCATGTGAGTAATCTTAGAATGTGAGCATCAAACATTAATATAATATAATAGTAGACTTAATATGACAGTGGTAAGTATTACGGAGATGATATAAACAAGATCATCACATAAACATCATGCGTAGAGACACCAGATATAAGTGGAAACCCATAAAGGGAGAAAACCACATCTTATTATTGTTGTGATGCAAAGGAAAGCTCCAACTCCCTCTCACCACTGATTTTATGTAGGCACCAACCTACAAGAGGCTCCAACCTCAATTTTGCAAACTACAACTTGCAAGGAAGCTCCAACTCCCATTAATTTTCTGCAGGCACCAACCTACAGGAGGCTCCAACCTTAATCAGCTACAATTGAGATCTATCAAGCTACAACTTGATAGGGAAGCTCCAACTTCCTTACTCTTTCAAAAGAAAAACACTTGCTGATTTACCTTGGATATCAGCTCTGTTCTGTACCTTCTCTTCTGCTATTCAACAGTCCTCATATCTGTCCTTATATCATTTCTGCATCTTCTCAGATTCACTATCAGCTTCTCCTTCTTCTTTGCTCAACTCCTCCTTCTACTCTGCCTCACTGCTTCATTCTGCATTCTCTGACTTTTCACAACATCTTGTTCTACTCCTCCTTCTTCTTATCTTCTCTGCCTCAATTCCATACTCTGCATTCTCTATATTCACTCTCTCTAACCTCTTGCAGCTTTCTTATTTTCTTCAACTCTCTTCAATTCTGTTGCACACTCTCTTCTTCTCTCACTCTATTTTCGTAACCTTCTACCCTTGGATATTACCCTGTTTTATACAAAATAGCTTCATGGTTTTTTGTATTCTACTGATGAATTCGAAATGGATAGCCATGTCTCTTTGCCTTCTACCTTCTCATCTCTTTTATCCGCTCATTCAGAAAATATAACTATAGGTACAAATTTAACATTAAAATGGGATATTTGTTCTCTTTTGGAGACTTGCCAATGCATCACAACAATATAAATCCATTAAAACATTTACATTTCACCTTTTCAGTTACATAAAAACAATTTCACTCAGCCCATTTTCTGGCCTTTGGCTTTGCTAGTTTTGAATTTTTCTGTTGTTGTTAAGAAATTGTTTTGCATACTCTATTTACTGCTACTCTGTGCACCTGTGCATGTACACCTGACAAGTTCATTCCTGTTCATATTCCTATTCACCGTGATTGTGTGTCTCCTGTATAGATATAGCTGCGTTACAATACATATAACTGCTGACTTTAAATCTGGGCAAATTCCAACACTTTGGTTTCCTTTATTGGCAGTTTAAATAACTGAATGAGGGGGCTTTAATATTGCCATGGTTATAAACCCAATATATGCCCTCTATGAAAGGTTCTCTCCTTCTATTATTTCAAGAAATTAACATTCATTCTCGGCATTATTATTTTGATATTCGAACCTTATTATCAACCCTTTTATATAATGCTCTGCGACATATCCAACATCAAGTGCACCAGTATAGTTATTTCTTTTCTCTATTGAACTCCGACCCATTTAACATTTGAATAAATCACTTAATTGAATAACTCGGGCCCATAGGGTTATTCAACGCTTATCACAATTCTTCATAGTATATGTTGGTCTATACATAATAAACCAACAATAAATCTTCTCTTTTCACATATTTTAACATATACGACACCTTCAACAGCCGATGCGATTAATCACAATTGAATTCTTCCGATTGCGATCAAATGCTAATGCAATGAATCGATTTTCCAGAGTTTTCCTATTGCGATTGATCGTAATCACAAATTTTATTAACCTGTTCCGCTATGTTGACTTGTTCCGATTGCGATTACTCTGATCCTACTCTGATTGCAATTACTCCGATCCGATGCGATGTGATTACTCCGATTGCGATTAATCGCAATCGCAACTTTTAGTTTCAATTTCCACTGCCCTACTTTCACTCCGATGCGATTGACCACTTTTTATCAGAACTCAACCATATATCAATCATAGTTTATAAGCCCATCAGGTCTGGAACTCAATCGCAATCGCAATTTGAATTTGCATGTTCGGATGTTCTTATGCTCCGATGCTCCGATGCGATGTGATTACTCCGATTCGATGCGATGCGATTACTCTGATTGCAATTAATCACAATCGCAACTTTTAGTTGCATGTTACGATATTCCTATGCTCCTATTCTCCAATGCAATTCGGCTGGAATTCAAACACATATTAATCATGATTTATAAACTCATCGAGTCCGGGCTTCAATCGCAATCGCAACTTTCTGTTCATATGATCCGCTGCCAACCTTTTTTCCGATGCGATTGATGAGGGTCCCACCATGTGGTACTTTTCTTTTGATAGAACCTTTGGTTCTTTAGATCTCGTGCTACATATAGATATATATATATATATATATATATATATATACACACACACACACACATATATATATACACACACACACACACACACACACACACATATATATATATATGCTTTGGTGCTTTGTATATAGAGCGCAATATATGTAACGCGCTGCATATATATATGCTCCCGCTTCAGTTCTAATGTATCCTCCAGCTTAGGTTGTGATTCTTGGAATTTTATGTGCGGTCCCACTTGCGTATTAACTTTGGTTTATATGCAAGCACTTACATAAGGTTTTCAGTCATCCACCTTATATATATATCCACATACCAACTTCATTATATAGGGTTCAGCTTTATATATATATATATATCAATACATTATAGCCGATTTCAACAAACGTTAAGAACCATTATAACAGAGTCTTTGGGCCCACCTTCGTCCATGTTGTATTAATGTATACTATGTCTTGAGTGTATCATTATAACTGTATTTCACCATCGTATTCAATCATCTTTGAAATGAAATTTCACGGCCCACAATATTCAAGTGTTCCACAATTACAAATGCCCATAGGTTGAAAGAGATGTCTCGAGCCCACAGCAATTGTTTCATCTGCTGCCTAGGCTACCTCCTTTCCTTGTCTGATGTTGCTCCTTTGCTTCCTTTGTTTGCTTCTTTTCTGCCTCTGCTACTTCTTTTTCTCTTCCTTTCTGCTATATTTGTTGCCTTAGTTTCTTTGTGCTCCTTTCTCTGTCTCTACCGTTGCTTCCGCTCTGCTGAAATCCTGTTTTTTGACTGTTACATTTCAACAGTCTTCTTCTACCTGTTTCCTTTGCGCTTCTTGCTTCTCTCTGCTTCTTTTCTATCTCTCCTACTCTCTTTGTTGCCTCTGCTACTTGTCTTATGATCTCTCTGCTACCTCTGCTTCTTTTCTGTTTCTTTGCTGCCTCTACTACTTCTTTTCTTTATCACTGTTTTAGGTGTTCCTCCTTTCCATCTCCTTTGCCATCAATGACAACATTTCCAACAATCTCCCCCTTTGGCATTGATGGAAACTCATCCACCAATAATCCAATTCTTTTTCCAAGTTTTCCTCTGCCTAGCTTCTTTTAGAAGACCCTTTCTACTATTTCCTGCTTTTCCTCCCCCTTTGACATCAATGGAAAAGGGTTGCACATTGCTCAGTGTAGATTTTGTCTTTGCATTTCCTCTCTCTGATTTGTCTTTAGACCACCTTGTTCTGACTTTGTACCCTATTGCTTCAGACTGGTGTACAAGACTTTTTGAGAGAACACTTTGAGGATTATTGATCTTGAATGTACACTACAAGTTGATACAATCTGAAAGCACTGACTCCTTGCACTTGTATAAATCAGAAAGTGAGGATAATGACACTTCATAGAACACATTGTACCAACTTTATCTAATCAGGGATGCATCACTGGATTAAACCTAAAATACTAAGAATGCTTAAAATATACTTCAGTCTCTATCTGATGTAGTGCGCCAATACATTTCTGTTGAGGAAGATTGTGGATGGAATATGTCTTCTTCTGCAATACTCATCTATAGTACAGCATTTGTTCAATTGTAATATAGCCAATATGTCTTTTATAGCTATGGTTCACTTTTCTTTCCTGTTAGTGATGATTTGAGCTAGGATGCTGATAATAATATTACACTTAATAGCTGTAGGTCCTTGTTACTGATATGATCAATGAATCAACCAGAATTTTATCTAAGAGATCAAATGCTTTTACTTCTTGCATAATGTACTTTCAAAAAGAACCCTTGAGACTAGATACATTTAGTGTATTAGTCAATCTCACTTATCAATCATGCACTTTCCTTTATGACATAAGGATGTTATGTATGTCAATGATCAATCTCTCTTTAATGATCAACTTCTTTTTAATGGTTAAACATTAACAATTCCTTTCTGCTGAAGTATGCTTGTGATGAATCAATAACAGACTTTTGGACTTCAATTGTTAGATTAGCACAACTATTTTGTCATGATGATCTTCAGCATAAACATCTTCAAGTTGTTTGATTGAAATCTCAGCAAACAGACTTCACACAGTTTTATGAATGATCTTAAGACAGAGGCCTTGAATGCATGTGTTGTCTTCCGGAAGGCATGTAGTTATGTATAGAAGTAGATACTGCTTCAACGCTCAATATAATCCTTCAAGTGTAAACCAGATACTGATCCTTTAGCACTACTACTGACCTTTTCATGCTCAATGCAGATAACCCTAGGAATTTTACCTTGATACATTCTTGACATAGTCCTTTGATCCTAGGACCTGTATCATACTGATGCTTCCCTGATAATGCTTGGTAATCTGTTGATAAGCATGATTTTTGTACCTAAACATCAATTGATATTAATTTGATAAATCATGCAGAGATTTCACTTCATCTTGCACATTAACCCATAATTGATACATCCTTCATAAATTCTATTATTGAGCTTTCCACTGTTCACACCAACAATCATCAATATATTGAATCTGATCTTGGCATTATTTACCATTCTTTTGTTTTCTGTCATTCTGTTCCAAGGAAATCCATTGCATGTTCCTTTCTAGGACTGCTCTAGAATCATTGCTGCTTTATATTCAATTCAATTGTTCTAACATAAATATTTTCAAGAAGACATCTTCAATTAGTTTATTAGAAATCGTCATGGGTATATTACTCAGATATTTATCACTTACTTAGTTGTTCTTCTCCAAGGGACATTTTCATAGATGGAAAAAGAAATGATACAATGATGAGAGGCTCTTTGTTTACTCATCTTTCTTAAGGTGAATTATTGTTAATACTAGCAAAATGTTGCACACTATGATCATCACTTAATGTGTTGATGTCTTCTTAACTTAAATGATCATTACTAATGTTTCCTCTCTATCACCATGGTTGCTTGCTGCCTTCTCTTATTTCATCAATCTGTCAGCTAAATAATCTTCTTCCTCTATAGTTCTTTGTTAGAGAAATTTTCTTTTCCCTTCATGATCTTATGGCCGATCTCATTATAAGGTGCTCTTCTTAGACTACATTCATGGGGTCTATTTATGAACT
Organism: Pinus albicaulis; assembly: GCA_034641835.2. Lineage (NCBI taxonomy): Eukaryota > Viridiplantae > Streptophyta > Pinopsida > Pinales > Pinaceae > Pinus > Pinus albicaulis. The sequence goes on from CM076580.1 coordinate 597,397,742, forward strand.
GCTCTCCCCCTAGGATGTTGCTTCATATTTGTCACTGATTAGATAGTTTCTTTGCTTCCTAGAGCAGCTCCCCCTGAGCCTATGATGGATTCATTATGTTATTGAGGTAACAGGCTCCCCCTTTCTCTTTTCTTTCCATACTCTATTGGGGTTCATCATAATGTCTGCACTCCTTTCCAATTCATAGTTTTGTTTGATTGGATTGGATTTCATCATCTGTCTAGAGTTCTTTAATATATATGGCAGTGTACAATATTTTTCTTTGTGACCAGGGTTAAGGCATACATAACATCTTATTTGACCGAGGTTCATTTGAGCTGATATATAATATTTTGTTCCTCTTCTTGAATACATTTTACAATCAACAATTTTATGTCCAAAATTATTGCATGCATAACAATAGCCATGGAAATGATTTGTGTACCTGATGGAAGATTGTCTTTTCCCTTTGCTTGCTTGAGGTGTTCTTCTTGTTTGCTGCATCTTTTGCTGGTTGGACTGGGTTTTCTTTGTCTTACAACATGTTGCAGTATGTCCTTGTTTGTGGCAGGCAAAACATGTGATATTTTTTGTTGGGGCCCTTGTTTTTGTTTAAGTTTTGAATTTTCAGCCAAGACATTGTTGAACTTGGACTCTTTTTGAGTTGCGGAGGAAATACACATAGCTAACGCGACCGCACCGCGCGACCAGGAGTTGCGGAGCTACCAAGGCGGTGCGGAAGCACTTGATAACTGGAGATGGAACAGAGATAAGTACAGATGAAAGAGATACAGCAGAAAAAAGGAGGTAGAACATGCAGACATCAGAAGAGAAGTCAGGAAAATCCAGAGCAAAGACGCAGAAAAGCCGCCAGTCGCGACGAGCGGGTGAATAAAAGGCAATCACCCGGCTGAAGGAGGTTGTTGGTTGATCGGTTGCTGTTGAGGGATGATTGAATACGAAAGAAGCCGCGGAAGAATCAGACATGTTCTCTCCATTGGTTCCTACTTTCTATGTTCGTCCTTTCTGTTCTCAGACCCGTCTGTATCTGATTTATGAGTTATCAGAGAAGGAAGCTATGTAATCATGTAATTGGCCCGAAGAATAATATAAAGAAGGATTTCTGTCTCTATGCTTTGGTTATGGGTTATGATGTGTTTGCACTACTTTAAAAATTTTAAGTTGCGACTGTCTGAATACTTGATTAGTGATCTTGCATGAACATTCTGGTATATGTAATGGATTCTCTTTCTTTCTGTGGTTGCGAGTTTATTCCTCACCTGTGATCCCATCCCCTTACTCATGTTGTCGCGGCACGCCTCGGGTGAGACGCTCTGCTCTCCCAGAGCAGGGTGAAAATTCCGGCGTGTTACTAGACTACACCGGACCCCTTGTTGGCCACAACCCTTTGAACCTGGGTCTTGCCCGCGAGACCTGACTTTTCGCCAACAAATGGTTCCGTTGCCGGGACCTGCATGTTCTGAGGGGATCTAGATCATGGTCGCGAGGATCTTTGAAGGAGCAATACGGCGATGGTGGGACGATCATCTTGACCATTTCATTACTCAGCAGGCGGAGCTGATCAAGAAAAAGGAGGCGGCGGTCAGGGAGCTTGTTCTTTTCTCTGACTCAGCTAGCGATACGTACGAAATTTTCTGGGGAAGGTTTCCCGCAGATCTTTACAACTGGTTGCGGAGGTTGCGAGCGAAGGTGCCCCAGGACGTCTTGCGGAAGATAAACCGCAGGTGGGCGCACGAAGATCTGGTAGCGCTGCATCGGGTAGATACTGAACTAACCCGCGCAGTGGAATTTTGGGTAAAGACCACGTTGGAAGGATACGTTGTGGAGTTTGCCGCTGAGTGCTACCAATATTTCTCGAAGGCTGAGGCTGTGTTTCACTCAGGGCTGAGGGGAAAACTGTTGAAGGAGATTCCGCTGTGGATCAAAGCCCTAATGGTGGACGAAGGGTTGATTGAATTCCACAAAACGGGTATGGAAGCGTAAACCACCCGTACTGGGGGAAGGATTGAGGGGACCGATGTTGTGTAGTCTGTAGGAGTAGGGAGCAGGGGATGGACGTTGAGGCCACATGCAAGTTGCGGGAGTCACGTGCACATCGGCGGGCACAAATCGCCGATAGGTGGCGAAGAAGGGTAATGAGAGATTTGAAGAGAAGGGAGATCGAGAAGAAGAATCAGAAGGAGGCGCCTCAGAAGACAAGAACCATGGGGTTGAATACCCGGACAGGAGACGGGACAGCAGCAGACGTACAGTGGGTGCATGGGAGCCCGATGATGTGAGAAAGAGCAGTAACGATTAGCAAGGATAAGGGAAAGATGCAGCTCGAAGAAAGTTCCGATGATGAATGGTACGACGTGATGCAGCAGATGTTTCAGGATCAGACGGCACCCACCCCTCTAGGGAGCCCTACGTCCCACCTTCCGCATGGCCAGGATCCCGACCTTCCCCTGGTACTTTATCAACCTTTAAGAAATATTTTTGTTCAGTTACAAGCATTAAGTCAGTTATCTAGTAGTTCAGTGGCGTCGGTAACGCCCAGTAGCAGCAGCGTTACTAGTAGTAGTATTTTCCCCAGTGGGACCGTTACGCAACCAGGACCCGGAGGTTTTATCCTGGTTAATTCTCCGCAAGCATACATGGCCGGATCCTTCACCCGGTACCCCGAGTTCTCGGGTCGGGGGAATGACGACGTAGAACAACACTGGTATCTGTGCGAAGCCATCTGGAGAGCTCGACAGACACCGGATGCAGGGAAGTTGATAGAGTTTCAAACCACGCTCAGAGAGAGAGCTCTGCGTTGGTTCATCAAGTGGTCCGAGGCGCACCCTAACCCTGTAATTGCGGACGTGAAGCGGGATTTTGTCCGCGAATTCAAGCTTCCCCAGACAGACCAGCAGGGCCTATCCGAGCTGTGGGAAATTAAGAAGAAGGAAGGAGAGACCGCGTGGGAGTTGATGCGGCGATTCAAGGATGCGATCGGGAAACTGAGCTACCCGATCGATCCAAACCACCAGAGGGACTGGTTCATCAAGGCTCTGCTCCCCTTGACACGAACCCCTCTCACTCAGCAGAAGATTGATAATCTGCAGGATGCTCTGGAGCAGGCCATGAAGATTGAGGCCATGGCGGGATACCCGCAACAGTTTAACCGTCCCCGCAGACCTTCATTGACAGGTCGCAACACCAGACGCCCGACCGGTGCTTAAGGGAATTCTACCAAATAAGACCACACCGAATGTTTGGTGCACTATCGTTCGGTCGAGGGGTGACCGGCTGCGAACCCGAATGTCCCCGTTGCGGGGCGCAGAAAGTCGGGATTCCCGCTTGCGGCCATTCAGGGGTCCACCACTGTGGTATACAGAATGAATCCGCAGGGAGTATACCAGCCGCAACAGGCCTTTGCGGGGTTTCCACCGCAACCGGGGCCCACCACCCCAGAGTACTGTGAAATTTTCCGAACAATAGGGCATCCTCCTCGGATGTGCCCGATATTACAGAAGTACTCCACGGTGCCGAATAATGTATACTGCGAATTCTGTGTGTCTACCACGCACACCACTGAGCAGTGCAGGGCACTTGACGCACTTGCGGATCGACTGGATCGTCCCTCGTACAGGGTGAACGAGGCTACAAGGGGGAGAGGTGGCGGCATGTGCGGAGGCCGGACTGGAGGATGCGGTCCGGTAAAGTGCTACAACTGTGACCAGGAGGGTCATGTGGCTCGAGAATGTCCCCTCCCGCGACGGCCCTGGTGTTCCCAGTGTCGGGTCAACGCCCATGCTACAGAAGACTGCCTGGAGCTCATCATGAAATGGGAAGAACGGGTGCGGCAGAGGGGAGCGAACCTGGTAAACTCAGAACTGCGCAGCACCGCAACTCCCAACGGGCAGAACGTTGCGATAGTAACCCGAGGTGGAAAGAAGATTGGAGAGGATGCCCAGGAGAAGGAACCAGCCCGAGTGGTGCGGCCGACATCCCCAAAGAAGTTGATTAGGCCCGAAGTCCAGAAGAAGTACTTCCAGGAGGCGGTTGAGGCATTCGCCCAGTTGCGGAACGAGGGAGGGCTGGAGGAGCCCCGGCGGCCGGAAACCGGTGCTCAGAACGCCGCAGATGCTGTGGTCAAGGACTGGCTCCGGCTATTTCTCAGGATTGTCGATGACGCTGAGTAGCGGCAGCAGCTCAAGCATGTGTTAGACAGATCACTGCAGGGACGCGCAGAACCCAGAAATCTAGTGGACACGAGGCCTCAGTACGTGCAACGCGTCAAGCGGAACAAGCAACGAATAGGCAAAGAATTCCGGCTTAACACGCAGGTCGTGGGATTCCAAATCAGCGACACCATGTTGGACTTGGGGTCTGACGTCAATATATTGCCACGGAAGACATGGGAGGCTCTTGGAAAGCCACGGCTCGCTTATTCCCCAATCCAACTCAGGATGGCGAACCAGTACTGTATTTTTCCAATCGGCCGACTTGAGGGTGTCGAGGTCGACGTTGCAGGGGTGAAGACATACACCGACTTCGAGGTTATTGATATCATGGGCGATAAGGATCCCTATCCTGCTTTACTTGGCATTGATTGGGCTTTTGAGAATTACGCGATCATCGACCTCAAGAAGGAGCTGATGATTTTTGAAGACGGGGAGGTAAGGGTCACTCAGCCTCTCGACCCGTATCAGGGTCCGCAATACACAGAACCGGTGGATAATCGGGAGGATGCTCAGATGATGGACCATCTCTATCAGATGACTGCAGGAAGGCGGGACGATTATATCAACCCGACCGCGACAGGGTCTATCAGTTGGCGGAGTGTGCAGAGCTCGGAGCTCGGATCCGAGCTCGCGTGAGAAGACTGGCAACAAGGGGGTTATGAGACCACCACGCGGAGATGTGCCGCCATCGCTAAGGTCCGGTGGGTGGAGACCGAGATCCGCGGGTACCCCACATTGTCAAACATGCAAGCAGTGAATACTTTTATCACCAAGGTGGAAGATCGGGTCCCAGAAGAATGCTGGATACCACTGTTGGATGTGGCCTTGAAGTCAACATCGGGACGATGGTGGAACAATCACCGCAACACTCTGTTGCGATGGGAGCTGGTGGCTGAGGCACTACGAGCACGCTTCAAAGAGGATGAAGGGCCCTGCGTTACACTTAAACACCAAGGAGCTTCAGACCCGCGACAGCACTTGCGGGCGTGCGAGGAACAGTGGCGCAGCGCCAGGTACCCTGAGGAATTGTGGGTCCACAGATTTATCCACTCCCTGGGTACAATCCCCCAGGCCTGGTACCTAGAGGAAGAGCGGAAACGGGGGACCCGCTCTTGGCAAGTAGTTGCGGAAAAGTTCATCTAGAGCTTCTCGTTCGAAGGAGAGACGGCGCAGGAATCTCAGGCCCTACAAGCCGTCAAGGAGGTTCTGTTTTTCCGCCATCCCGAGCCCAATGAGGGCCCGGTGGCGTCACGCTCAGGGGTCAAGAGCGAAGTGGTTTGCCAACGGGTTGACAGCGAAACAGGGGACGATAGTTTGGAGGACCTGAGGCATCTCTATTTTGACGAGAAGGAAGGCGAGCGGAGTGTCCGTGACGAGCCGACGACAGAAGGAGTCCATTTGCAGCCCCTAAAGACAAAGAAGCTGAACATTGGAACGGAGGAGAAACCGAAACTGGCAACGGTGGGAGATTACTGGGACGAGGAGACGACCAGAGAAATTTTCAGTCTCCTCCGGGAGTATGAAGATCTATTCCCGTCTTCAGTTGCGGACCTGAAGGGGATCAAAGGGGATTTGGGTGAGATGCGCATCACACTGAAACCAGGAGCCCGGCCAGTGAAGCACCGACCTTACCGGTTGAACCCACGTATCAAAGAGAAGGTCAAGATGGAGATCGACAAGATGCTGGCTGCGGGACTCATCTTTCCGGTAGAGGAAGCTGAGTGGGTAAGTCCCATTGTCATCCAGAACAAGAAGGACAAAGCAGAAATCCGTGTCTGCGTGGATTATCGGAGTTTGAATAATGCTTGCATTCATGATCCATTTCCCACTCCCTTCAGCGACGAAGTTCTAGATCACGTCGTGGGAAACGAAGCTTATTCCTTTACTGATGGGTTTTCGGGCTACCATCAAGTGCGCATCGCCGAGGAAGACAAAGCGAAGACAACATTCATGACTGAGTGGGGATCATTCGCATACCACGTCATGCCGTTTGGTCTGAAGAACGCACCGGCTGTGTTTTCCCGGATTGTCATTGCTGCTTTCCGGGAGTACATTCACAAGTTCCTGGAAGTCTATATGGATGATTGGACCGTTTACAGCCTGCTGAAGAAACACGCCTCCCTGTTGCGTGTTATGTTCGATCGGTGTCGCCAGCTGCAGATTTCCTTGAATTTGAAGAAATGTATTTTTGCAGTACCATTCGGCACACTCTTGGGTCACGTGGTGTGTAAGCAAGGGGTCTGTGTTGATCCCGCCAAGGTCGCGGTTATTGTCCATATGGAGGCCCCCGAGAACGTGAAGCAGTTGCGGGCACTGCTCGGGCACACAGGATACTACAGGCGGTTTATCCGCAACTACGCCAAAATCACTGCCCCTCTGGAGAAACTGTTGCGGAAGTCCGAAGCATTTGAGTGGACGGCGGAGTGCAGGACGGCACTCGACACATTGAAGGAGAAACTGGCGACGGCTCCAATACTGGTCCATCCGAACTGGGATAAGCAGTTCCATGTGCACATTGATGCATCCGGGATTGCACTCGGCGCAGTACTGGCGCAACCCGGAGAAACGATAGTTTACCACCCGGTATACTTCGCCAGCCGACGGTTATCCAATGCGGAGAAGAATTACACCACGACCGAGCAGGAGGCGTTGGCCATGGTGTACTCTCTCCAGAAGTTTCGCCACTACCTTCTGGGCGGTAAGTTTACATTTTTCACGGACCATTCGGCCTTAAAATATCTGGTCAATAAGCCTGTGTTGGAAGGGAGAATCTGCCGATGGCTTCTACTCTTCCAGGAGTTCACGTTCGATGTAATTATCAAGCCGGGCAGGTTGAATGTTGGTCCCGATCATTTATCGAGGTTGGAGTCGGGGGAAAACGATGGTCCGTTGGATGATCAACTTCCAGATGCTGATCTATTTCGAGTTGAAGCGGTCCCAGACTACCTCGCTGACATTGCCACATATCTGACCACGGGACAGTGCCCCGAGGATTACACGCCGCTTCAGAAACTCCACTTGGTTGTCCGGGCGGCCGATTATCAATTGATCGCAGGGCAGCTGTACAAGCTAGGCCTGGATGAGGTGTTGCGCAGGTGTGTTCTCGACCATGAGCGGGAAGCAGTGATGTGGGAATGTCACAGCGGTGTTGCGGGAGGACACGTAGGGGCTAAACCCACCGCAAGGAAGGTACTTCAAGCTGGCCTATGGTGGCCAACGGTGCATACAGACTGTAAGGCCTATGTAAAACGTTGCGATATTTGTCAGAGGACGGGACGGCCTTCACACAGGGATGAGCTTCCGTTACACCCCGTGCATTTGTTGCGGCCATTTGAGAAGTGGGCTGTCGATTTTGTAGGGCCCATTGCACCAATCGCTCGCCATTCCAAAGCTCGGTACATCATTACGGCGACTGATTATCTCACGCGATGGGCTGAAGCAGCAGCGGTACGCGACTGCTCCGCCGAGACCGCTGCTCGATTCATCTTTGAGCACATCATCAGCCGCTTTGGCTGCCCCCGAAGCTTGACCAGTGATCAGGGCACGCATTTTATTAATGCCACGGTCAAATCGCTACTGGAGACATTTATGATACAACATCATAAGAGCAGTCCATACCACCCGCAGGCTAATGGTATGGTAGAAGCCTTCAATAAGATTCTGGAAAAGGGCTTGACAAAGATTTGCAATGCTCAGCGGGATGATTGGGATGAGCGGATACCAGCGACATTATGGGCTTACCGGACCACGGTAAAACGTTTGACAAACCAGACGCCATTCCAGCTGGTGTACGGCCGGGAGGCTGTGATTCCCGCCGAGTTCACCGTCCCCAGCCTTTTGATCGCAACGTCCCTTCACTTCTCCGAGGATGCGTCACTGCAGGAACGACTCCACGAGCTACAGGAGCTGGATGAGGCTCGGTTTCTTGCGGAATTCCACCAGACGGTTCAGAAGGCCAGACAGAAAGCATGGCATGACCGCCACATCAAGACTAAAGCTTTCCAGGTTGGCGGCAAAGTTCTCTTGTACGACAGCCGGTTCCAGAAGTTTCCAGGCAAGCTCCAGATGCATTGGCTGGGACCGTACTTTGTTATCGAGATCCGCGACTCAGGAGCCGTTCGATTGGCACAATTGGACGGCTCAGTTCTTCCAGGATGGGTGAATGGCGCATGCCTGAAGCCCTACCAGGAGTAGGTACCTTCTCCCTTTCCATCAATAACTCTCGCAACCGAGAGCACCCGTAGAGTAGCGTAGTTGAATAACTCTCCAGCAACCGGGATGAGCATAGTTAGTCTTTTCCATTCTTTTGCAGTCAGTCAAATAAACCGTCAGTTGCGGCATCCATATCGCAACCGACCATGGCGCGGAGCGGGCCAGTCCAGCGTGTCGCAACGCCAGTCCAGCGTGGCAGCGCGCCAGTCCAGCATGACGTCGCTCCCAGTCCAGCGTGTCCTGCACGAAGGATCTGTCCTCGTGCCAGCGTCAGTCCAGGTCATAACCGTCAGTCCTTTCGTCAGTCCGTAGGATAGCTCAGATTTGGTCATAAATTCCCTTAATGGACAGTAATCATTCCGTAATCATTTACCATCAGCCGCAGTTCTCTCCGCCGTCGGGTCCGCCCATCTCCCAATGACGCCATCAGTAACTGTCAGATTACACACAGGCCTGCGATTGATCGCACGATTATCACAGGCAAGAATGATAGCAAGAATTAATTGCCGTTATGGAGTCTCATCAACCCTGCGCGTGCCAGCAGATGGCCCAATTTGCATGAAGGCTATCGGCACCGGGATGACGGACCAATTCAGTTTGGAAGTTTCAGCGACTCCGGAGCACTCGCAGTACCAGAGCACTCAGCACTTAGCAGGAAGTTACAGACGAGTTGTCCAGGTCTATCAGAGGTGCGCCACGATGCCGAGAGCTGTTCTCTCTGTCCCTGAACCAGCGATTGATCGCAGAATTCACCAACTCGAATCACTGGTCGGCAAGTACGAAAATGCGCCCTGCATGGACGGTAACTTGTCCGACCCGGCTGAGTTTCCCCATCTGCATTGGCAGACGTTCATGGAACACTGTTATACACCGGGGAGCAGCTCTAACAGTCGAATGAAGGACGAATTCCGGGGTCTCCAGCAGTCGATGTTGATGAATTTGCGAAGTCTTCCTGTCTTCGGCACCACCGGACCAGTTCTGCAATGCACTCGGTTCCTCCTCAGTCGGGTGCAGAACGGGTCCCTATGGTTGAACGAGGAAATTCCAATACATGCAGCAGACATTGGTCGACTTACGGGGCTCTGCCAGACTGGTGCAGATGTTTCCTCTGCAGGGCAGACAGCCTCCAAGCGCGCCCGGAAATCAGCTGAGGCGGACCTCTACACAAAGTATGGTACTCGCCGGGGTGGCAAAGGTGCCAAGATAGATCTGATCAATGTTCCAGCAATCCGGTTTGCTTGCTACCTAATAGCTAGCAAGACCATGCGCCATTACACCAAGGGTGAGTGCACTTTGGACACCATTTCTATTGCGGAGCACTGTGTCAAGGGGGCCCGATTGAATTGGAGTGCGTTCGTGTTGAAGGAACTCTTCGCGGCCTGCGAGGACAATTACAGACGGACCACCAGTTTTATCTATGGGTACTTGCTCCTAGCCTTCGCCATGTGGAAATGGCATGTTCCTCCGATATGGACACCAGCGGAACTCACCGAAAGCCAACCGTTCGCGATGCGATACTCCCCCTGGCAGGTGTCCACGGCCCCCTGCAGCAAGCAGGTGAACGCGGAGGCGTTCCGCGAATGGTATGGAAGGATGATTGATGTGGTGGCTTCTCAGCAGCGGGTACCCCGGAACCTGCTGGATGAATACAGCGAACAAGTGTGGTTTGGTGTCAGCCATAACCACACTTTCATCCGGCCGGCTTGTGTCCCGCACCACACGTTTCACATGGCGCCCTTGCGGTTCCAGTTGAATGATAGTGTCTTCCACAGAGAGGTTTCTACATGGCCAGGGGTCGTCCAGCACTCTTGGGATGGAGTCATCCGATACAACTTTGATGGGATGCGGGCTGCACAGCAGCCTGCCGCGACCAGTGCCGGGGAGTCTTCCCAAGTTGCGGTGGTGACGACCACAGACGCAGCGGGGACCGCAGCGACCCTGCCCGAAGAGCTGGTCCCTGTCGTGGAGCATTTCAATGACCAGGCTCGGAGACTCAACGTGGTAACCTAGGTTGTTTCTAGTGGCGCCCCTATCTTTCCTTCTTTTAATGAATTTCGTCTTAATCGGTCACTTGGTCTCTTCACCACCGCTTCCCTCACTTCCCCCATTCCCACTTCCCTGTTCACTTCTGCCACCCCCATCATCACGACAATGGGTGAACCGGGCCCCGAACCCGATTCCTCCGGGCCCCCTCCATCCAAGAGGGCCCGCACTACGGCCACAGATCCTGTGGTGGACCTTACGGAGGATGATCCACCAGTCACGCCGCCCACAGCTACCCTGATTCCGGAGGAACCGCTGATTGATCCAGCGGATTTCCTCAACATTCGTCTCCCTCCCACCTCGTTCACTCCATCCACCGCCCCCTCCACCAGCAGACCACATGCCACTTCCCCCAATTTGTCCACTTCATCAGCCACTGTGTCTGATTCATTGATCCGGGAACTTTTCGGCGGTGACCATGGGGCGGAGGTCACCTCCAGTACTGCAACTGTGGTACCACCTGTTGACCCCGTGGCCACATCCCGGGATCCCCTTGCCACTATATTTGTTCAGCCAGCCAGAGTTGGGGTTGATTCAACCGCCCCTTCCACAGAGCAAACCACGCAGCAGGACCGGCCAGAGCAGGATATGGCCACTTCGGTGCAACAGCAGACGCCGGTCCACCTTCCAGAGCCTTCAGACAGAGCAGCGGCCATGGGCCAATCTTCACAAGAACGGACGCCCGAGCAGGGTGCCCCAAACACAACAAATGCAGAACAACTGAGCCCAGCACAGTTATATCTGCTCATTCAGCGGGCGGCCTTCAAGGCCGAGCAGATTCATACGGAGCTACAGCGGCGATGCACCGAGCAGCGGAACCAGATCACAGCGCTTACTGAACAGCGCAATCAGCTGTTGCAGGAGAAGGCCTACCTCCAGGAACAGGCCAACATTGTTAATCAGGCGCTCTCCAGCGTATGGCCGGAGGCACGGGCTCACAATTCCCCACTTCCTGCTCGCATAGAAGAAGACAGTATCGCTTTACAGGCTCGCCAGCTCGGGGACGTTTTCACCACCATTTGCAGAGAGAACCAGGAGTTACAGGCGGCGTTAGCCGCACGGCCTACCCTACCAGAACCACCCACTGATTATTCAGGACAAGTGACTGCCAAACAGGCACAGGCAGTCAATCTACAGGAAACTCTCCATTCCACGACAGCAGCGGCTTCGGCCCTTTTACGTAGCTTGCAGGAGTGCTCCCTCGCACTGACAGTCAAAACGCAGCCCATTGCTGCTCAACTGCAACAAATCTCCACCCAAATTCGGGCAACCACGGACCAGGCCAGATTAGATCAGCTCTACGCTCAGTCGGACGAGCTGGAACTTCAAATGCAGATGACCGAGGCCGAATCAGCAGCAACTAAGCACACTCTTCGGGAGATGCGGCCGCCCCTTCGCACCCATGCCGAGGCAATGCATCAGCTGGATGCCACTGCCGAGTCCCAACTCGCCACACTGTTCGGGGATGCCCCGACGCCCATCGACGAAGCTGCAGCCAACCGAATTGTTCAAGATGCTGACCTGCTTATGCAGGAATGGCAGCACACAGTGGCAACTTTCACCGAGCTTCGAGATTCAGTACTCCGCTGGGTCCCGGAGTTGGGGCCCTTGTTTGAACCAGCAGGTGGCGGAGCATAGCAGGAAAGGGCAGCAGAAGAAGGAGCAGCAGAGCAGGGCACAGAGGCCAGCGAAGGTATGGAGGTAGAGACTGTCATTTGTGATTGACTCGCGGACGAGTCAAAGGATTGTGGTCGGGGCCTGTTGGGGCCCTTGTTTTTGTTTAAGTTTTGAATTTTGAACTTGGACTCTTTTTGAGTTGCGGAGGGAATACACATAGCTAACGCGACCGCACCGCGCGACCAGGAGGTGCGGAGCTACCAAGGCGGTGCGGAAGCACTTGATAACTGGAGATGGAACAGAGATAAGTACAGATGAAAGAGATACAGCAGAAAACAGGAGGTAGAACATGCAGACATCAGAAGAGAAGTCGGGAAAAGCTAGAGCAAAGACGCAGAAAAGCCGCCAGTCGCGACGAGCGGGTGAATAAAAGGCAATCACCCGGCTGAAGGAGGTTGTTGGTTGATCGGTTGATGTTGAGGGATGATTGAATGTGAAAGCAGCCGCGGAAGAATCAGACCTGTTCTCTCCATTGGTTCCTACTTTCTATGTTCGTCCTTTCTGTTCTCAGACCCGTCTGTATCTGATTTATGAGTTATCAGAGAAGGAAGCTATGTAATCATGTAATTGGCCCGAAGAATAATATAAAGAAGGATTGCTGTCTCTATACTTTGGTTATGGGTTATGATGTGTTTGCACTACTTTAAAAATTTTAAGTTGCGACTGTCTGAATACTTGATTAGTGATCTTGCATGAACATTCTGGTATATGTAATGGATTCTCTTTCTTTCTGTGGTTGCGAGTTTATTCCTCACCTGTGATCCCATCCCCTTTCTCATGTTGTCGCGGCACGCCTCGGGTGAGACGCTCTGCTCTCCCAGAGCAGGGTGAGAATGCCGGCGTGTTACTAGACTACACCGGACCCCTTGTTGGCCACAACCCTTTGAACTGGGTCTTGCCGCGAGACTGACTTTAGCACA
>CM076580.1:597410904-597546356 GCA_034641835.2 Pinus albicaulis
TTGTTACACCATTTTTTGGTCATCTAACCCATTATCATTAGATGGACCCAAGTACACCATGTAAGACCAGTTTTACCCTAAGTAAAACTGCTTTCACTATGTTAAAACAGGAAACCCCAAAAGGAAATATTAAACAAACCTATATTTGTTTGATTTTCCTCATGGAATAATTAATTAAACCATAATTTAATTATTATTCCCAGTCATGTTTAACCCAAAACCAAAGAAATTAATTAGATAAACCTTTATTTATCTTATTATTTTCTAGGAATAAATATTTAAACCTTATTTAGATAATATTCCTTGTTAAATATGACCAAATCACCCACAAATAATTAAATAAATCACTATTTATTTAATTATCTTTCAACTATTTCCTTAAATAATTAAATAAATCATTATTTGTTTGATTATCTTCTAACCGCTTCCTTAAAAAGATAAATAAATCATTTATTTATTTATTTTTGACAAATTAAGGGATTTGACCCAAGTCAAATACCTTTTCCCTCCAACAAATATACTAAAATATTCCATAAAAAGTGGATCTAGATCTGGTTAACCCATGCACCAAGATCTAGAATGACCCAATATTTTGTTATAAATAGGAGGGTTTTTCCTACCATTCCTCACCTTTTGTTGCCTATTAGATCACTCTGGATCTATACACTGGGTCACATTTTTCTATCATTTTGCTGTATGAGCTCCCACTGAGCTCTATTCTTTGCATTGGGTTTTCTACACCACAAGAGAGAGAAATCTTAGATCTAAAGTGTTGAGGACTTCCAAGAACCCATCCCACTGAGGAGAATTGGATATGCCTTCTTGTTTTCCTCCCAGGTGCCCAATTAATATAAAAATTCTTTCAAAAATTGTTCTTGTCTTGTCTATTGGTATATGGAGCAAACCCTTGTTTTTACTGCTTAATGTCTTTCCATGCATAGATCTGGTGTTTTGCAGCTCTTTTCTTGTTTAACTAATCGTAGATTTGGAGATATTGGCAACCACTTTTGTTGTTAGGGCTATTATTTATGCGTAGCTAAAGTGGTCCTTTTTCGTACACTTCGACAAAGGATTCATACTAAAAAATGGCGACTCCACACGGGTTTTAAATTACGACCGCTGTCATTTTTCATATTCCTGCATATCCAGCTACTTCAGACCCTAGGGCTTCTTTTCAGCTGTTTATTTTTCCTATTTTTATGTTGTTTTTCTCACATAAAACCCTAAAACATTAAAATTTCTAACTTTCGTGTGTTTCTGGCCCTATTGCGCAGGTAAGCGACACCAGCCGCAACTGAGACGGCAACTTTTCTGAAAATCTTCCGCCGAGACAACCGGAACGGGGGGTCACACTTTTTGGCCCATAAACTGCGACCTGGACCTCCAGGTCCCACTTTTCTGCCCCTTTTCTGCGACCTGCACTGGAAACAGGTCAGAAACTGCGACCTGCCAGTTTTTCAGTGATTTTTCTGCAATTTTTCTGGGTTCTACTGCAGTTTCTGTCAGGGTCTTCCAGCCTCTGTCTCAGCCCACCTTGACCAAGTTCTGATCTATTTTTACTCATCTAAGTGGGAACCTAGCCCCCTAGGGCTTTACTACCCTCCACTTTTTGTGGAAGAGTTTTAGCTGTTTCAGCCGTCTGTTTTTCAGAGCTCCAGCCTCCTTTTTTCCAGATCTGTTACCTCCCTTTCAGATCCTTTGAAATCAGCTCTTCTACCTCTCAAATCACCTCTTGAAGATTTTTTTGGATCTACTTTTAGGGCCTCCACCTTGCCCCCTCCGTTTTTGTTGATTTCCTTCCTTTTTCCAGCCACCTTGCCTCTGTCTTTTGGCTGTGATCTGCACCTCTTTTCAGTAGCTTTATCCTTTAGATCCCTGTCCCTTTTGACCTTAGATCTATTGGCCTCTTTTCTGTGTGTTTTGCCTAGATTTTTCCCTTTCTTTTCAGATTAGTTTTGAGAGACCCACCTTCTTGGGTTAGATAGATGCACAAGTAGCTGTTATTTTTCTGTTATTTCAGCATTATATATTGTTCTCTGTAGGTTTATTTTCAACTACGCAGCACGCTTTTTTCTTGCTCTCAAAATGGAAAGGGTTTAAAAATTAAAATTAACGCACGCCACACACTGACCCTAAGCGAAGAAGCGCCTGGTTAACACCGCCTGGCCAAGACTCTAAAATCA
Source organism: Pinus albicaulis (assembly GCA_034641835.2). Classification (NCBI taxonomy): domain Eukaryota; kingdom Viridiplantae; phylum Streptophyta; class Pinopsida; order Pinales; family Pinaceae; genus Pinus; species Pinus albicaulis. The sequence goes on from CM076580.1 coordinate 597,413,088, forward strand.
ATTGTCACTGCACCTTTTCTGCCCTTGACCTCAATTGATTCTGTCCCTTTCTGCCCCTGTCGGTTTCCTTCTTCATGTCGTCATTGCGCCCCCAAGGCGCCTTTCCCGGAGACTTCTTGGCCTTCACCCTCAGTTTCCGGTCGATCGACCTGCTCCGACCCGCCGTCGTCGAGCCAGTCCTCCTCCGAGTCCGCACTCCGACTCCTCTCCTGATTCATCGGGTTCCCCTTCTCCTCTTGGTTCTCCCCCTACCACCATGTCTGGTCGAGGGCCTAACGCTAGCGGTTCTCCCGGCCCTAATGCCGGCCCGACTACTAGCGGAACCACCACAGGAATGACTCCGGCCACCCCATTTCTACCGTACATTGCTGGCCTCAGCCTCCCCGATTTCAATCAGTTGATCAACAACCCTATCTGCCACGATTTTGGTTGGCCTGCCATGCCAACCAAGCTCCCTTCCGACATCCCTAAATTGGAAGGCCAAGCTGGAGAAGATCCAACCAATCATGTTCGATCTTTCCACATGTGGTGTTCCTTCAATTCCATTATTGATGACTCCATCAGTCTTCGTTTGTTCCAACGCACGTTTACCGGCGAAGCTTCTAAATGGTATGTTGAACAAGCCACCTCTTCCCATACCACCTTTGCGACCCTTGCTCAGGCCTTTTTGTCTTATTTCCAGCTCCCTCTCCGATACGACACTGGCACGGAGCTCTTGACTTCCTTCAAGCAATCCTCTTCAACCCGCATTTCCACCCATGTTCAGGAATGGCGAAGAAGACGGAGCTTATGTCGAGCCCCTCCCTTCGAAGATCGGGTTTATATGGACTGGTTCCTCCGCACCCTTCCGGCTCCCATCGGCAAGGATGTCGCCTCCCATTTTCCTCAAACCGAAGAAGCCGCCCTCCAAATAGCCTTGAAATATGACATGATCTACGCTCAATCTAGTTATGTTCATACCGTTCTTCCTGACCTCCCCAGGCCCGGTGGTGCTAACGCCCTGGGGGAATCTCATTCCGTTGACGGTATCGTTGGAGCCCTTTCCCATTCGTACACTCAACCTCCTATGGGCTATGGTCTCCCTCAGGGAGGGGCCAGCTCCTCCAGCACTCTCCCCCCTCCCGGTAGCATGTATCCAGGATACGGCATGCCTCCTCCTTTTTCCCAACCTCACCTTCCTCGTGTTTCCCAACCTCGCATTACCCTTATCACGCAGCCAGTGCGCCCACGCTCCTCCAGCATATGCGCTTCCTCTCCCTTGCCTCCTCGGAGCCAGCACCGGCACCTACGGCCCCCTCGAGCCAGTATTTACCATGACAGGGCACGGCTAATCCCCCTTCTTCTCAAAAGATTCAAAAGAGGTGGAGAGCCAAAGAGCATGAATCTTGTGCCGTGGACCCAATCCTGGTGTGGACCCTAACACTGCCAACCAGCAACAGGGCACTCAGCCCAAGCCGGACAGGCCGCTTCGCACAAGTAAGCCTTGTTCGTGTTGCGGTGTTTATGGTCATTACACCCACGATTGTCCCCTATTACCCCAGATGCGGCAGATGTGGGAGTCTCAAGCCACATTGCGCGGATAGCACGCCTCCCCTCATGCTCCTCCTAATGTGGCCACTACCCAGCCAGCTGTGTTTACTGATCCTTTCCCTCAGCAAGGATTCGTGGCTACCCAACCGCCCGACAGCCAGGTAGCCACCCCCCCTTCCCTTTCTAGTTCCTCTGATTACCAGATCCTTATGATGCACTCCGATCCTAACCCGTCCGTCGATCTTCACCTTCAAACTCGGTCTCGCCAGTACCCCAAGCCTCCTGCTCAGTCTGCCCCTGAGCCTCCTTCTTCAGGTTCTACAGAGCCTCTTTCGACACCCAGTGGCCCCTTACATATCCCTCAACCCAAAGTTGAGGTTCATACCAAGATTCCTAAGGGACCATTATGTCGAAACGCTGCTTCCGGTCGAGCTGCTCATTCGTATAGCATAGTAGATGATTTGGCGCAATCTCCTGCCGCCATTTCCACACTGGAACTCCTCCAGTCGTGCCCTTCCCAAAAGAAGGCTCTACTATCTTCCGTGGGCACTGTAGATCCTGCTGATGACCAAATGATTGTTTTCGACGCCACTCAATCGGACCATCCTCCTCTCCCTCCTTCCGTCGCCTTCCAAATCCCAGTCAAAATCCGGAACGCCAACGTATCCCGGTGTATCATTGATGAGGGGGCATCCACCTGCGTGATGTCCGCTTCGGTTTGGAAGCAACTCGGATCCCCTGAATTGGCCCCTTCCACGATCACCCTTCGAGCGTGGGACGGTCATGCCTCCCAGCCCATTGGCCTGTTTCGTAATTGTCCTATCACCCTCGCCGGTAAGACTGTTTGCGTTGACGTCGAAGTCATCGACGCCCCACTAGATTACAACATTCTATTGGGGCGAAGCTACACCTATGCTATGTCTGCTGTCCCATCCACGGTCTTTCGCAAGATGTCTTTCCCCCATAATGGAAAGATAGTCACCATTGACCAGTTGACATATCATGAGCCAAAATCTCAGACCTCCCCTAAGACAACCATCTCTTCTGTAGCCAACAAGCAAACCGTCGATTCCTTGACTAGTGTCTCCCCCGGCGTTTACAAAGATTCCTCCCTATTTGGAACTTTCCCTAACCTTCCCCCCCCCTCCTGTCACCGATCCCAGCTCATCGAATGTTTGCATGATGCAATCGTCCCAGGCTACCCGTAAGCGGCCTGCCTCGGCTAGTCAGCAACCTCCCCCTCGCCCTCCTCAACCCGCTCCTAGCCATTCATCTCAGCCAGCCGGACCTCCTCCTTCTGGCTCTACCCCTACAGCTGGTATCCCTGAACCCCTTTATCCTCCTGGATCCGTTCCTCCTGGCCTTAACAATCTCGAAGCCGTCCCTCCTGGTCATTACCCTGCTGGGCAGATCCCTTTCCTAGCTCCCCCTCCCGGAGTATATTCTGTCCCCGTCATGGCCACCCTCTCTCTCCCTAACTTGACCTTGGGCATACCGTTCTGGTACCTTGATCCCCCAACCGCCACCCCTCCTCGTCATCCCAAACCCTATATGGCTTTGACACTGGTTCAACCGGTCCCCCTCGCTTCCTCTGTTGCCATTGTGCCCCCAGCACCTCCACAGGACCCTTCTCCTATCATGACGGCTCCCGGGAAGAAAGGCAAACCCGCAAGGGGGCACCTAAAGACAAGACCACCACGACTGACCCGGCCCCTTCTCCGCCCGCGAAGCCTTGCACCTTATGTGATGTCACCGGTCATGCCACCCATGCTTGTCCCGAGTTGCCCCGTATTCAGCCCATGGTTAAAGTCGTGTTCCCCGAGTCTACGGTCCCTGAAGCCTCCATTCCTTCTCCGTCCGTAACCAAGAACCCCAAGACTCTCCGCACCAACAGGCCCTATGCTTTGTGCGGCATTCATGGCCATTACTCCCACCATTTTCCTCACCTGACGCATTACCGCACCTCTTTAGAGGTAATCCGAGAGTATGAGGTTGAACAAAATCAATCTGCCTCTCCCATCCTCGCGCAATATGCTTCAGGCCAGCCTAAGGACCCCCCGCTCCCATCGACATTCCCCCCCCCTGATGTTCAGATGACGGAGTCTACTGTAACCATTCTTTACCTATCCTCCTCTGCGAGACACTTGGAGCCTAGCCCATCTGCATCCTCCCCTGTTGTGTCCCTTGACCACCCCTTTCCTACCCATACACGAGATCACTCCACCCGTGTCTCTGTTGACCTCCGCAGCCCGAGTCCTCACCATACTTCTGATAGCCCTCATATACCACCCTATATGAGTCATGGTCATCCTGCTCCTTGCACTCCCTCCTGCGGTTGCTGCCCGATGACTTCTGTGCACTCACGCTGCTGTCATTGCCTCTCCTCCCCTCATTTGTTGTCTTGTCACACCATTCCGTGGGACCCCCCGTCCACACCCTTTATCGGTTACGCCGATGGTGCAAGTCATTACTCCAGGAATCTAGCCTCGGCAGGTTGGGCCATCTTCACCCCCTTGCATGCCTTTTTTCTTTCTAATGGGGTATGTATTGGTTCTGCCACCAACAATCAGGCCGAATATGATGCAGTGCGTGGTCTCTTAGCCGATGCCCTCTTTCATCGCATCCTCCATCTGCACGTTCGTTTGGATTCCCTACTTCTTGTAATGCAACTAAATGGTGTTTATCGTGTGCATAACCCTGTGCTGTTTAGACGCTATTTACGAGTGAAAATATTTATACGTGCATTTGAAACCATAGCTTTCAACCATGTACCTCGAGAACAGAATCACTATGTAGATAGTATTGCAAACCATGTTCTAGATTGGCATTTATCACACACATTTCATACAAGACAATAACATTCATAACCATCAAAAAACGATGCATATCCATAATATGTGTTGCAAAACATGTGTTTAGAGTCCATCTACTCTGATACATATGACATGCCCATAGCATGTTACAAAAAAACCCAAAACTGGGGGCACCACCTGCCCCTACATACATCATAGGGGGCACCACATGCCCCACCCCTAATCACTATCTGGAGGCTCCCGGGCCAATGGCTCTGCCCCTGCAGCATGTAGATCGCGCATAGCCTGACCGGCCATCGCCATGCACCGCATGACACCTCGCCACTCCGAGGGTAGACCAACACATGGCTCTATGAACTGGTCGTCTAAGTCCTGCCACCCGCGCTCCGATACTCCGGTCAACAACCTTTCGCATCTACAGCGGATGTCCTCCAGCAGGGCGGCTGCATCCTCATTTTGCGCCTCTCTCGACCCACTTGGACCTGTAGCTCCAGACGCTGCCGGTCGTCCCATATATCCGGCCGGTTTTACCGGTGCTATATCTACATACCAAAAGTACATGAATCAGTACCATCAATTACTATTCAAAAACTTTAACATGCCCACACAAGAATAGCAATCTGTCACTTACCATCGGGCCCCCAGACTCGACCAGGTGGAAGTGGCAGATCCGGATCTCCACAGTAGCTCATCCCACTATAGGGATAGTCGTCTATGTACAATGACATCTAATCCCAATGGGCAAAAAACTCCGGTCAAAACACTCGCCCGACCGCCCCTCCTCCTCCTCTACACAGTAGCCGTCCCCAACGGCGCATCCTGGGCTCTCTCGGGCCCCCATCTGGAAGCTGTACACGAGGCCTCAAGGTCGGGATCTTCTCAAAGAAGAAGGCACACAACAAAGTCCCATATGAGCAATCATGGTTCACCTGCCGCCTGCATAGTGACAACTGTCGCTTTAGCGACACCAACATCATTTGGGCCCACCCATAGTAGTTCCCACCCAACACACTTTCCACTATCATCATCTGCCCCCCAGTGATGTGATGGAGCGCCTGGTTGCCCAGGATACGCAGCACAGCTACGGCCACTTCACGGGTTTCTAGCCTCTCTAGATCCCCGATCGGTATTCGAGTCCCCTTGACTTGGAGACTCGGTCGACAATGATGCTCCACGAACTCCATGATATGCCGCCCCCGTATCTGTATGTTCCCACCATCAGTGGTGAGGACAGTCGAGAAGTACTGCATCCTGGGCCGTCGGTTCGATCTGATTATTTTTGCCTTCCACAAATATCTCGATCTGGATCGATGGCCCGATAATGCGGGCGATAAGAGTTCCTGCTCTCATCAAAGGGTTCTCCAGAAACTTGAGAACCCCAAATCTGGCCAATACACGGCGGACGCCCTGATCCGCCTAGATCTATGTCCGTAGTGTCCCCAAATCTCTCTCTCTCCAGTTGACTCGTAACTCTACCATACCTGCACAAACACATCATTTTTGTCAGCGTACAGACCGGAAAACCATAACCAAACACCAAAACCCAGCTTCCAGCCATAAAACAGCACCAAAACCCTTCCTTCCCAGTCAGCACTTTTCTGAGCAAACACCTTCCGAATTGCTTTTTGCAGCTAGTCGTGCAGTAGTAGAGATGAAGGAGGGCTGTTCTGGATTTACGGGCCCTAAGTGAAAACTTAATCTATGAAAATGCAAGAGAAAGGTTAGGCCTCCTACTGCTGTGACGGATCTCGTTTCCAACGGTGGGTTTGTCCACTACGTTCGCCCATGAAGATTTAGGGCCTTCTCTCCATGGGTCATTCACCCCACGTATGACCAATATAATGAGTGATTTTGGGAGGAAGCACCTTATTAAGAGAACCCAAATTTCTTCTTTCGTTGCTGCGACCACAGTAGCCCCATTTGATGAGCCGTCTGCTGCAGTTGGAAGAAATGCTCAGGCCCTCAAATGGGTATCTGTTATTTTTTTCTGATCTGATACTTCACCAGGACACATTTTGTCCAAGAAGGGTCACTTCACCTCTCCTTAAAATCGAATTTCCTCACTTATGACACTTGTACTTGGGGCACCATCTTGCCTCCTTACTTGTCTTCGCTCGTGTCGATTTTCGTCATGAGTTACCATCATGTACTCATGTTTCCACGGTCCCCCATTGGGGCCTTTACTGTGTGGCAGCACCATCGAGTCGCCCTTGTTTAGAGCATCCAAGTTGAGTCATCATTCCCTCCATGGAGTCTATACCGAGTCCCTTTGTACCCCACTATAGCCCTCCATCCTTCATCGCTTGGTCTCTCTCTTGTGTCGCACATTATGACCTTCAGTTTCACTGTCCCCCATCCCTGATGATGTTGTGTCAGTCGCTGCCATGTCATTCATGCCCTTTATGCTCTAGCAAGGGAAGTCGTCCATTAGCTACTCAGTCCTTTCCACTTCACTATCATCATTAGTGTCAGTCTGTTCGTCGCTCTACTCTTTTCTCTCGTGCCTTAGTTGAGGGTCTCTCATTGCCTCACCTATGGCGGACCTCCTTCTGTCGACATCAGCTCATTCATTCCAGAAGCCAGGTCTAGAGGGCGGTGTACCTTGGTTCCAGCTTCCACTCTTGTTCGGTGCCTCGGATCAGGAAAAGGGATATCTCCTTTCCATTTGGCTTGATTGTTTCTCCAGCTCCTTTCAGCATGATCGAGATTCGTATACTTGATGGTCCAGTGATCCAGCAGCAGCTCTTGATGATTCCCGGGTGTGTGTGAGATGTTTCAACCCTCATGAGGGGGTGGCCCTGCAGGTAGCCCCCCACATGCCCGGATGACCTCTTCTATGCAGCCTTTGATGCAGCTCCAGATATTTGATGATGTTGGCCATAGCCACTTGCAGCGCCTCTTCGATTTGCATGTATCAGTCAGATTTTGTGAGCCCTTCCCCATGTGCAGGGGGCATTTTGGTTGTATTTGTATCTCATGTACTCGGATATTATTGTACAAGTCCTGGCTGTTATCCCAGGCACAGCATGTATGTGGTATTCCTCATTGTATTTTTATCTGCCTCATGGTTATGCCAGCTGTATTTTATGGTTCGGTCCCTTGTTTACTGGACACACTATTCTTTTGTACTTTGTCTCGGCGGGCATAGGTATGCCTCCCCCGCCGCCTTCAGCACAGGTACCCTCTCATAAAAAGAGACTTGTTGCACCTGCGAGTCTCGTCTTCTCAGGGTCTAGTCCTTCAGCACACTATCTACCTCACATTTCTCTCTCTGACATCCCTTTTGTTGTCTAGTGATTGTGTTCTTACAACGTACTTCGGTCATACGATTTGCTCCTGACACTCGCACGCTGGGGGGCAATCTGTTACACCATTTTTGGTCATCTAACCTATTATCATTAGATGGACCCAAGTACACCATGTAAGACCAATTTTACCCTAAGTAAAATTGCCTTCACTATGTTAAATAACTTAATAAACCACATTTATTAGGTTGTTTATGGTCTAAACAGGAAACCCCAAAGGAAATATTAAACAAACCTATATTTGTTTGATTTTCCTCATGGAATAATTAATTAAACCATAATTTAATTATTATTCCCAGTCATGTTTAACCCAAAATCAAAGAAATTAATTAGATAAACCTTTATTTATCTTATTATATTCTAGGAATAATCATTTAAACCTTATTTAGATGATATTCCTTGTTAAATATGACCAAATCACCCACAAATAATTAAATAAATCACTATTTATTTAATTATCTTTCAACCACCTCCTTAAATAATTAAATAAATCATTATTTATTTGATTATCTTCTAACCGCTTCCTCAAAAAGATAAATAAATCATTTATTTATTTATTTTTGACAAATCAAGGGATTTGACCCAAGTCAAATACCTTTTCCCTCCAACAAATATAATAAAATATTCCATAAAAAGTGGATCTAGATCTGGTTAACCCATGCACCAAGATCTAGAATGACCCAATATTTTGCTATAAATAGGAGGGTTTTTCCTACCATTCTTCACCTTTTGTTGCCTATTAGATCACTCTGGATCTATACACTTGGTCACTCTTTTCTACCATTTGCTGTGTGAGCTCCCTTTGAGTTCCATTCTTTGTGTGGGTTTTCTACACCAACAAGAGAGAAAAATCTTAGATCTGAAGTGCTGAGGACTTCCAAGAACCCATCCCACTGAGGAGAATTGGATACACCTTCTTGCTTTCCTCCCAGGTGCCCAATTAATACAAAAATTCTTTCAAAAATTGTTCTTGTGTTGTCTATTGGTATATGGAGCAAATCCTTGTTTTTACTGCTTAATGTCTTTCCATGCATAGATCTGGTTTTTTGCAGCTCTTTTATGTCTAACTAACCGCAGATCTGAAGATATTGGCAGCCACTTTTGTTGTTAGGGCTATTAGTTATGCGTAGCTAAAGTGGTCCTTTTTCGTACACTCCGACAAAGGATTCATACTAACACATCAATTACAAATTTCTTCTTGTTTTGTAATTTTAGGGTGTCTATTTGTTCACTAAGACTCCCTAAGATATTTGTTTTGAATTCATCAAGCATATTTCATATGTATGCCCTACTTACTGTTCCAATTGCAGATTTATTCACTCTAGAGAGAATAGGATCTCTTGAATTTTTCCCAATTCTTGATTTTCCTCTCGAAAGATGAATGCATAATTCATCAATTTCAAGTAATGATAGTTAAGAGATATCTCCCTTTCCCATCATATTAAGAATATATATCGATTCATCTCTGATGGCTTTCAATAAGATAGCTTTTAAAGTATCTTGATCCAAGTTTTCCATTTTAGCTCTTTTTATATTGTAATTGAATCTCTATTAAGTCTTCCAAGTTTTTATCCTCTCTTTTCATCATCTTAAATACGTCATCCTTCCGATTAATAGGTGTGAAATAATCCAGATACCTTTGTAAGAATGGAATTTTCATCTCATCCCATGTCCTAATAGATTGTGTTATTAAGCCCATGAACCATTTTAAAGCTGCAACCGTGAGTGTTGCAGGAAATAGTTTCAATTTTTTAGAATCATGTAAGTAGCCATATGATCTAGATAAAACCTCAAATTCAAATAGAAATGTTTCAGGATCTTCATTCCTTAATCCATGAAAATTGGGAAGGATGGAAGGTGAAATATTCTTCATTGTGGCATTTGTATCCTCGTCAACTATAGGAAATCCAACAAAGTTATGGTCTTCTCTATTTTCTCTTCTTCTACTCTCTTCACCTCCTCTCTTCAAATTGTGTACTTATCCTTCTCCTTCTTCTCTGGCCATTGTAGATTCGTCAGAACTAATGTAGGGTTCTAACTATAAAGTTATTTGTTCTTCCTCTGGTTCATCTATCAATGGGATGTTAACTAAAGTTTCTTCTTCTTCCTCAATAGGGATTTCTAACTCTTAAGCTAAAATCTATTCTCCTATAGAGGTGAAAAGGGTTACTCCTTCTATTGGAGATCTAGGATCTTCCTCTTCTAAGACTGCCTCAGTAGATGAAGTTGGAGAGTCTCCTGGTTGGATTTATGACCTTAATACTTCAGGAATTCTATGTCTTGTTGTGAAAAATTGAATATGAGTTTGAGATGGTGGTGTGGTACTTTGTGGTCTTGGTGGAGTGAGTGGAGTTGCTGGAATCAAACTTCTACATCTAGCTATAAATCTACCCCTAGAGTCTCTTTCTCTACGCATATATATATATTTTTAGATGTAAGAAATAAGGCTTCCTAATTACACTTCCCCGAAAATGGCACCAAATTGTTTAGTCAATTTAATGTCTTAAATTGCTACCATAAATTATCAATCAGAGTTAGTAATCTGATGACGTGTGGTGCACTATGTATGCTTAGATGCCCTTCTTTCTTACTTCGTTGTGTAGTTTTATATATTTTTTATTGAGGTTTATATTTTATGTCTAAAGTTAAAAACTAAAAATTGATCTAAGGAATGAAATCTTGAATGCTAAGAAATAACTGAATCTGAAATAAATTTAATGATGAAAAACTTAATCTTAAGAAGGAAGAAAAGGAAATGTTATTTTTATTCTAAGAAAAGAAATTGGTTTACAAATTACTCTTAATAAAATAAATTAAATATAAAATCTAAAATAAGGAAGAAAAGGAAATGTTAATTAACTAATCTATTTTGCATAAAAATAGATCAATCTTTGAGTGATTAAATCTGAGCTATGTTAAGCTATTATATGCCGGAAAAACATCTACGAAAACATCTAATTAAACTTATTCTTCATTTAAACAAAGCATCATTCTAAATTCTATTGATCTCTAAATTATGTTCTATTTATCAACACAACCAAAAATAAAACCATATTCTACTTATCAATTGAAAACTATGAAAAACAGAGCACCTGATCTAGTTTTAACTCTATCTAAGAATAATAAAAATATAATCCTTATCTAAATTTGTTCTACATTCCATGGAAACAAAGTCATCAAATCTATCACTATGAAACTGAATTGACTGTCCTAATTGAATTCAAACTACTTTAAGGCAAGCAAAGATTATAGAGTGTCTATTGCACAAAACGAAATGTCTAATTTAAATCCTATGATTGTTGGGTAATCGAATGCAAGAACGATTTCAATTGAATAATGACAAAGTTATGATAATGAAACAATTCATGAGAGCATACGATGTAATAGTTGATTGTGTGTAAATATAAACAGTTAATTCAGAAAACATTCAGAAACTAAGTGGCATAGAATTAAACTATGAAATGACGAGAAATTAGACTACGAAATGACTATAAAAACCTATTTTCCGTGTCTGGCTGTGTACGCTGGCCTACAAACGAAGGGAGAGTGCTGAAACGGAGAGCTCACAACCTGCAGGAGATGGACAACATGTGAGTTAACAAACGTTAGCGTTTGTTTCATTAACATTTGGGACAGAGGGGACGAGCTCGCCGGAAGGCCTTCGCCGATGGTGAAGGGGCGTGAAACCCAAAGGGCATTTCGTCGAATGGTTAACCCACTCCTCCGTTTAATGTTTCTTAATGTGAGTGATGATGTGTTCTGAACAAACAAATGATATCTAATGGTCCTGTCTCACCGTTCATGTTTTTAATAATTAGATTCAGATTCTCTCTCTGACACACATAATTATTTTATGTAAATTGCGGACACGCTGAATTATTTTATGTAAATTACGACACTCTCACGAAAACACAGGTTGACCCCAGAATACACCAAACTCTTATAACCTACTTTTCCTACGTGAAGGGCACTCACAATTCTAGTTTGACCTGGAAGACACCAAACACTCTCAACAACTCTTCTTTTGTAAAATCATGAGAGATGGACTCGAAATATAGGAGGGAGGGAGGGAGGGATTGATTCTTTTTGAAGCTGTATAAATTAAAGCAATGGAAAAAAATCAGTTACCCATAGCAGATGGGATTCCATCTTGCACCAATTACCATTGGGTTCTAGTTTGCACCAACTCCCATAGTTTGCTTACGGCATGCCTACCCGCTGGCCCTCATTACCATGTTGTTTTATAGAGGAGATGCGTGAGTTCCCTAACGAATATTTAGATTTCAATTTGGAAGGACCAAAATATGTCCGTATAAGATCCACATAAGGAGGAGTAGGTTCCATGATAGGTGGGTTTAGTTCCATGAATCCTAGGATGAGATTTAAAGATGAGGTTCAAATAGGTAGGAGATTGATTCTAGGTGGTTGAGGATAAGATTCCTCAATAAGAGTTCTAGACTTTACTTCTATTTTTCATCTAGTGAGAAAGGTTGTCATACTTTTTAGTGGAGAGAAGTTCGACACATTGTGTAAGGCACAATGATTGAACTTGTGATTACATAGTTTATTCATAGGTAAAGTGCAACACTGATTTAAATTAGGGCTTTTAAGCAATGTAATACAGTATTCTTGTAATTATCTAAATGGTATTTACTCCAGATTTGTAGGGGATTGTTGAAGGGTTTATTAGATAGCGAGAGATCTGGTTTTAGGGTCTTTTTTCTTAGTGTGCCAAAATGACGTGTAATAGGGAGTTTTCTTGAGACTATGAGCAACTTATTGACATGGAAAACAAGGGACGAGTCATTCTAAGAAAAACTTGGAGGTTGTTTCATGTAGATTTATTCATTCAACTTCCCATGAATAAAGGTGCTTTTAATGTCCAATGTACTTCCCAATCTTGAGAAGTAGCAAGTGAAAGAACGAATAGGACTAATTCCATATTTGTAATAGAAGTAAAAGTTTTCAAGTAATAAATACCTTCAACCTATGATGAACTTTTTATTGCATGGAATAATTAAGTGTATTCATGTTACTCTCTATTAAAAACTTGGTTAAGTACACCAATTTGCACTAAATAATCTAGGCTTCATGTAGAGAATATCCCTAAAGTCATATTTCATTATGGAGTTCATTTTTTATTTCATAATTTCTTCCAATTCAAGTTGACTACTTGTTTCTTTATAAGTTTGAGGATATTTTGGCTCACTATGATGCATCATAAGAGCTTAATGACTTATACAAAACCAAGAACATTTCCTATGAGTACCTGACATATTATCAACTAAAGTACTGGTGGTTTCCCTTCTTCTTTCAACCCATTTTATAAGTGGAGCAGTTTGAGATGTAGGATCTATATATTGAATAAACCATGAAGGTGCGAGATTGGAAGAATAAACCATTGATTAAACTATAAGAGGATTAATTAAAGTTGTTGGTTTAGTTTCATCATCATACGAGTAAGAATCATCATTTGAAAAAGATACAAGTACCAAATAAGTAGAATAAGAAGAGATAAGTGGTAAATAGGATATAAGCATGCAAGATAATGAGAGTTCATCAAATTGAACATCTCTCTTAAATAAAACCTACGAAGTGTGTGAAAGAAAAATTTGGTCGACTTTTACATCTTCAAAATAAATAGCAAAAATGCATTGCTCACTTTTATTACATTTTAGTATGCTTTTCATCAGGAATATGTTACCATGCTTCATGGTTAGACACTTTAAAGTCTTTGACATCAATCTTGATTTGAGACTAAGATTCTTTTGGAGTTCATTCATTGCAACTGTTTTAAGAGTACAATTTGATTAGCACTATTTATAACTTCTTCTTATTAAAAACATAGTGCTAATTTTTTTGATTGAACAATACATTTTTCCATTTATTTACATTTTCAATATGTATCCATTCTTCTATGGAGTGCAAAGCACACTATGTTGCATGTGAATTCCATTATAAATGTGAATCCTCTAGATTATATGACCTTATTTCTTTTCAAGCAATGCTTTAAAAGAAACAAAGAGATTGAAAAGTTCACTTCAAGAAGTAACACCAAGTGTGCCTTATGTGATCATCAATGAAAGTGATAATATATCATGTTCCTAAAAATGATGGATTATGAAATGACCCATTGATATCACTGTGACTAATTCAAGTGGGATTGATGTTGGCCATCAATGACTAGAAGGAATTAGAGATCGATGTGATGCTTACCCAAATCACAACCATTAAAAACACCATTGTCGCATGATATAATGAGTAGAACATGCACCATTTGGTGCTTTAAGAGTTGTTGCTTGTAGCATTTGTTCAAATTACCAAAAGTTGTCATACCAAATTTTTCTCAAGTCATAGACATGAGCAAGAAGGGGGGAAAGGTTATGAAGATTCAAATTCATTAAATTTATATGACCTTAAAGAGTCATCAACATGTCTTGAAGCTACTACAAATTGATGGACCCTTTAGATAATTATTTATGACATCATTAGGTAATACTTAATAGTTTTTCCATCACCAAAATGAGGTATTTGAAATATTGAAAGCAAATTTGTAGAGAGATCATGAACATAAAATGTCTTGCTAAATTTCCCACCAGGATGATGTATCTTTCCGATTCCTACAACATATAATAGAGAGATATCATTGACAAAACTTTTTTTGGATGTTCAATCATCAAGACTGGAGAAAATATCCCTACATTTGGTCATATGGTGAGAGACATATGAGTCTAAGATCCATTCATGATATGGTTGACATACTATTGTAGAAATAGCATGAGGCTTAGAAGAAGTAGAAAAGGTTGAAGAATTAAATTGAATATTGTGTATTTTCATGGAAACTTCCAACTCTTTCATCTTCTCCCAAAATGGATGTTAAGATGCCCAGCTTTACCACAAAGGAACAAGATCTAAGTGACTTGTTTTCCTTTGAACTAGTGCCTTATTAAGACTTTGGATGAGAAGTCATTTTAGGTGATTTTGTAGTCATGGGTTGTTTGGATCCTTTAAATAGATTTTTGAAGGGTTTGGAGCCCTTGTGATTATAAGAAAACAATACTTTTTCCTTACTACATGTATCAAAGTGCACCCATATGAAAAATTATCTTGCTCATGTGTCAACTAATCAAAAATTAGCTCAAAAGTAGGAATATTATAATTTTTTCGTGTTGCATATCTAATTTGATAAAAAATAGAGACAAAAATATCAAAAGGGCCTTTCAATTTATAGAGAATAGTCATTATTTCCTAATCATCTGCTCTACAATCACTAAGATAGAGCCTTGAGAGCTTAAATTGTGTGATATAATTCTCAAATTGAGGAAGTTTTGGAAAATCAAGGGTGATGAATTGATTTCCACTTGATGAACAAATATTAAATTTGTCTTCCCAAAGAGTTGTTCAAACTTTATCCTTGCTTCTTAAGACAAGCTAATATATTGAATGTGGAATTTAAGATCTTCAAAGATCATCCATGGCCAATTAAATCTCTATCTTCATCACTATGATTAAGCCATTTCTTTTCTTATCATCATGAATTAGTCCAAGAGCTAGCCCAAGATTCATTTGATTCTTCGGATTGGTGCCAATTGCATACATAAGCTTTTTATGATTTTAAATTACACAAATGTTCCAATTTGTAGTCCACACATTTTCGATCTCCTTTTTTGAAGTCATTAAGATGATTGAAAATAATAACAACGACTTCAAATTAAGCACATACGCTAGAATACATCCCATTTGATCTCCATGACATCAAATAGATATTTTAGGATCTCTTATGGCACCATCTCCATGATTGTTTTTAGCACTAACTTAGATAGTTGTTGCCACCATCTTGTTTATTTGAAACTTAAAAATGAAATTGTTGAGATAGATTTGAAATGACATTGCCACCTTATGCAAACAAGAAATTATTTACATACATAAAGTAAATGATACAAAATCATGCACAATATAAATAATACAGATTCTGAGCACCATTGGTTTAGTGTGACATGTCTTGAATTATGGAACTTGACTATGACACGAGAAGAGTCATGACCACATGTCTTCTCAACAAGATTCCACTAGAATATACTCCCTTTGCATTTCTCATTTATAAGATAAAATGATGTGGAGGTGGTGGTTGATGTAGTACCACTAGGAATTCTCAATTTCTTAGTCAAGGTTTGAGTGATGCAACAAATGTTTCTCCTTTATTCCACATAGCATCATCTCATGTACTCTAGTAAAACTGACAACTTCCCCTTGCTAAAAGTTGGGCTTGGATCATACCAATAATTATTGAAGTTAGTGCTGCTAAGTTAATCTTGAAGTAATATGTTTCCATTAAGATGGTCATTTAAGATTTTTTCGGCTATTGTTTACATGAAAACAATGGAGTTAAAACATAAATTTGAATATGAGATGAGGATATGCAAAACATAAATACAAATATTGATATCTTTGTTGCTACCCTCATAGATTGTCTTCTAAGTACTGTAGAATTTGTCCACAACAAGTATCTCTTGATGAAACATGGCTTCCACAAAAATACTATGTTGTCCCTACACTAAAACAAAGAAACTTCTTTATTTATGAAGGCTAAACTTCATCTCATTTAAACCT
This sequence comes from Pinus albicaulis, assembly GCA_034641835.2. Taxonomy (NCBI): domain Eukaryota; kingdom Viridiplantae; phylum Streptophyta; class Pinopsida; order Pinales; family Pinaceae; genus Pinus; species Pinus albicaulis. The sequence continues at coordinate 597,429,346 of CM076580.1, forward strand.
CTTGCTTGTAAACCTCTTCAATTTTCCTCCTCCAATATCTGTTTGAATAACATATAGGAATCCACATACCTCAACCATTAAATTCAAACCCACATTTTCATAATAAAACGTTATTACTTAACATTGTCAATTAATGTTAATGCAAAGATCATAGTTTCATCAGAGCTCCTTATCTCTGAAAAAATAATATAAAAATTTCTAATAACTAATAAATTTTACAAAGTTAACCAAGTATACAAAAGAGCTTGAAAACATGTTAAATCTATCCCAAATATGCAGAGACTAACATACAAATTAAAAACTATTTATCTTTTTATCAAAAAACATAGAAAAAATAAAAATATAATATCTTTAGAAACACATAAAACTAAAAAATAATAATCGTTATAATATTATAATAATTAGTAAAAATAAAATTAAGCAATTATACAATCTAATCTAAAGCCTAAAGTATATGTTCTTTTTTTTCACCCCCTTTTTTCTTTCATAAAATTACTTTGCCACTCATAAAATGAAGATTTATTTCTTCATCATTGATTTTTATTTCATACATTTAATTTACTACTCTTAAAAATTAAGATTCCTCATAAAAAGACCTTCACTTTAGTGACTTGACATTTATTGAGATATTCAACCATAGTAAATAAAAGAAAAAAAAGAAAAAAAAGATTTTTCTGTTGATTTTGATTTCATAAATTTAGTCAGGCACTTTTAAAATTAGGATATTTCATAAAAACCCTTTCACTTTTAGTGATTTGACATTTATTGAATTACTTAACAAAAGGAAATAAAAAATCTCCGTAAAAAGACCTCCCTTCTAATAATTTCTTACCAGAATAAAAGTTTATATAAAAATAAAACCTTTTTCTTGCTAATGCCATCATTCTTCAAATACTTCCACCAAGAATCGTCCTTTAGTTGTGATCCCTTTGATCTTTTGGTACGTGTAGCAATAGAAAAGAAGAGGCGGTGATAAAGTTTTCTCCACCATTGGTCCATTGTTTTCCGTAATGAATAGTAATAACAGAATTATATTTTTGCTAGGTTTTGTTTTGCATAGCTTTAATATTTTATAACTTATATTTTAATATTTAAAACTATTTTATAGTTATTATATATATATATATATAATATTTTAATTTTTTAAAATTATTTTATTATTTTAGATAGATAAAAAATCTTTCGGATTAATCACAATCAATAGTAAGGATGCATCATTGTTTGGAGTTCGCTGTTAAAACTAGTCGTTATTTAGTTAATTAGTTAGAGAATAACAACTAGTTTTTAACGGGTAGTTTTAATAGCTAACTCCGGGCAATGATGCGTCCTTACTATTTATTTATTGAGATCATTTTCCTTGTCCTGAGGATGAACCACATTAAATGGTTCGAAACTTCGACCAAATCCTAATAATATGATTAATCCAAATATCTATCTACATTATGGATCACAAAAGTCTTAGATCTAACATATTTTATTATTTATTATTTTAATATTTTTTTTCTCCTTTTAGATTAAAATTGTAATTTTAAAATAAATTCAATTTACATCTTATAATTTTAAAATGAATTCAATTTACATATTTAATAATAATAATAATAAATTATTAAAACTTTTAATAAATTTAACTATTAAATAATTTTGATAATTAAATTCCCTGCCTCAATTTTCTTGTTCTTAATTATTTGTATATTTAATAATTAGATATAAAATTTATATCCACAAACAAAATTATTTTATGTACATAAAAGTGACGTGCTTGACTAAAAATACGTCTAATCATTTGTCTATCAAAATGATTTTATCTTTTCCAAAGTAAAATTTATACTTTCTAATCAATTTCACATAAAATCAATGAAATGAGAAGGAATTTGATTAAAATAGGTCAAGCATTTGTATATTAATATGATTTTTATTTTTTTTGAAAATTTATATTTTTAATTAATTTTATTTATAAAAAAATTATAATTTAAACTCATTAAATATTTCAAAATAAAAAAAATTATAAATCAAAATTTAACTAAAATAATTAAATAATTGATAAATACTTAAATTAAGCTTACAACACAGAATCGCTTTACCAAGAGCTCTCACTTATTTGACAAAAAAGATACCAATCAGGTAATACTTATTTATAGGGAAAACAGGTAAGCAGCGAAAGGAACATGAAAGACCGCAAAGGGTACAAAGTTAAACAGCGAAAAGTAGAGGAGGGACGCAGACGGAATCTTATCTCTACGTTGGGCTCCACTTTCCACTAATTAGCAACGGGTGCCCATTGGGTTCCAGCTTGCACCCATTACCACTCTGCCCAACGGCCGCTGGCCCGCGTTTGGGTTTCAGCTTGCACCCATTACAAAAATACCTCTGTGCTTTCTTTCACTCTCTGTTTTCTTTCCATATCTATCCCTCTGTGTTTTGCTTGTTTTTTGCACTTCTTAACCTATCCCTCTGTGTTTTGCTTGTTTTTTGCACTTCTTAACCTATCACTCTGTGTTCTCCTTCTTAATTAGCTGCAGTTGTATTCAATGGCAGACCTGCAAACGCCCACCGCAAATACCCCAGTCGATACCCCTTACGCCTCCACCTCCAATAATTACCCAAACTATAACTTCGATGTCTTTACAATCATCGGGGTCCCGATGTTAAAAACTCCTTTGCTGCCCATCTCTACCGTGGCCTTCATGCACATGGGTTGCAACCCTTCCTCGACAGGGAAGAATTGCAGGGGGGAGAGTTGATAGATCCTCAAATCGAAGGCGCCATCAGAAGCGCCAAAATCCACATCATCATTTTCTCGCCTGGATATGCCGACTCGAGATGGTGTCTCGATGAGTTGGTTCTCATGGAAAAAGTCTGAGGATATCATCATTCCTGTATTTTATAAAGTGAAGCCTTCTGAGCCTCGATGGGCCAAACATGGACGGTATGCTGAAGCCCTTGCTAAACATGAACAGACACGCAGATGCGACCACCAAACTCTAGAAAACTGGAGAAATGCGCTCAAAGAAGTCTCCTACAGAGTCGGTTTCGAACTCGACGCCTATAATGGGTTGGAACTCTTAACTCTCCCTTCCATATTATTAATCTAATTGGCACTGATATACACTTAAACGTTTTGTATTAAATTTTACAATAAACAGGGGATTTTGTTTGTTTTGTTTTGTTTGGTTGCCAATTTCCAGTGACGAGGTGAGGCTGTTGGAGAAGGTCGTGGAATGCGTGCTTAAAAACAGTAGAAACCGCAGAAAGACGACCTTGTATGTGGCTGCTCACCCAACTGGTCTGCAATCAAAAGTAGAAGATTTTGAAAACAAGGTGCTATTGCAGCAGCAGAAGAATGACACGGCTCGGGTTGTGGGGATTGTTGGGTTGGGTGGAGTTGGCAAGACAACGCTTGCCAAAGAACTCTTCAACCGGAAGAGTTGTGATTTCAAGCAATCCTGCGTCTTACATGATGTCAGAGAGATTGCAAGTCGAGAATCTTTAATTTTCTTGCAGAGAAAACTTCTGAAGGGTTTGGCTAATATTACTGCACAAATAGATAGCATTGAGGAAGGCATACAAAAACTCAGAAGCCACCTTTTATCTTCGCATGTTCTAATAGTTATAGACGATGTAGATCATGTAGCTCAGTTGCAAGCACTTTTGCCAGTAAAGGACTTTATACATTCCGATTGGAGGACTTTATACCTCCAATCCCTCGATCTCTCACGGTGCAGGAGTCTGCAAGCACTTCCAGATTCCTTTGGGTGTTTGACAAACCTCCAATCCCTCGATCTCTTAGGCTGCAGGAGTCTGCAAGCACTTCCAGATTCCTTTGGGCGTTTGACAAACCTCCATGACATTGATTTCAGAGAGTGTCGCAGTCTGCAAGCACTTCCAGATTCCTTTGAGTGTTTGAAAAACCTCCAAGACATTGATTTCAGAGAGTGTGGCAGTCTGCTAGCACTTCCATATTCCTTTGGGTGTTTGACAAACCTCCAATCCCTCAATCTCTCATACTGCGGGAGTCTGCAGGCACTTCCAGATTCCTTTGGGTGTTTGACAAACCTTCGACACCTGAATCTCGAACTGTGCGAGAGTCTGCAAGCACTTCCAGATTCTTTTGGGTGTTTGACAAACCTCCAAAACCTCGATTCCAGATTCCCTCCAGTTCTTACAAAATCTCTGACATATCAATCTCTTTATGCCAGGGTGAGGCAGTCAGAAAGCATTTGAAAAATTATCGTGATTGTATCTTCATCATAAGTCGCAATGATCAGGAGAGAAACGGCAGTGACATTTACCATTTGTTTGTAATCTCAAAAACATTTGCATGTGTATGGAAGAAGTCCAAAGATTCATATCTTTGTTGTTCTAGTCTGAGTTAGGATGGTTATGAGTTTTTGTGAGTTGAAAAAGAGTACACGGCCTGACGCAGCTAAGCAGTGCTGGGATGGCACGATTATTGCTAACGGCCTCATTTATTGAAATGAGAGTTGAAGCACAACCGTATTTGGTTTGGCAATCCTGCTCTCTGGTGATTTTTTAAAAGCATTTTAGTTGTCTATTTTTTTTTCAAACAGATAAATTATTGTAATTTTAATTGATTCAAACTTGCAGTGTGACTAAAATAATTCTTTTTTTTTTTCAAAACAGAAAAAACTCTCTTCATATATTATGTACCAGTTCAATGAAGTTCCAGATCAATACAATTTGCCAATACAAAGGATCGGCGCCTAAACTATCAATTCTGTAAACAAAATTTAGTAGGCAAAAGATACAAAAGTACTCCCCAGAAACATAAAAAACTTAGATTATCATCCAAAATTGTTTTCAGAATTTTCATGTGTTGTTCAAAATCAAAATACTAACGCAGCCAAGTAAAAAACAACAGTGTAAGTCCCTTCACAAGTCCTATTCATCACCAGGTAGCCACCAGCTGTAGTACACTGTAAAAAAGAAGAAAAAAACATCCACTTTCTTGAAGAAGGCTTTCGGATACTCATAAGTATTCCCTCTGTTGTTAGAATTGTTCTTGTCAAAGGAAAACAGGGCAGTGACCATTCTGTAGCAGATCATATTAAAGAAAGTTTACTGTCCCTGTAGTTTTTCTCCCTTCTGAATCAGACAGCTCATATTGCATGTTCCCAAAAACCCCCTACAAGCCTTTCTTCGATAAACAGTCAACCACTCCATTTTTTTCCCTATAAATGTGATTAAAGTGTAATTCATTGAACATCTTGCGAAGCAGGGCAATCCTATCCATCCAAGACCCCAACTTGCCAGGATTTAAGCTTGTACCCTTGTTGAGGTTTTCAATTAAAACTTTTGAATCACCATAGACCCACATATGGTCGACACCAAGTTGGGATGAAAACCACAGTAAACCCCAGCATGCCAGAATTTCTGCTCGCATATGGGTGCGATTCCCTCCATGCCAGAAGAATTTATAATGACAGTTAGGAGACATCCTGAGCCATGCGCCACACCCACATTTGGACAGTTGGGAGGCTCCGTCAAAAAATCTCGCCGGATAATGTATTTCCACAGGCCACATTCTCTTAGACATATCCTTTGTTGGTTTCTGCTTTTCCCTCAGTCCTTCCCATGAGGAAATGATAAAGCCCACAGTTTTCTCCAGACTGCAAGCAACATCCTCAAAGATCCCCTGATTTCTGGCTCTCCAAATTTGCCAATGAAACAATGTCGGGATTACCCTAAGTGAAGAGGCACGCAGATGCCACCATAGGATAAAATCCACTGTGTTAGCCAGAATAGGGATACTTAAATTAAAAAACTTACCCAATTCCTCCATAACCTTCCGGGAAAATGTACAGCTATAAAATAGATGTGCATTGTTCTCCTCAGCAATCATATAGAGTCTGCAATATCCAGGTCCACTCCAACCTTTTCTCTGGAAAGTGTCCCACGTAAGATTTTTATTCATCTCAATCAGCCAAAGTAGGATCCTCATCTTCAACGGTGAATTGGTTCTCCAAATTCTTTTATATATACCATCTTCTCCACTAGAAGAAGTGGGAAAGGTCATGTGTTGGTAAATGTCACTAACAATCGGTCTCTCATTTATAGTCCTACCCTTCCATGTGGGCCTATCTCCATTGTTGTTCATAAGAAATCTGTGGCTTCTTAAAGTGACATTGTAGCTGTTCCATTCTGCCCTTAAATGCTTAGGAAGATACAAGTCCTCATACGTCATCCATATCGGTCTCCCGTTTACAATATCCTTTATGATTTGTGACAAATAGAAGATCGCTCTAGAATTTAGAAATTTTATAATGTCCATGTCGAGATTCCCTTGATCGAAGCTTCCATTCAATCCTTCCTATCCAATCAAAATCTTCGATCCCCCACCAAAGTGCCAAATCAGGAGAGAAGAAAAACTCGACCAACACTTACTGAAGCCATTCCATATTGTAGATCCTCCCTTTTTCTGCTGCCAACCGGTGACATATAATTCCTCCATATTCTTGTCATTCAAGTATTTAAACTTTAAAATATCACTCCATATACCACCATTGTTCAGCCCTCTCCAAATGGATTTCATGATCAAAGCCCGCCCAACAATGTGTAAGTCTTTCAGCCCCCATCCACCATTGTCCAAAGGCCTCATGACCAATTCCCATCTTGCTAAATGTATTTTTATTTTATCCCTTCCCCCACTCCACAGGAAATTAAGAATGCTGCTCCTTATGCCTTTTAAGATGTTTGATGGGATCACATAAATATGTGCCCAATAAACCATAATTTGTTGAATCACAGCCTGTGCCAATATAAGTCGACCTCCTTTGGACAGCGATTTCGATGTCCATCCCCCAATCCTTCTTTCTACTTTCTCAATCAGCGATTTCCAGTCCTTTATTCCATACTTGTATGGTTTCATATAAAATCCCAAACATTTGAAGCCCATGTCTAAAGGAGCAAACCTAAAATTGAAGAGGGAACCTCCAGTCCACTAGCTCCATATCTCCGTTACCATGGTATATACAAGATTTTCCATGATTGGCCATCATACCTGACGCTCTGTAGAATTTAGCGAAAATCCCATGAAAATCCTCCCACACCTCCTTCACAAGTAAGCCAAAGAAAATAATATCATCCACAAATATATTATGAGTAATCTCTTTGTGAAATGCGATTCCAATCCCCCTAATAGAACCTCTGCTGGCTGCCCTATATAATTTGGTGCTCAAAGAATCCATAATAAGATTGAACAAAAGCGGGGAAAGGGCACAACCTTGACGTAATCCCCTTCTAGGTTTAAAAAAACGAGTGGCCACACCATTTATGATAACATCCATGGACGTATTACTAACACAGCCTATGATCCAATTGACCAAGACCCTATCCAGTCCAATCCTATATAAAATAAGTCTCAACAAACCCCAATCGACCCTATCATAGGCCTTGCTTAGGTCTATTTTCATAACTAGTGCCTTCAAATGTTGAGAGTGAATGGAATGAATAATTTCCTGAGTAGATGCTATCGCGTCATGGATACTTCTTTCTCGCAGAAAACTTGTCTGTTCCGGAGTGATAAATTGTGATAACACTTTTTTCATTCTCTCAGCAACAATCTTCGAGATAATCTTATACAGTGAATTACAGAGAGATATTGGACGATAACTATCAAAAGTCTCATTCTCTTTTTCTTTTGGAATCAAAAAAATGAATGTAGAGTTTAAAGCCCCACTAATTTTACCAGTATTCATTGCTTCCTCAACCATAACCTGGATATGATCAATGAAAAAGTCCTTAAAAAAAATGAAGAAGTCTGGGGTCCAACCATCCGCCCCCGGAATTTTATCCACAACAAAGGCTTTTAGGACAGCAAGAACTTCCTCATTATTGATTGCTTGTTTGAGCTTGTTATTATCTTTTGATCCAAACATTACTGGAAAATCTTTGATTGCCCACAAGTGCTCTAAATGAGCTGAGTCATCAAGACTGTTATATAAATTGCGGAAATGATTTACAGCTTCCCTATGAATCTCCTTCGCCGAAGTATATGTGGTCTTATTAACCTTAATTCTCCATATAGAATTTCGATTTTTCCTCCCTGTAGCACAGGCATGGAAAAAACGAGTGTTTTTATCTCCCTCTCGAAGCCATATCACATGGCTTTTCAATCTCCAAATTTGTTCCTCAGTCCTAAGGATGTTACGTCTTTCCTCCTCCACGCTCTTCAATCTTTTCCATATGTCTTCACTTGATGCAGGGCCTTCCAGTTCTTTGAACAGAAATGATGTTTCTTCTTCCAGTCCTTTTAGATCTTTCTTCATATTATCCTTTTTAACACACTCCCAGCCTTTGACTTTACCTTTTAATGTCCTGAGCGTATCCGTCAAATAGTCCATCGATGTTTTAGAACCTCGGCCGGGCAGATGATTCAGGACCTACTCAACCATGGAGATAAAAGCAGGGTCCTGCAACCATGTGCGGTTAAATTTAAAAGGTGGTCCTCCCAATGTCTTTTCAAAGCGCCATTTTAGAGCAATGGGTCTGTGATCCGAAATACAAATATCTCCAATATCTGCCTCCCACTCCCCCATACACTCCAGAAGATTGGTTTTCACCACAAACCGATCGATTCTTTTTCATATCGCAGTATCACCCTTTCTTCCGTTGAACCATGATGGACCCCCATCCTTCATCGACATATCTTCTAGAGAATGGTCTGCGAAAACCTTTATAATAGTGCCTGCCAGCCCCTCCTTTCTGCTTCTGGTTCCCCATATTTCATCCTCATGCAGGGATAGATTAAAATCCCCAACAATAATGAGATTATCCAACATCAAAATTCCACTAGTTTCCATCCTACGCCAGAAAATTAACTTCTCCATGTAGGGTGCATAAATGTTAATCAAGTGAATCCTCTATTTAAATCCTCTGATGAAACCTGTCAGTAAAATCCCTCCAAAGAAACCATATGCCTTCATCTCCACCTTAACCGGATCCCACATGACTAATTCGCCCCCAGATATTCCAGAAGCATCCCTTGCTGCCAAATGCCACTCAGGAAACATGGCGCTGAAACAAGAAGTAGCTTTTTCTGCACACTGCATAGTTTCTTGAATAAAAATAATGGAGGGCGCCCTATTTCTAAGAAAATGGCGAATTGAAAGAAGTTTTCTCATCCCCCCAAGTCCCCTGATATTCAAAGATAGCAGGCAATTCATGGACAAACCTTCGAAGGGCTTAAAGCTCTAAAAACCCTATTCAATGTTATATTAACCGGTATGTCTCGAAAATTCTCAATATCCTGAATCCCTATTCTGCCCGCCTGTGATAATGATTTCTTTTTGATCTTTGGTCTCCCCTTCCCACGGCGTAAAGTAACATTAGCAGTGGATGTCGGACATTTGAAACCAGGAGATGATGCCAGACCTCCCTTTACCACGGGAATACTAACCAGTTCAACGTCTTGGTCTAACAGAAGTAGATCCAAGTCCCCAAAATTCACAATTAATACTGAAATATTTTACTTACTATAATTGAATTACTATTTTATTTAAGAATATATTATCTATAATTGAATTATTATTCTATTTAAGAATATATTTTTTATATTAAAATGATTTTTATATTATTAATACATTTTTAAATACACATTATTTTCTATTTATATAAATTATTTTTTGGTTGAATATTTTTTCAGTGCTTTAAGAATATATTGTTCATATTAAAATGATCTTTTTATTATTAATACATTTTTAAATACATATATTTTTCTATTTATACACAGATTCCTTTTTTGGTTGGCTATTAATATTTTTTCAAAAAACATTGAAAATTTTATAGGTATCCTTCATAGTTAAATTTTATTGAGTGTTTCACTGCTAAGAGATAAATATTAAAAAATGAACATGTTTGTTAGAAAAAATATATAAAATGGTATTCTATCCCATTCAAAATTGTAATGTTTTATATGTTGGAATATATACTACCCCATTTAAAAGTGCATTTAATGTTTTGTATGTTGGAATATATACCATCTTATTTAAAAGTGTTTTAGATGGATTAATATATATCTCATCATATAAATCATTAAACGAACTAATGTTAGGTTCATTATATTAGGGGAAAAATAAACCACCCATATATACAGAACCATCATATGTGACCCTCCTCATCTCTGCCATTTTCTGGTACAATAAAGAGAGGGTGTAGTTACCAAGGTAAAAGGAAGAAGGTTGAATCCACACAGTGTCAACAATTGGAAGACATGTAGGAGGTATAGTACACTACAGTGTTCATAAATTGTGAATGTTAATGAATGGAAATGATGAACATGACATTATGTAAATAGAATGTGCATGAGTGTTACATACATGTATAGTTTGGACCCTCGAGAGCTTGAAGGAACAGGGGAAAATTGTTACTCGCATGGTAAATTACTAGTGTTGATTTTCAAACTCCTACTTTGTGGGTGTTGATGCTAGCTTTGTATTGATTATTCTGCATGTTACAATGACATGTGCAGTATGTGATTCATTACCCATCTAAGTTGCACATGACTACCCCATATCGGAGCGCAGTTTAGGTATGATCTGGAGTCTGGACTTGTGAAAGAAAACCACATCATCATATTTTTTTATATGCTTTCTTTTGGGGAAGTTGAAGCCAATTGATCCTTTATTCAAATTTATGAAATCAGTCTTTGTCTTCTTATGGTCTCTTAGAAAACAAGCTACATGCATTTGTCAATGTTGAGGAAGATGGCGTAGTTATTTATTTGAATTGGAGGTGTTATTATGTTGTTTAGCAATTAAATAATGTTGTAGTTAATGCATGTTGAAGCAATAACTGGGGGTCGATTTATCATTTGGGAGATGGAACATCTGTGTTTTAGTTCTCGTTCATTATGTCCCTTATTGTTTCTTATAAAGGCGAGTGAAGGAATTTGTTATTTTCTGAAGGCGAATATTAAAGTTGAAGTCCTGAAGAATTAGCCATGGTAGTCTACAAATGCCAGAAGGTCGATGAATGAATATCTTGAAATCCAAGTTTTCCTTTCAAATTATTACGGTATTTTCCCAAACATGCAGATGACGGAACTGGGCCAATTTATTTAACAGTTTAGCTATAAAATTAGGGTTGTAATGAAGGAAGCCAATATAAAATTTGAGATCACAGGAAGATTTTGTGCCTTGAATTTGTGAAATTTCATGATTTTTACCAATCACGTTTTTAATTCTATTTGCATGCAACATAACTATATTGTTGTATGCACAAGGCTCCAGTCTATGCATATTGTATTTTCCTTCCTAAACACATCATTTGTGAGGTACACTAGCTTTTACTTAAGTCATATTGTTTTCTCGAGCATGGGTAGTTATGAAAGACATGCCTGTTATATAAAAATTCAATAGAAAGGGGAGATAGATGTGCCCTGGTTCTTCCCTACTACCATTGTTACATTAACTTAGACTGGAAGAAGTTTTCTTTAGAATGTCCAGTAAATTTTGTCGTTCCGTTCTAACTTTATGTCCAAAATGGTCCTTTAGGCTTCTTCAAGGGAACACTCTAGAGTATAATGGGTGGTGGCATGTTCTTTGGTATGATGGTGGATTGCAAGTAAGGACTTATGCGGAGTGGATGGATGATACAAGTTTCACATTTCTTCCAAAATGTATTTTATGCTTGCAAATATTACATGGCACAAGTGATTATGTCACTCAGCTTGGTTGCTTACATATGTTTTACCTTGAACTTTACCACTGTTGATTCTATAGTCTTTTCATAATGTATTAGCAAAGTGAAATGCTAATCATGGAGGGACGTTGTTTAGATATTTTGCATACCTCATGCCTGCTTATACTTCTAAAAGGATGTGCATGCCCAATAGGTTACAAATGTCCTTCATGCAAGTCAGAGTTAAGCCTCGCAATGCCGATGTTTTTTTTTTTCCATCTACGATTGTTGTCGTCCGAATTTCGACGATTGTTTCCATCAGAATTGCGATGATTGTTGTCATCATAATTGCAACGATTGTTTCTGTCAAAATTTTGATGATTGTTTGTCGTCGGTATTGCAACACATTATGGGAAGGCATCGGTGTCGTAATAATGACGTCTCCACATGATGTTGAAATAGCAACAATAAACAGCGTGATTCAAAGATTGACTAAATGAATACATGTGTCGTGTCAAGTGTCGTTATTCCAATAGTTATTAGAAGTGTCACATTTGCAACGGCACAGGAAACGACATTTTTCTCAACCTCAAAGTGTTGCTCTTGGGACGCCTATGTGTCGCAATAGTGACATTTTCGCCATCATAAATTGGGGTAAATGTGCTAGTGATTCTAATCAAATGATTTTTATTCAGAAAAAGTTGCACAAAATGGAAATATCACATATACAGAAGTTCTAATCCAAGTCAGAATTGTCAATAGATCGTAAGTGTCCCATTTTGCTAAAGCAAGCCCCAGCTTATTATGAGGAGGTCATTTGTTTCATGAAAAGTGGTTGAATGAAGGCGATCCAGAGAAAAGGGAAACTGAAGGAAATCGGGATAATACATGTAAATTTGATCCATCACCCTTGACAAAACAGATGTAGATGAAGAAAGGCATGTCACTAATATCTTGGATACTTCATTTGAAAATTTTCAAGATCAAGCAGAGTGTTCTACATCATCATCATTACAACCCACCACAACGAAAAGTATGAAAAAGAAGTGAAAAAGAAAGAAGTTTGATATATCTGATGTCCATATACAACACAACATTGGGATAGGTCAGAGTCCTAAAATTTTTAGAATTTCACATATAACATTAGAAAAACAACATATGGATCTACCAAAGAGAATGAAGATGCTCAAGAAGGACTTCATGGAACACATCTAATGCCATAGGGCATCCTCTATATTTTACTTCTAACCCTACACCTTGGCTTTTTAGAATTTTATTTAGATCATTAGATTATATTTACTTTTAATGTTAATTGAATTGTTATTTATTACAGAGTTTCTATTTCATGTGCTTAATGTTATATGATGATTTTTTAATGGATGCTACTTATACGATTTTGTGCATTGCCTGGGTGCAGATTATGGATTCTCACATTCCTTTGGTGAAGCAAAGTGTCCCCAAGTAGAGCCAAATGTTGACCACTCTGTGTCAACTACCATATAGCAGTATACCCATTTTTTCACAAAAGGGATTGCATCATGTTTGAGTGTTCACACCATCCAGGACTCATCAGTAGTCTTCAGTTTGTTAAAGATGTAAACCCATTCGGCATGTTTATAATGTAAATTATCTTAGTAATACCATCATGTATGTAACAACCTAGGTAAGCCTATTATTTTGGTAACAATTTCTATCCTAGGAGGTTTTTCGTCTCATTGATTCATTTGTGTATCTTGACACAAATGATCGGCAATTTTTCCCTCCAACCTCACCCCAAAGCTAGGGTGGATTTTCTCATCTATATATTAGGTGATTCCTATTGTTTTTTATCGAGTATTTGTAAAAGTAATTTGGGAATAATCCTAGCTAATTGACTAAATTATTTTATTACGAATTAATTGGTCTACTAAATCATATTTTGAGTCGCAGAATTGGGTAGATATTTGAGGGCCTATAACGAACGGGTGTTCCCCTTTCATGCGTTAAAATGTAATAATTTTTTGTAAATAATATTCTAGCCATGGTGTCAAAATATTATAGGGTTAGAAAAAAATAACAATCCCCTCATGTGTCAATTAATTAAATTTTCTGGCAAAATAAAATAAAAAACCTAAGCCATAAATTTCATTAACTTAATTCTAAGTTTATTCTTAAGTTAAATAATTTCTCCAAATTAAAAAATTCATGCGTTCTAGAAGAATTAATTTCTGGAGGTCCTCCACCAAGGGAATATTGAAAATTTCAACAGATTTTGGACCCTTGGGCCTTGATGGTTAAGTCAAAGTCAATTGTTTTAGGAAATTAACTCAAAATAATTAATTTTGAGTTAATTAAAAATCAATTAAATGTAAAATTCGATTTTTCCTCAAAAAAATAAATAATTTCGACGATGATGATTAAAACATAATTAAATCTTTATGAACGGTCGATATTAATTTGATAGGGATCAAGCCAGCTAGCTGTTAGAGAATTTATCTATAAATTAGGAGTCATTTGTCAATCAAAGGATCTGATCTTTGAGATTGTGTACTAGCTCTCGAAGCTCTTGTAAAATTTTCTGGAATAATAAAATGCAAAGTATTTAGGGTTTTACTTGATGGCAGTGGTCTTCTCTGGTATCTTATGGTAACTTGTGTTTAATATTTTGTTGATAGTATTTATAAGTTCTTCGCTAATAGCTCTTGTAGATCAACCTATTGCAGTTGTATCTTGCTTAGATTGTTGGGTTTTAGGATAGCATTAAGATATTTATTTGATTAGTAAGTATCTCTAATATTTGAAGATTTAATCCTTATTTTATACCTCTATTAATTTAACGGCTTATATTCTCAATGTGTTAAATCATTTTTATTCAGAAATTTTGGGCGTTTGGGGAAGTCCTCGGTTGGACCAGCCGACTCCCGAAATTTAATATCTGGAGAGCCTTCTACATTAAAACTCCAAGATTATCTAACGAAATATATCTTGCAGATATTTTCTGAGCTAGTACCTAAATTTTTAAAATTTATTTCTCTCTCAAAAATTGTGCTAAATAGCCAGATCTGACTAGGAAGAGCCTTACATCTACAGATATGGGAGCGAAGTCGGACTCATACTCCACAGATCTGAAAGATTTGTAATATATTGTATAGATATGAAAATTGTACAAAACATTTATTTTGATTTCTAACTTGGGATTGGGATTTTGTTTTCTTATTTTTGTATATTTATTGGGTTTTTGGGTTTTGTTTCTCATTTGTGCAGGAGTGGATCTGAAGGTTTTCAAAGGAGATAATTTAGATATGAAATATATCTAGGCACTGGAGGGAAAGATCTTGTCTCAGGAAAAAAAAAATAATAATAATAATAATAATAAATAAATAATAAAAATAAAAATTATAAAAATATATAAAAATAAAATATAAAAAATAAAAATAAATAAGTAAATAAATTGCAAGAAAATTTCAGTTAAGATAATTTAATTAAAATTCTTTTTCAGATATGGAATTCTCCATAAAAGCTTCTGAGGCGATTTGAAACAGAAATTTTAGAAGTGGAATTTTTTTTTAAGTGTTGTGCCGGTGTTCTTGGATTTTTAAGAGGTTTAATTTTTTCCTCGTTCTTCCCTACTGTGTTTGTCCTTTTTTTCCCTCGTTGATTCCTGCCCTTCTTGGCGTCGTTTTCGGGGATAGAGATATTTTTTCCTTGGTCCTCAAGACATTTTTTCAGTCTTTCATCTTTTCCGACATTCATTAGCCCGTCAAACGACAGAGCATTTTCTGGTGTCGTTGTCAGGAACCAATTAATTGGACCTTGCCTTCGCAAAATTTGTCTTAATCCTCCTCATATTCTCATTTCTCATATCTTCATCAATGTCAAGATTTTCTGGCGCCATTATATTTCTTCATCTTTTCATCACCTTATCTTTTGTCATCTCACTAATCCTTTCATATTCCATTTAGCACCTTGACATTTTGGTTGGTTTCCTGTTTGGGTGGAAACTCCATTTATTCATCCATTATTTCTCATACAAGAATCCCTCCCTGATATCCATTTTCTCGTCCCTCGCTAATCTTTTCGATTTCTTGCCTTTTGGAACTTGAAGCGACATTCATGTTCAAGTGGTGACTCCACTTCTTTAATTTTTTACAACTGAATTTCCACTAGAAGCTCGCTTCTTGTGGTTCTCTTGATTTTCTTAAACAAGGGTCTATCTATCTAGAATCCATTTGGCCCTTCATTTTCCCTTTAAGAAAGTCATCATGGATGATTTGTTTGCTCCTTATTATTTTACTAACATTCAGGGAGCTCTACATGGTTATCCTTATGAAGTTGATGAAGCCATCAATGAATTACCTCATTTTCAAGGTGACAATGCTTTTACTGTCGAGACTTGCCTTCATAATTTCAACCTCTGTAAAAGAAATTGTCGCCCATTTTCTAATCATGAATATGTGAAGATGAATATTTCCATTCTCACCTTATATGGAAATGCCTTGGATTGGTTTACTGAGTTTCCTGATAACACTTTTGATTCTTTACAATCAATCATTGATGCTTTTGAAGATAAATATGGAGATAAGAAAAGGTTCAAAGAAAAATTTTAAGTAAATGAAACCATAGAAGTTGAAAATGATTTCATCAAAGGAATTAACTCAAATGGTTAAGGATAAACAATTGAATCAATCTTAGGTAATCAAGAATACGGAGGTTAACCAGGCTCAACTCATTGATAATATGAAACTTAACCAAACAATATTAATAGTTGGTTGTGCCAGGGAAATTGGTTCTATGCAGAGAATATTATTGGCCTTAGAATAAAAACATATTGAGGAAATGACGATCATCGGATTCAATCAATACAGTCAGATGGTCAATATGGAAGAAAATCATGAGAAATAAATGAACTGTATGCAAATTGCTTCAAGGCCATGAAAGCAAATAATAACACAATGTTAAAAGACATGGAAATTGGTCAGTTGTATCTTCAGCACAGTTTGTTGATCGTTGAAGAGATTCATGCAAAGGAAGTTAGTGCTATAAAAGTTAAGCATCCTAATCAAATGATTTTTATTCACAATAAGTTGGACAAAATGGAAAGATCACATATAAAAAAGTTCCAACCCAAGTTAGAATTGTCAAATTATCATAAGCCTCCAATTTTGCTAAAGAAAGCCCTAGCTTATTATGAGGAGGTCATTTGTTTCATGAAAAGTGGTTGAATGAAGGCGACCCGGATGAAAGGGAAACTGAAGGAAATCGGGATAGTACATGTAAATTTGATCCATCACCCTTGACAAAACAGATGCAGATGAAGAAAGGAATGTCACAAATATCTTGGATACTTCATTTGAAATTTTCAATATCAACCAGAATGTTCTACATCATCAGAATTACAATCCACCACAAAGAAAAGTATGAAAAAGAAGAAAAAAAGAAAGAAGCTTGATATGCATTGTGTCCATATACAACACAACATTGGGATAGGTCAAAGTCCTAAAAATTTTAGAATTTCACATGGCACATTAGAGAAACAACATATGGATCTGCCAAAGAGAAGGAAGATGCTCAAGGAGGACTTCATTCAACACATCTAATGCCATAGGGCATCCTCTGTATTGCACTTCTAACCCTACACCTTGTCTTTTCAGCATGTTAGTTAGGTATTTATATTAGATTTACTTTTCATGTTAGTAGAATTGTTACTCGCTACAGAGCTTCTATTTCATGTGCTTAATGTTATATGATGATTTTTTGATGGACGCTACTTATACGATTTTATGTGTTGCCTGGGCGCAGATTCTGGATTCTCACATTCCTTCGGTGAAGCAACATGTCCCTAAATAGAGCCAAATGATGACCAATCCGTGTAAACGACCCTATAGCATTACACTTGTTTTCTCACAAAAGGTATTGCATCATGTTTGAGTGTCCACACCATCCAGGACTCATACGCAGTATTCTGTTTGTTAAGGATGTAAATCCAGTTTGCATGTTTATAATGTAAATGATCGTAGTAAGACTATCATGTATATAACAACCTAGGTAAGCCTATTATTTTGGTGACAATTTCTATCCTAGGATGTTTTTCGTCTCACTGATTCATTTGTATCTCTTGACATAAATGATCGGCAGTTTTTCCCTCCAACCTCACCCTAAAGCTAGGATGGATTTTTTCGTCAAGATATTAGGTAATTCCTACTATTTTTTATCGAGTATTTGTAAAATTAATTTGGGAATAATCCTAGCTAATTGACTAGATTATTTTATTACGAATTATTTGGTCTACTAAATCATATTTTGAGTCGCAGAATTAGGTAGATATTTGAGGGCCTATAACGAACGGTTGTTCCCCCTTCATGGGTTAAAATGTAATTATTTTTTGTAAATAATTTTAGCCATGGTGCTAAAATATTATAGGGTTAGAAAATAATAATAATCCTATGATGTGTCAATTAATTAAATTTTCTAGCAAAAATAAACTAAAAAACCAAAGACATAAGTTTAATTAATTTAAGTCTAAGTTAAGTCTTAGGAAAAATAATGTCTCCAAATTAAAAAAATTCATGTGTTCTAGAAGAATTAATTTCTGGAGGTCCTCCACCAAGGGAATATTGGAAATTTTAACAGATTTTGGACCCTTGGGCCTTCGTGGTTAATTCAAAGTCAATTTTTTGAGTAAATTAACTCAAAATAATTAATTTGAGTTAATTAAACATCAATTAAATGTAAAATTCGATTTTCCTCAAAAAATAAACAATTTCGACGATGATGATTAAAACATAATTAAATCTGTATGAACGGCCGATATTAATTTGACGAGGATCAAGCCAGCTAGCCGTTAGAGAATGTATCTATAAATTAGGAGTCATTTGTCAATCAAAGGATCTGATCTTTGAGATCATGTACTAGCTCTCGAAGCTCTTGTAAACTTTTTTGGAATAATAAAAAGCAAAGTCTTTGGGGTTTTATTTTATGGCAGTGTTCTTCTCGAGTATTTTAGGGTAACTTGTGTTTAATATTTTTTTGATCTTATTTACAAGTTGTTGGTTAATAGCTCTTGTAGATCAACCTATTGCACATGTATCTTGCTTATATTGTTGGTTTTTAGGATAGCATTAAGATCTTTATTTGATTAACAAGTATCTCTAATGTTTGAAGATTTAATCATTATTTTATACCTCTATTAATTTAACAATTTATATTCTAATTGTGTAGAAATCATTTTTATTCAAAAAATTTGGTCATTTGGGGAAGTCGTCGGTTGGACCAGCCGAATCCCAAAATTTAATTCCGGATTAAAACTTTGAGATTATCTAACGAAATATATCTTGCAGATATTTTTTGGGCTAGTACCTATTTTAAAATTTTATTTTTCTCCAAAATTGTGCTAAATAGCTAGATCTAGCTAGGAAGAGCCTTAGATCTACAGATCTGGGAATGGAGTCGGACTCATACTCCACATATATGAAATATTTTTAATAAATGGTATAGATCTTAAAATTGTACAAAACATGTATTTCTATTTCTAACTTGGGATTGGGGTTTTGTTTTCAAATTTTTGTATATGTATTGGGTTTTTGGGTTTTGTTTCTCATTTGTGCAAGAGTGGATTTGAAGGTTTTCAAAGGAGATTGTTCAGATATGAGATAGATCTAGGAACTGGAGGTAAAGATCTTGTCTCAGAAAACAATTTTTTTTGGGAAAATTTTAGTTAAGATCATTTAATTAAAATTCATTTTCAAATCTAGAATTCTTCATAAAAAAATCTGAGGTGATTTGAAGCAGAAATTTTAGAAGTGGAATTTGTTTTTAAGTGTTTTTCGAGTGTTCTTCGATTTTTAAGAGGTTTTGATTTTTCTTCGTTCCTCCCTCTTGTGTTTTTCCCTTTTTTCCCTCACTACTTCCTGCCCTTGTGTCCCTCATTTCCACATCTTCATTCTCATGTTTCTCTCTCCCTAATTCATGTTCCTCGCTCTATCCTTTCCTGGAGCTACCTCGACCCTCGCTTCATGTCCTTCCCTTTCTCCTTGTGGCTGCCCATTCCTCCTGCGTTTTCGCTGCTTCTCCCTCTCCCTCATGCCTTCATTTCCTTTCCCTACTAGTCCTTCTCTTCTCTACGTGGATCTTTCTTCCTGCAGCTACTTCATCCCTTTGATGTCTCTTTCCGTTGCCATTACCTGCGAGCTCCCTCATCTTCACTCTGCAAATCGCATCCATATCACTGCGGCAGCCGCTTTATCCCCTGTCCCTCATTTCGCGACCTGCTCCCGCTCGAGCCTCAATCTTTCCCGTGCCTCCGTCATGCCTTTTTCCCCATCGACTTTACCTAATCCATTTGTTAAACCTATTTTGATTTAATTTATTGTGTGGTATTTGACCCATTAAAATTTTAAAGCTACATTCTTTTTTATTAAATTCTAAACATTTAACAAGTCAAAAATAAAAAATAAAAATAAACAAATAATTGTTGTTTAGAAAAAATTAATTTGCACATTAAAAATCAAAATCAAAAATCAAAATTTTTTGAATTTTGCTGATTTGAGACTTTAATATATTTTTTTAATTTTTGTAATATAAGATTTTGAGAAATCAATTTTGGTTTTACTTTTGACATAGGGGATTTTGGGCCATTCATAATGTGTTAAAAAAAATTGAGAAATAAATTTAAAGTCCTTATTGTGAGGTTAATATAATTTTTTGAATATCTCCAAAGTTTGACTATACGATAAAATATACATTTTTGGGTTTGGGTAATTTAAGAAGATCGTTTAATTCCAAAATTATTTG
Organism: Pinus albicaulis; assembly: GCA_034641835.2. NCBI lineage: Eukaryota > Viridiplantae > Streptophyta > Pinopsida > Pinales > Pinaceae > Pinus > Pinus albicaulis. The sequence goes on from CM076580.1 coordinate 597,449,752, forward strand.
AAGAATTTCTTATATGATTAGCATTTAAATTTCATGGTGTTTCCTCGATATTAATTATCGAATTTTAAATGCTTAGGCTTTCATGCTTAAATAAAGTTTTGTGATCATTGGCTTTAATGCTTAATAATTATTGAGATCGCTTCTTATCTAAGAAGAAAATTAATTCTAAGCGTCGATTTATTTACTTGAAATATTGGATATTTCTCGAACATCCAGTTTTGGAATTTTTCAAGTAATTTTGATCATCACTTTATTGATTGTTTTATCATTGACTCGTGATAAATTGTATATATTTCGATTGAGTATTTTTTAGCATCTACATAATTGGAATTTTCACTTAAGTGTTTCGTTTTTAAATCAAAATAAATCGTAAGCTAAGTGCTTTGGGTATTTAACATCACGTTTCACTAAAACATCCTCTAATTCTTCTTGCATTCTGCATTTTCAGTTAATCTTGCATAATTAAAATTTACTTCCACGAATATTTTTTGTCGATAGAAAGATATGTATCGATCTATCTTTTCTTGAGAAGCTTGGTTTTTCTAGTACTTAAAACGATGACCTTGCAGTCGTCAAAGCCACATGCCTCTGCAGCGTCGAAGGCACCAAGTACATTATATTTTTAGGATAAGTATCGTTAATCACAACTTAGTGTGCTTCACCTTGTTTTCTCTCTACCACTTACTACGAAATCAGGCTCAATATAGAAATGATTTGAAATAAAAAAAATTGGAAGTGGAAAAAATTTTAAGTGTTGTGTAGGTGTTCTTCGATTTTTAGGGGTTTCGATTTTGCCTCGTTCCTCCCTTTTTCACTTTTCTCTTTTTTCCCTCGCTACTTACTGCCCTCGGGTCCCTCATTTATGCGTCTTCATTCCTGCGTTTCTCTCTCTACGACGCTTGTTCCTCACTCCTTCCTTTCCTGCAGCTCCCTCGACCCTCGCTTCCCTTCCTTCCCTTTATCCTTCCGTCTACCCATTCCTCGTGTGTTTTCATTGCTTCTCCCTTTCCCTCATGCCTTTGTTTCACTTCCCTGCCCATCCTTCTCTTCCCCGCATGGCTCTTTCTTCCCGCAACAACTTCATCCCTTCATTTTCTCTTTCCGTTGCCATTACATGCGAGCTCCCTCATCTCTGCTCTACAAATCGCATCCATCTCCTTGTGGAATCTGCTCATTATCCATTGTCCCTTGTTCTGTGACCTCCTCCCGCTCGAGCCTCGATCTTTCTCGTGCTTCTGTCATGCCTTTTTCCCCATAAACTTTACCGAAACGATTCATTAAACCTATTTTGATTTAATTTATTTTGTGGCCTTTGGCCAATTAAAATTTTAAAGCTTCATAAATTCTTATTAACTTCTAAACATTTAACAAGTCAAAAAAACAAAACATTTTTTTTTGTCATTTAAAAAAAATTAATTTGCACATTTAAAAAAAGAAAATCAAAATTTTTGAATTTTCTGACTTGAGACTTTAAGAAATTTTTTATAATATAAATTTTTGGTTTTACTTTTGACATAGGGGATTTTGGGCATTCATAATGTGTTTAAATTATTTCGGAAATAAATTTAAAATCCTTATAGTCAAGTTAATTTAATTTTTTGAATATCTCTAAAGTTTGACTATAGGAGAAAATATACATTTTCTAGGTTTGGATAATTTAAGAAGTTGATTTAATTCCAGAATTATTTAAAGAATTGCTTATCTGATTAGTATTTAAATTTCATGTTGTTTCCTGGTTATTAACTATCGAAATTTAAATGCATATTTCATGCTTCAGTAAAGTTTTGTGATCATTGGTTTTAATGTTTGATAATTATTGAGATCGTTTATTATCTAAGAAGGAAAGTTATTTTAAGTGTCAATTTATTTACTTGAAATATTGGATATTTCTGGAACATCTAATTTTGGATATTTTCAATTAATTTTGATCATCACTTTATTGAGTGTTTTATCATGGACTTGTGATAAATTGTATATCTTTCGATTGAGTATTTTTTAGCATCTACATAATTGGAATTTTCACTTAAGTGCTTAGTATTTAAATCAAAATAAATCGTAATCTAAGTGCTTTGGGTCTTTAACATCGTGTTTCATTAGAACATCTTCTAATTCTCTTTCCATTCCCTAATTTAAGTTAGTCTTGCATAATTTAAATTTACTTCCCAACATAAGCTTGGTTGATAGAAAGATAGGTACTCATCCATCTTTTCTTGAGAAGCCTGGTTTTTCTAGTACTTAAAATACTGATCAAGCAGTCGTTAGAGCCACAGCTCTCTGCACCGTCAGAGGCACCTTGTACATTATATTTTCAGGAGAGGTATCATTAATCACACCTTAGTGTGCTTCACCTTATATTCTCTCTACCACTTACTACGAAATCAAGCTCAATATAAAAAGGATTGAAGGGTTTAAACTTAGAATAGGAATTCAATTAAAATTAACCAAGATTCTTGCATTTCACATTAGTATTAGGATCAGCATTACATATAATATAGTTATTCATCCAAGAAGCAGTCGCTTATCAATTACTTGGTCCTAAATTTATTAGCAATATATTTGACTCCATAAAGCATAGGTATCAATCATTTAAATCTAATAAAATCCTTTAAATCTTACTAGATCTAATATGAGTATTTGGTCGCTCAATTTTGTCTCCCGGATTGGTTGGTTCCTAACTAGTTCTCCTTCATTCCATTTCTGTAGGGTCTACCCCTCTTATTTTTTTGTAGGGAGATAGCTTAAACGGGTAGATTGGGGATCAAGGTGACAGCCCCCAATCTGAGACGTTGTCGTGGTCCCTAGAAATTTTGTGCGACAACACTGCCACTCCCGCAAAATTTGTGATGAAAATTTCCAACTTTAAGCCCTAACCACCAATGATCGAAAAGATTATTTTGATTCAAAATTCCAAGAAAAGGTATCCAATTGGGTTCTTGATCCTAGTCAATTCAGGGGAAGACAAAGGAAATACCTAAACTCCATCACCCTCCATTGGCATATGAAAACACTTATGGGCAAGGTCTTAAAGAAGAAGCATGAACATTGCAATGATATAATCTCTTCTTTGAATGAAATCAAGCAAGTGTAACATTATCATTGCTCCTACCTTGCTATTTTGGATGGCCGACTAGCTCACCTTGTAATTCATCTTCAGTGTTACCTAAAACCTCCTACTCCAACTAGTACAATTGCTCAATACCCAGCCCCAATTACTTCTTTGGTCTATTGATGTTATGTTATGTTTCCTAGCAGTTGTTTTCTTTCTTTATGTAGTCAATCATATGGTAGTTGTCGGTAGCTTCTCAATATCATATGTTTCTATTTTTAATTACTTGAACTCTAGTTAACGGCCAACAAAATTGGTTTCCTAAAAGGAATATTGAGATCGGACATTGCATGAAAAGTGTTGTTTTTTTTTGTGTATGATAAATTTTTGAAGTAATACAATCTTAATTCATAATAATAATAATAATTATTATTATTATTATCCCCCCGATGGGGGTGCGACTCGAGGCAAGTGGGAGCCTAGGTATTCATTCCCACCACCCTACATCTAATGCAAACAACGGTCATTAAATTTAGGTGGTGGTGTGGCCACCCCTGTGCATGCCTCTGCCTCTGACAACTTAATTGGTATCGTTTGATAAGGGAGAGTGTTATATGGGCTCAAATACAAGGATTTTGGTTCTGTATTAACGTAGGGGAATTGGTATCCATCACCATTGGTGATAAGTGTGAGACTAAGTGGATTATTTTCTTCTCTTGGACAAGGCATTTCCATATCAGTTGGATTGGGTTTCTCATGAGTGGCGATTTCATGAGGGGAAATTCTGGGCGGAGAATTTTTTCAAAAGCATTGGAGATGTGTATCATCTCTACACTAGTCTCTAGAAGGTCATTTGATATTCTCTACATGAAAACATTAGTGTACCTCCAGATCGGGGTAACTCTTATCTTGCCCAGATCTCTTTCCTTTGTTATTATTTTGTGGTTCAAATTCTAATTTGTAAAATGGATGCATATTTCTAGTGAAGATATGTTTAATTGGCTTAGTGCTTGGGTTTTCCGGTATTGTAGCAATGGCTTGCCACTTCTAGTTGTTTATACTGTTTTTGGATAGGGGTCGTTGTATTTTGTTAGCAGAGTTAGGGAGGAAAGGGGGGCATCCGTTTAAGGCCCCAACTTCTACTAGGACTTTTTTAAAGATGGTCAATTCTCATCATCGGTTTCAGGGTTTCTTTGTGGGAGGGAGGGGGGTTAATTCCCAGGGCTTTATCATTGGCCTCGTAATTCTTGGTCAAACTATGACCTTTTTTGGGTATGTGTGTTGATAAATTAGGGCTTTTATCAAAATTTCTCTTTCATGATAATTACTTGTGATTTCGTTATGCTTCTTTCACTTAGATCTTATCTTTGTTATATTATTACGTTCTTCATCAAGTCAATTATCAAATGCACAAGAGACACAAATATTTAGGCTTTCAAGCCAGGGCCAAAACCTCTCCCTCTTGGACAGGAAAACCCGATAATAATTATTCTTATAGATAATCAATTGACGAGTACCAAGACCATGAAACGAACCCTTGACTCCAGTATACTTCCAAGACCTTTGGTACTACTCTTCTTAACTTCTCTCGTTGATCCCTCATTTTTGCACTGCTCTGCACCAGCACTAGGAAAACTCGGTTCTTAGCCCTAAACAAAGTCCTTCCTTTCTACTCTATCTTTGATCTTATCCTTGACCTCCTATAGTCTCCTTCTCGGCCTACTTCCAGCACCCTTTAGATATCTCTAAGGTCCAAGACCGAACCATTGTTCATGTTGTAGTAGCCTTCCTTCTTATAGCAGTTACCTTTGTTTCCTTTCTGAGATATGTTGACCCAAGACCGAGATATATATATGAATCCTTTCAAATCAAGACCAAACTATAGATACATTGTGAGTTTCTTCCTTCACGCTGAAGATATCCTCGGCCCTTTTCTGAGATATTGGAGAGGAGTATTGACCCAAAACAAAGATATATGAAGACCCTTCTTCCTTCGCTGAGACACCTCATACTTCACTCCAATTACAATCACTTCCTTCGCGCTTTATTTCATACTTTTCCTCACACTTTTGTTTCAGACTTGTCCAAGATATGACCGAAATCATTTTTCTACAATGATTCTGAAGTCCCTCTTATATAGTGACTTTTTCTCTACCTCTAGGCCAAAATGATCTAGGAGGATAGGTTGACTTCTTCAAGGAGTATTTCCAGCATACTTGAGCCAACTTCTTTGGAGGACCGTGACAAGGTCTTGGAGCATACACTTTACATCAATAATTTTTCTTTTACAAGTGTAACATCACTTCATATACATGACTCTAAATTATATTTATCACAAGATGAAAAATTCCTAAAGACATCAAGAAGAAGTCTTTGACCTATAATAAAAACTCCTTGCTCATGAAACCCATGAGGAAAGTATTACAAAATAAATTTTATTATCTTTGTCTCTTTATTACATAAATTCATAATTAAAAGTCATTATGAATACCAAACCTAGTTACACCCTGCATAAGCTCATCGGATATTATTTATTTATAAATATGAACCTTTAAATCAAAAGTTACCTTAGTGATCATATTTCATCATGACATCTTCTTATAGGTATCGGCATCCTTCGTTACAGATTAACACATATCCTAAAGATATGCATTGTCAATGCTATCCATTTTTTTCGGACTTATATTAGAGTCTACATATCTTCCCAGGAGATTTTATAGTCAAGTCTTATTGGCTTCCTTGGATGTTGACCGCTTTTTATCATGGTTTCACTTCTCATGATCTCTTCCTTTATTTCTCCACACAATTTGATTTCATTCCCAGGAGCTTCCAATATGCAGTTCCTTGATTGTGTATAGTCACATCATTTCCATATGAGGAAATATTATGTTGATTTCCTCCGGTGTGGATCATGTGTTTTGGAAACCTGTGGATCATAGGAAATTCTATTTTCATTTTATCATACTTCTAAAGCTAGAAGTGTATTACCTGTAACCATATGAAATGACTTCACAGCATTCAGTGTAACCATAAATATATGTGTACCTCACCCTTTTCCTTTTGATTCATCCTGCAGCAATTTTCCTTAGAATGAAAAGTTTCATTCTCTTAACCTGCTTCATCAATATGTCATCATATCCTAATCCCATAATTTTTCAAGTTATAATTCTCGATGAAACCTTTTTGCTTTCTTTTTAACCAGTAAATCCACAAAGGATTCCATTAGAAAATGCCAACACTTGTTTCCATATGATTAATGAAAGATGAACCTTGATTTAGATGATTTCCTTTTATAAATATTATTTTGAGTGAGCTTCCCAAGAGCCACTTATCACATAGCATAGTTTTCGCATAAATGTGTTACAAGCATACTCCTTTGACGAGTGTTTCTCCCTCAATGCTTCCATCATGATGCAAATTCTAAAGAGATGGATCTATCTAATATGCAATGCTTCCTAACATACTATTTTACAACCAACAAATACCTCTTAAAGAGGAAGATGATCTTAATCATAATAGATATCTTTCACTTCTTCTTTCTTAGGTTTCTTTGAATCTGGTTCTTCCATTTCTTTGGCGACATGGGCTTCTTCCTTTTTCCTCTTGTCCTTATTAGATTTGGGACAATCCTTCTTATAGTTCCCAAGTTCATTACATCCATAGCATCGTACCTTATCCATGTTTCTTCTTTTCTTATGAGGACCAAACATACCAAATCTTCATTTCCTTCTAGACATGGCAACATAGGCTTGATTATCTTCATTTGATCCTGTATTAATTTTAGCTTTCAATCTAGTCTCTTTTATCTTACATAGAGACTGCTATGAATATAATTCATAACAAATAGTATAAATAGAATAAATTCAAATAATAAATAATCAGATAATGGTTATTTAAATAGTCATTAGTTAACTGAAAAGGCATGTCTAAAAGACATGCCTAGTCATGAAAGGCCACCTGCGTAGATATATAAGCAGGGCCTCATTGTAACATTTATCATCACATATACATTTTTATATAACAAATTATTACTACAAGTACCTCTAGTGTATTTTACAATTAAATTCAACAAGCTATCAGTTTTGTTGCTTCAGTGGTATCAGAGCCATGTCGCACAATATAGTCTTACAAGCCTATGAACGTAGTTTACGAGCATATGAACATAGTTTATCGTACAATGTGCCATTACGTGTGGATCTTGAAGAAATTGAGCAGATTAGAAAATTTGAATAAAAGCTTCAGCAATTAAAAAAGTCATCTGTAGAAGCTATAGACCATTTTAAGAAAGGTTATGAAGAAATCCATAAAAAGGAAAATAATGTTGAAAATTTTGATAAAGATCATATAGATCAAGATGAGGATCTTGATAAATCTGATCTTGAAGTGGATTATGAGAAAGAAGGGGAAGTAATGGAGTTAGATAATTCTCCAAATACTAGGCATCAATTAGAAAATGAGTCTTATGTTTCCAAAGATACAGCAATCCAACCACCAGAAATGTCAAGGAATTGTTCGGTAGCTAGGATTGCCAAACATTTGTTTCTAATGCTGAGAGATTCATTAAGCCAAAACTTGTGATGGTTGAGACAGATATACCGCCATGTGTCGTTATTGACGGTGTGCATGCTAAGAGTTTTTCTGGAACTAGGGTGATTATATATCATTCTAAAACAATGGGAATAGTTGTCGTGGACAAGTACATAATACCCGTTTATATTTCAGATGCTGACGGTACAGGAGAAAAAATTGCAGATTAGGCACATACAAATTGGGAAGACATAACCAAATCCACATAAGAAGAGAAAACCTGCCAAAGGTTCCTAGGAGATGTCTGCACATAGTCCCCACGGAGTTCTTTTGTCCCATAAGCCAGGAGTTCATGAAATATCCCGTCATCACTCCTTCAACAAACAGAACTTACAACTAGGAATCACTCATCGTTGTCAGGGAAGGCACGCTCAAAATCAAGGATGACAACGAAATTCGATCGTCGGAAAACGAGTCTGTGTTGCCCGATCACGATCTCAGACGTTCGATCGATGCATGGCGGCACGACTACAATATGGCACAGTCGTTCTCCTTCATCTCAAGGCCCGTAGACCTAGAAGCCGTAGTTGATGCTTTATTAGATCTCCGGAAAAATCATTTGAACGACCGGGAAATATTACGATTTCTCCCTGAACTCAGCTCTACAATTCAAAACAAACCTGCAATCATTAATTCAAGGCCGAACCACGGTCAATTTCGCAGAAGCAAAAATCATTTCGAAAAACTGTTTTATATAATCTGGGACCTTTGTGGCACAGAGGATGCATTCGAGCATCCCCAGCTTTCAGAGTCAGTGGCTTCATTATTGTGGCCAATGCATGCTAAAATGGACAGGGTACAGTATAATTTTCCACTGCGAACAATATCCTCAAGGCTAAACACCTTCCCAGCGTCATTGCCCTCTCCATTGTCATTGTCACTTGGGAAATGGGACAACAAATCAATGGAAAGCAACGAAGAGTTTGGTGAACAATGCACGGTCCTGGAGAAAGTTATGAAACTTCTCTGTCGTTTCGGTCAGCGGAATTCTCTCCGGCCGGGGTGTGACGATGAATGTGTTTTTTCGGTCAGGCAACATGACTTTTCTAGGTCTTCTGCCACAGTGTTGTCCACGGGTAATGTTGACCCTCACCGCACCTTCAAAATTTCAAGCATCGTTCCCCCTCCCTCTACCTCTATCCAATTGGTCAACAGTCGAAAGGGGTTACGAACCAATGTTTGTGAAGCGGTGTATCGAAGTGGTCTAACGGACGCTGATTTTGTTTTGGCCGAAGTTGAATTAATTGCAAAAGGAACCCTGTTCCATGTTCGCAATGGACCTGCCTCTGTCACGATTGATTCCTTGCATTTGTAGGGACGACGCCACGATGCCATGAGCAGGACCTCTGCGCAAGACTCACAGCAACAATTGCTACTCTCTTCAATAGGGCTTCAGAGTGGCTTGCCAATGCCAGAAACCAACCCGATAATGAGAAGCCACAGAGCCAAATATGAATTCCCCGACTCAAGTTCATTTCTTACGCATGTCGACTTAGTGTCCCGGATATCTATTGACGCGGGCTCTGTCAAGCAAATAAACTGCTACCATTTTTTTTCAGGACGACGATCAAACGACGTGACCGACCGTCCATCCAAGTCATCATTGGATTATATAACTATATAGATTTCATATCATAAGTCATATAATTATATAATTACAATATTAATTAAATTAATAATAATAATATTTAAAAATAAGAATAAAAAAATAAAAAATAAAATTATTATTATTACTATTATTTAAATAATAATAATAATAAATAACAATGGGTTCAAATGCAAGTTACATATGTTGAGATGACAAATGCAACTTGAAGAAAATTTTCAATGATATAGCTTTGAGGACAAAGCTTTCCAAGAAAAGGGAAATGTTATGAATATAATTCATAACAAATAGTATAAATAGAATAAATTCAAATAATAAATAATCAAGATAATGGTTATTTAAATAGTCATTAGTTAACTGAAAAGGCATGTCTAAAAGACATGCCTAGTCATGAAAGGCCAGTTGCGTAGATATATAAGCAGGGCCTCATTGTAACATTTATCATCACATATACATTTTTATATAATAAATTATTACTACAAGTACCTTTTGTGCATTTTAAAATTAAAGTCAATAAGCTATCAGTTTTGTTGCTTCAGAGACCACAGATCCTGGAATGGTGTTACTTCTTTCTTAACATAGATTCTTGAATTGAAGTTTCCCCATCCCTCTGGTAGAGCATTCAATATCATTGTAGTCATTTCTCTATCAGACATTACTTCTCCCAATTCCTGCAGTTGATCTCGCATTTCAGAAATCTTCATAAAATATGAAGTGATTCCTTCCTCTCTTAACAGCTTCAACTTGTATAGTTCTTGTCTCGGAGATATTACTTCCCCTACAGTACTCACCGAGAACAACTCCACCAATTTGTCATATATTTCTTTTGAAGATTCTAGTTTTGATACATAGGGGATGAGAGAGTCCTTTATGGATTCTCGACTACAAGAATCCTCTAGGCTCTTATGTCTCCCTTCATGTATTTGGCATTTGCTTGTGTATCGACTTCTTTTGAAGGTATATTTGTTGACCCTTTGATGTAGTCCATGACTTCATTCTCAATAATATTTAGATATGTCCTTTTCTTCCATGCAAGAAAGTTTGAAACCCCAACCATTTTGTTGTTTTATTTGCAGAAAGACATTTTGACAAATTCAGATGACGTCATAAATATACTTACTCGAGTAGATGATTTTGTATTCTATTAGCTTCATATTGATGTAGATGGCAACAGGAGCTCCCTCTTAGATAGATTTCTTCAAGAGTAGTGAAAAGCGGTAGATCACCTTGGATCCTTGATGATGATGATGACCAAGGATGGCTTGATGATGACTTCAGCAAAATGATGATTTGATGATGTCTCCAATAACGTTGACTTGGCTTCAATCATGAGATAGCTTTAGATTCCTTGAAGATAAAGATCACCTCCTTGATCTTTCTTTTACTTCTTGAAAGGATCTTGATGTATAAGTCCTTTGAGTAAGGTCTTTGATCTTCTTGAGATGGCTTGAGGATTTTCCTAACTTCCTGCAAACTTCTCCTTGAATGAATGAAGATCTTCTTAAATATAGAGATCAAGTAGATCCTTCTTTCAGCCTTGATTTCTTCTTGAAAATTGGTCCTTGATGTCTTCTCTGAAGCTTGAACCTTGTGCCTTCTTGCTAAACTTCCATTTCTTGTCTTCAGCACCTTAGCTCTAATACCATGTTGAGAAATTAGGGTTTTTATTAAAATTTCTCTTTCATGATAATTAATTGTAATTTTGTTATGCTTCTTTCACTTAGATCTTATCTTCGGTAGATTATTACATTCTTCGTCAAGTTAATTATCAAATGCACAAGAGACACAAATATTTAGTCTTTCAAGCTAGGGCCAAACCCTCTCCCTCTTGGAGAGGAAAACCCGATAATAATTCTTCTTATAAATCATCAATTGAGGAGTACTAAGACCACGACACAAACCCTTGACTCCAATATACTTCCAAGAACTTTGTCACTGCTCTTCTCGGCTTCTCTAGTTGATCCCTTCTTTCTACATTACTCTGCACCAGCACTAGGAAAACTTAGTTCCTAGCCCTAAATTGAGTCCTTCCTTTCTGCTCTAACACAGTTACCGAACAAACGAGAAAATTACCTGGTACCTGTTTTTTTGAGGTAGCAAAAAAAACACCCAATTTTCAAAAGTGGTGATGCAGAATCACCCTTTCTTTTTTTTAGCATAGTTTTGGCACTTCAAATTTTCTTATGACTTTTTTTTTTAATGTCATGATTTTCATGTCGATTTTGAAAATCGATGATGTAGAATAACTTCTTCTTGTTTTACCATATTTTTGGAACTTCAAATTTTCTTTGATTTTTTTTAAAATGTCATGTCGATTTAGAAAAATTGTGATTTTTTTGGCACTTTAAATTTTTTTAATTATTAAGTATGAACATTTGTTTTAAAATGTTAGTGATTTCCATGCTAATTTTGAAAAGTCTTGATGCAACATCAATCATTTTTGTTTAGAGTGGTGATTTTCATCTTGGTAATAAAACATAAAAATAAAATAAAATAAAATAAACATGACAAAAAAAAATCAAATATAAAATATATATATATATATATATGAAAAAAAACCAATAAAAATGTAAAAAAATAAAAAAAAATTGTAAAAATAAAAATAAAAATAAATAAATAAACAAACAAACAAACAAAAGAATTCCAAAAAACTCATAATTTAAAGAAAAAAAAATAACAAAAAATATATAAAAAATAAAAAATAAAAACAAATTTTTTTAAGTTAAAAAAAAACACCATAATTAAAAATATATATATAAAATAAAAAAATTTAAAATAATCAAAATAAAAAAACAAAAATAATTTAAATCTAAAAAATTAAAAATTAAAAGAACATTAAAATATAAATTTTAAAATAATAATTAAAAAAAAAAAAACATAATTCAATTTCTTTTAATTAAAAAACAAAAATTAAAAATTAAAATAAAAGATAAAAATAAAAATACATTTTTAAAATTAAAAGAAAAAATTTAAAATAATAAGAATAATAATATATATATATATATAAATTTTTTTAATTTAATTTGTTTTTAAACTTTTTTATTTTTTTTAATTGATTTTTGTTATTTTTTTTTATTTAAACAAGGTTGCTCCTTCTCCCCTACCCTATTTGGCATTTACATCGACAAGCTAGAAGGTTGTTTAGAGGAAGCAGGATGTGTTGGCACTATCTTAGTTGGGATAGTCATCATCCTTCTTCTTTATGCTGACGATATTGTTCTTCTCGCGAGGTGCCCATCTGATCTTGATAAGCAACTTAGACTTCTTAAGGATTTCTGCTCTACCATGGGTATGTCTGTTAACAGTGACAAAACAAAAGTTATGATTATCAAATCCAAAAAGGACACTTATGTTAATTTTATGTATGACAATAGTAACTTGGAGGAAGTGTCTTCTTACAAGTACCTAGGAATTGATATTCATCACAAACTCAACTGGAACTATAGCATTCAGAAAATGATTAATGGGGGGTGGAAAGCTTATTTTGGTCTTGAAAATAATTGTAAAACGACAAACCTCGTAATGTGGGATAGAAAGAAATTCCTCTTTGAAAATTTAGTCACTCCTGTTATCTTATATGGTTGTGAGGTTTGGGGTTGCAGCATCTCAAGGGAATCCTGGAGAAAGATTGAGCAAATCCAAAAGCGTTTTATAACGTATAACCTTAAAATTAAAAGCAATACACCCTATCCTATTCTCCTTATAGAAGTGGGTCTTTCCCCTATCGAGAGCCTAGCTATGACTAGGCTTCTGTTGTACAAGCACAAGCTCAATAGCATAGGAGACCATAGACTTCCTAAGCTAGCTTCAAATTCCAACCAAAACCACCTAAGGCTTAAACAAGGTTGGTATAAAGACACCAGGGTCTGGTTAAACCATTGGGAGATCAACGAGAATGTTGCATTGCAAAACATCGATAACATTAAAAAAATTGTTACTTCTAAGTTCAAAGAAAAAATGTGGTGTGAGAAAGATCTAGCATCTAAAAGAAAATTAAGGTATTATAAGGAGGTCATCAACCCCACCTTAGAAGATCAAAAGTATCTCTCTGTTTTAACTAGCTCAAAGAAGAAAATTAATATAGCCAAGATTAAAACGAACTCTCATGAGCTCCATAGTGAAACAGGTCGTTGGACAGTTCCTAAAACACCATGGATGGAAAGGATCTGCCATCTCTGTGAGAATATGAACATCGAGGATGAAAATCACTTCCTCTTAGAGTGCCCCACGTACAACCACATTAGAGCTCAATTTCATAATCTTTGTTGCAATACTGACCTTCCTAGCCTTTTAAGATGTCAAAATTATAGTGAGCTCGGGAGGCTTCTCTCCAAGCTTTTTGAGCATAGGAATGAAATCTTAAATCAAATTAAATAACTCTTTTCTTTAGGTCCAATAGACCAAAGATTGGTCTCAGTGGACGTTAACCATCATCATCATCATCATATATTAAATTTAAATTTTCATTTTAAATTTTTACCTTTTAAATTTAAATTTTTGTTATTTTAAAATTTTATTTTTATTTTTTTTAATTCTTTTTTTTTAATTTTTAATTCTTTTTTATTTTAATATTTTGATTTTTTTAATTTTAACTAATTTTATTTTTATTTTTGTTTTAAATATTTTTTTATCATTTTTTTTATTATGCTAATTTTATTATTATTATTATTATAACTTAAAAAAATAATTTTGTTTTTTTTTTTTTTCCTTTAAATTTTTTTTTTTTTTTTTACAAGTGATATTTTATCTTTAATGTCATTCTTGGATTTTTTATCTTTAATACCATGCCTAAAAATCGTTGAAATTTTAAGACTGTTGATATTTTATCTTTAATGTCATGTTTATCGTTGAAATTTTAAGGTTTTTACCATTAATGACATTATTAAAAATTGTTGACAATTTACCCCGAAAATAAAAATTCGTTATTCCAACATCAACACTTTCCTTTTCAAGGTGTTTTTTGCACACACAAAAATTGACGACGTTATTCAAGCATCAACACTTTTCCAAGCCATTATGAAGACCGAACCTAGTTACACTTCTCAACAATGTGTAGTGTCACCTAGTTGTAGTAGATTGTGTCTTGAAGTTGTGGCTATCTAGAGTCACCAGTCTTTGCCTCATGGGAGGCCGAAATTTTGTATATGTGCTTGTGCGTGTAATTCCCATAGATGTGTGGAGGTCCTTGCATCAACACCCCTCTACATGTTTATCATGTCTTCTTTAAAGTCAAGTCAGTGTTATTTGGGCTATCGAAACACAATGTCAGAGGATGCGGAGTCAAAGAGGTGAGGAGGTGGTTGTGGCCCTCATGGGTGCAACCAAGATCACTCGCAAGCCGTAGAAATAGCAGAGACCTTTCAAGAGACTACTCACTAGTACATTTGGTGGAAATTCTGACACTTTAGTTCCGACACTTTTGACGAAATCTCGGAAATTTCCCCAAATTTTATCAATTTTTCAAATCCCGACACAATGTGTCGCTATACCGACGTGCCTGTATCATTTTTGCTAAGTTGTGACCACCCAAGTGCTTTGTGCACGTTCGGGCAGCCCGTTTACCGTTTGCTCCCCTGTGGCATCGTTCGTCGTGTCGCGTCGTGTGAGGTCGCTGTGTCGCGCCGTGATCGGGTCTTGTCGTGTGAGGCCGCCCAAGGAAACACATTCGTACAGGTCGGGTCGAGTCGTGTGATGGCGCCCAATTAGCTGGAAACGAGTTTGGGTTAGGTCAGGTCAGTTCGTGTCGTATTGTAATTAAGGGCGCCCAAGGAAACACGTTTGGGCGGGTCGGGTCGGGTTAGGTCGTGCCGTGTGAGGCTGCCCAAGGAAATGCGTAGGTAGGTAGGTAGGTAGGGTGCCCCTATCTCCCATCTCCATATAGAGTAATCTGGTCACATATTCTTTCTTCTATGATACTGGTTCCATCTCTCTCTTAAGTCCTATCTCTTGTCCTTCTTCTCTCTCCCTTTATCTCCTTATACCTCCCTCTCTCTTCCCCAATCTCTCTCTCTCTCTCTCTCTCTCTCTCTCTCTCTCTCTCTCTCTCGACCCTCCAATCCTCTCACTATATCCTTGTTACATTGAGACACAAATAATAAGCAACTAATGTACACAAACAGAGACTAATGAAACTATCATCTTAACCCCTAACCCCTTAAACACTAATTCCCAACCCCTAACCCATTTAACCCCCTAACCCATTTAACCCCTTAACCCCTAACCCCTAAACCCTTAACCCAAAACCCATTTAACCCCCTAAACCCCTAGTAAACCCCTAACCCATTTAACCCCCTAAACTTAACCCCTAAACCCTTAAACCCTAAACCATTAAACCCTTAACCCTAACCCCTTAAACCCTAATTCCCAACCCCTAACCCATCTAAACCCCTAAAACCTAACCCCATTAGCCCCTAACTTCTAACCCCTAAAATCCTTAACTGCTAAATCCCCTAACCCCTAAACCCCTAACCCATTTAACCCCCTAAACCCTAATCCTATAACCCCTAACCCATTAAACCCTAATTCCCAACCCCTAAACCATTTAACCCCCTAAACCATAAACCTCTAAATCCCTAACCCATTTAACCCCTAAACTCTAAACCTCTAAACCCTTAACCACTAACCCTTAAACCCTTAACCCCTAACCCATTTAACCCCCTAAACCCCTAACCCATTTAACCCCCTAAACCCTAAACCTCTAAACCCTTAACCCCTAACCCCTTAAACCCTATTTCCCAACCCTAACCCATTTAACCCTCGTTTGTTGGTTTCTCCCTTGTGCCTTCGTACAGTCGTGCACACTGTGTTGCGTCGTGTGAGGGCAACCGACCAAATCTGTCACACTCCTTAAGTACCTCTTGTGACCGCATGGGTGCCTTGTGCACGCTCGCCCGACTAGTTTGATTTTTTCTCCCTTGTGCCTTTGTTCAGTCAGGCGCGCCATATTGTGAGGGCGCCCGCCCAAACGCGTTCAGGTCGGGTCGGGTCATTTTGTTTGAGGGTGGCCGTATACAATTTGTTGAGTTGTGATCGCACAGGTGCCTTTTGCACATTCGTGTCGCCCGTTTTCCGTTTTCTCCCTTGTGCCTTCGTTCGGTCGTGCATGCCATGTCGCGCCGTGTGAGGGCGCCCGCCCAAACTCGTTCAGGTTGGGTCGTTTCGTTTGAGTGCGTCCGTATCAAATTTGCTAAGTTGTGACCGCACGAGTGCCTTTTGCACGTTCGTGCAGCCCATTTTTCGTTTGCTCCCTTGCGCCTTCGTTCGGTTGAGCGCACCTTGTCGTTTTGTTTGAGGGCGTCCGCCCAAACCCGTTCCCTAATCCCTAATCCCTTAACTACTAACTCATTATTCAACCCCTAACCCCTAAATGCACCTAAATCCCCTAACCCCTAACCCCTAACCCCCAATCCCCTAAGCCCTCCAAATTCGACGAATTAGCTTTGAAGAAGTAATTGTTTTCTGCAATATGGTTTTGTAAGTTATTTAAATAGAGGTATATTCTCTAGAGTTCTTTTTTAGATCCACAATTTCATTTACTCATTTTTGAACAAGGCATATGACACTCTTCATGTCTATGGGCTTTTTATCTTGAAGCTCGTTATCTATACGAGTATTTGTTGCTTCAAAGGTTTCCTAAACCTCTAAACCCCTAAACCTTTAAACTCCTAACCCATTTAACCCCTAAACCATAAACCTCTAAACCCTTAACCATTAACCCCTAACCCATTTAACCCCCTAAACCCTAAATATATAACCCCTTAACCCCTAACCCATTAAACCCTAATTCCCAACCCCTAACCCATTAAACCCTAATTCCCAACCCCTAACCCATTTAACCCCCTAAACCGTAAACCTCTAAACCCCTAACCTCTTTAAGAGCCCGCTTTGTAGCCTCCACAGTCTTGAATGTCACAAATGCAAATCCCCTGGATTTTTTGGTATTCTTATCATATGCAACCGAACCTTCTTCTATCTCTCCATATTTGGAAAAAACTTCTAAAAGCTTATCATTGGTCGTGTCATATGAAAGACCACCAATGTAAAGTTTCCTTTGAGCCTTATCTGTACTTTGACCAGGACCTGTGCTTGCCACGTCTGCCAGATTGCTTACAGTAATCCTCCCATCAATAGTCTTGTCAGGCTCTTTCAATGCCCTTTGAGCAAAATCCATGTGCTTAAATGAGTCATTTTCAAAATTGATTGCTTCATTGAGCACAACATGCAGCTTATCTAATACTTTATTGAAGCTAAGAGCTCCATCTTTGGGGCAAGCTGCTTTTCGGCTAACTCCACTGCTTTTAATCTCAATTTTTCCAATTTCTTTCTTCTCTCATATGATACCTAAGCCTTTGCCTTTCTCTTTGGACCTTCTAATTCCGTAATAGTGTCATAGTGATGCTAGCCAGCTTCTTTGGAAAGTTCCTAGCAGACAATACTTGTGCCTGGCTGAAGCCTCAACACTTTCAGAGCATCTGGAATGACCATTCTCTTCTTCCGGTCATATGGTGGGGGAACCCCTTCAAAAGCCCTTAGCCTATAAAGTGTTGCAGCACCACGCTTGGTTTTGTGTGGAATCATTCCTCTAATTGTCCAGTAGTCAAATCCTTCTCTTACTTTATTAGGGAATATCATGGTTCCCCCTACCTACCTAGTAACTACATTACATTTATTTCATGACAAGACTACCCTACAGCCCACCAAATTTCTATCATATCCTTGACGTCAACAACAATTTGTTGTTCAAGATATAGCTAAGTTGGAACAAACTTAGCTCTAGAGCTTAGGATATTTTTCCACCTCTAATGTTTATAAACCAATCGATATAAAATTTCTAAAGCATGTGGGAGCCCTTTAAGTATCACCTTTCCTATATTGACTCCATCTTAAAAATCATGGAAAATGTCCATAGATGAGTTATCCTTACTAAACCAAAAATTTCATTGAAAATAATCATTCATACCATAACATTACTACTTCCCTTTTAACCACATAAAACTTATTTTAAGTTACCATAATTCATCTTTAATATCACATAATTAGATTAAAAAATCAACCAAAATCCTTAATTTATGAAATAAAAATTCAACAATTTTATATAATTAATAATTTAAATAAATGTCTTAGATTTAATTTAATTAATAATTATTTATAATCAACAATACCACTTATTTACCCAGACCAGTTTTATTAAGTTTTAATTTCTAAAGAGATTTTTAAGGTGTTTAATTCATTTATGTAGTCAAAAATTGATTATAAACAATAAGAAATCACAATCTTGATATTGTGAGGTTTCAATCAAAAAAACCATTTCATCTATTAATTAGACTACACTATTATTTATTATAGAAAATGTATCTAATTTGAATGAATGAATACATAGATTACTATCATTAAAGAAAAAAAATGTAAATTTCACTTTTAAAGTAATACTTAAAAATAAGGAAAAAAATAATACATAAATTATAAAGAATATATATATATAAGAGATTAAAACTCCAAATATTTAAAATACAACATAATTTAATAGTGTAAAGTTTAAAACTCCTTTTAATAAAGCATGATGATTTAGTAGGGCAGAGGGATTACTATATGCAAAAATCAGTCCATTATTTACTCATATAACTTTAATTGCTTCTCAAAAATATATGTTTTATTTTTTTGATTGTAAATATTTTTAAACAATCAAAATAAACAAACATTTAATTATTTAGAAATGATTTTAATTATTTAAAAATGTTTATAATTATTAAAAAATATTTATTTTTAAATTAATTTGAGTGGCCTTAACAAAACACATGTGTTTCATTTCAAAATGTAAAAAAATTTCAAATATCAAAAGTTTTAATTTCCCTCGTTCATTTCCCTACAGTTTCATGGTTTGTCCAGAGAAGGAGGGAGGATCTGATCCAAATCTGAGTTGGATCGATAGCAAAAATGTGAGAGATTCTTCACATTCAGCGGGGTCAATGTGGCAACCAGATCGGCTCCAAGTTCTGGGAAGTGGTCTGTGAAGAACACGGGATCGATCCTACTGGGAGATATGAGGGCACTTCAGATCTACAGCGTGAAAGGGTTAATGTTTATTTCTTGATGTCGTTAGGAAGGAGGCTGAGAATTGTGATTTCCTGCAAGGTATGTGTCTTTTTCAGATTCGAATCCTTGACCTTGTGTTTTTGAAATGTAGGATTTCATTTGCTAAAATGATGTGGGTTTTTGATTACCTAGATTTCGTATTTTTATCACCAATTAGATTTTTAGTTAATATGTCAAATGTATCTTATAAAAATTTCTTCTTGTGATATTTCTTCGTCTGCGAAAAATTCTCAGCGTGAGAAGTTTTTCGATGAAGATATTAGGATTGATGTGATTGATGTGAAGATATTCTACAGTTTGAGTAATACAGGGGAGTGATTATTTAGGGGAAAAAACCCATAACTGACATTCTATTGATCTATGTGTCCATGCAGTTGGTGACTTGAACCACCTGATCTCGGCAACCATGAGCGGAGTTACCTGTTGCTTAAGGTTTCCTGGTCAGTTGAACTCAGATCAAATCCAGTGTACTGTAAAACAATCATTCAGTTCCTTCTTTTGGTATCTGGGTAAGGCATTTCCCTTTAAATAGGCTTTTCTTAATTGTATTTTCGTTCTTACCATAAAATATGTTCATTCCCTCTGATTTGAGTTGGATTCTCAAGTTTGACTCTTCTCTGTTTGGAATCCAAGCCGACTTGTTTCTGGGTTGGACTCAGCCTCAAGTCATACCATAATGCTAAATCCATTACCATCTTTAAAAAAGCAAGAAAAAAAAATACACAACAGTTCAAACACTTCCACTATTCCACTATTGATTAAATTTTTTGATAAAAAATTAGCTAAATTCATGCCAGAAAGTGTCGTCTTAGACAGATTGTGACATGAGTAAACAACGCCTTAATAATCGAACAAGGTATGACAAAAGTTCAAATCATATCCTGTAGTATTTGTTGGAGAAGTCCCTGATGTTGGTGGAGCATACTGGACTGCAATTACAACAGAATTAAGAACCCCATTACCTCCATAGCCTTTGGCAAGTCTCTGCAAAAGGGATGAGTGGTATTAAAAGAAGTATCAATCTGGTACTAGGTACTTGGTCTGAAGGCTGCAATCCAGAGAAAGTATCGATCTGGTACATCCCAAGTCAACCCTCCTCAGGAATTTGCCTTAGTAAATATATATCTTGGATCACATACTGAAGTACTTATATTGTCCCTCTAAAGTTTAGCCTGGAGATTAGCTTCATAATGTAAAGAGTAAAAACAAACTCTCGGAGAACTAGAACTAGTTCTATTTCTTGGTCTATAACTAGATCTGAGATGGCGATGCATTGAGTACAAATTTAGGGTTATAGAACTTGGAGAAAGAGTATACTTCAAACCTCCGCACAATACTTCGTTCTTCATGTATCTTCAAATAATAGGGTTTTACTTGAGCGAGGGCTACTTCTGTGTTATTGAAAAGGTGTATCTAAAATTTGCATCATTATGTACCTTTTGACATTCATTTTAGCACAATGAATCAGGCTACAAAGAATCATATAAAGAGAGAGATATGTCATAGAACTCAACTACCACATAGGCATAATGCCACAAAGATTTCAAAACTTGTATGTCAGAGTGTCACAAAAATTTAGTATACTATAATGCCATAAATGATTCAGATGCCACCAAAGAAGTCATAGGTTCAGATCTATCGTGAATGCTTCTTGTGTTTTTCTATCGTAAACAATTCTCCCAATCTTTTGAGATTAGATGCTTCAAAAAATTTATTTTCATATGATCTTTGATACTTCAGATCACATGTCACATATATACGGTACTCTTCCAAATTCTGTTCTGCTTCATTTTCTACCTTCATTTGCCCATAAAATATTTATCCTTTTGTAAAGATGATTATCATAAATTTGACCTTCAACCTTAAGCAAGAGCGAGTTACAATAGATGGTTAAGAGGTTTCAAACTTCATTGGATATTCTTTCATCTTCTTCCATAAATCACAAAGAATATTGTATTGAATGTCATGTATAGTCACATGTAACTGTTTGGTGTCATCATAAGTGCTTGTTTCTATAACTTGGTCGAGAGATTAGCTTCAAAGAGATGTAGGATTTATTCTTTCAGTCTTGGTCCTAGATTCCTTTAGGATTCAACCTACAGAACTTTTGGAAAGATGCTTCAGACCATAGTCTCAAATTAGGATATAGACTTTTGGATTGCAGGCATAGAGCATAGAGGATAACTTACTTGTAAAAGGAAAGAGAATCTATCAAGAGTATTGATTTGGCTTCCAATAACGTCTTTCAATGATGGCTACTACAAAGAAGATGATCACGTAGTGAAGTACTTATATTGTCCCTCTAAATTTTATCTTGGAGATTAGCTTCATAATGTAAAGAGTAAAAACAAACTCTCGGAGAACTAGAACTAGTTCTATTTCTTGGTCTAGAACTAGATCTAAGATGGTGATGCATTGAGTACAAATTTAGGGTTATAGAACTTGGAGAAAGAGTATACTTCAAACCTCCGCACAATACTCCATTCTTCATGTATCTTCAAATAATAGGGTTTTACTTGAGCGAGGGCTACTTCTGTGTTATTGAAAAGATGTCTCTAAAATTTGCATCATTATGTACCTTTTGACATTCATTTTAGCACAATGAATCAGACCACAAAGAATCATATAAAGAGATAATTTCCAGCATGTTATTTTCAATGCTATGCTATACATAGTTGGAGAATGTCATTCATGCTTTCCACAAATGTAAATCAAATGATTATGCCTCTTTTTGTATGTTTAATTGCAAACGAATTCTAACTCAACTCTCTGGTTTGTTGGTAAATTGAAGGATATGCTATATTAAATATATATCATGCCTATCGGGTGTGTTTGGACAAGTAAACCTTCATATTGCAATTTGTCTCACTTTAAGTCAATTCCAAATTGTGACTCTTATGCTGTATATGGCAAGAAAATGCATTCTACTTTCCTGATTAGGATAATCTTAATTGTTATGCTTTCTTGTATGTATTTGTATTAAATTTGAATATTCTATTTTCTGTTTTCTTGGCAAACTGAAGTACACGTTTCTTTTAAATAATTTTCTCAGCTACTCGATGTGTCTGTACAATAGTTTTTACAAGTGGGTTTCTGATTGGTTGTCCCCTTTTGCTACTAGTTTTGTAGTATCCAAACCAACTCCCTCCACTAGGAGAGATTCCATGCAACGTATGGCCAAAGATGAGTGGCCATCTAATCTTATGGTGAGCTTGGTAGATTATTATGGGGGGACATGTACTGTATCAATTTACTAGCAAGGATCTATTACATCGGAAACTACAGGGAAAGGTAAGAAAAATCGTTTACCTGTTGTAGAAGGAAAGGACTGTCAAGCTGAGGCTCATCAACTTTTGGAGTTTGTAGCAGCAGAACTGCATGCACTTTCATGGTTATTTGCCACATCTAAATGATGCTCTTCCGATTGTTTTAAAATAGCAATAGTGACGCACAACCTTTTACCATTTATTCTGAATGCAATGATGTTGAAATTTTGGATGACAGTGGCATTGATGAAAAATATCAACTCAGGAATGTTACATAGATCATTACACTTGGGTAACTAATGTTGGGATATGAATTTCCTACTACATGGTCCATTTCTTTGCAAACTATTTTGATTGAACAATTAATTTATGGAGTCTGGACAATGAATTTATTTTGGATTTGTGGGTAAGGTTTCAGTTCTGTAAAAAATTCATAATTCAGCTCTTTTGAAGTTTGCAACTCAGCCTTCAACAAGCCTGTAATTAGGCCTAAGTAAAATCCTGAATTCCACTCCTCTTGTAGTCTACAACTCAACTCAGTGACCAACAAAATTCACTCTATGGAAGCCTATAATTTTGACCCATGTGCAAGCAACTTTAGACCTGCAACTGTTGCAGGTCTAAAGTTAATAGGCTCAATTTCTCCAATAGTCACATCCTTTCCAATATTTAAACAACTATATATATCAAACTAAATTCTACACTTTAGAACATGAACTTGACCAAGAATTCGGTGAAAGCACAATAGAATATTTCAATTATGAAGCAAGAAAGAATAAGAAATCTCTGAAGCATATTTGAATCAATTAATTTATGGAGTTTGGATATATATAGACACACACAACACAACTGATGGAAACCTTTGTATATATTTTTGTCATCAGAGCTCTTAAAGGCATTCCTGTGATCATTAATGGTCTGTCAAGGATCTTAGAAATGAAATCTTTCATGAGACCAACTCTGTGATGTATTGAAGAGACACCAACTTAATAAATTAGGGTGTTTTGCATTGGGAGTTATAATTTTCGCTGTAAAGGATTATCATCAGTAGTACTTGCATCCCTTATGTTGCTCATAAAAATGCTTTGTTGACAATAAAATAATGACCCTTCTTGACAGTGAAAACTTGTGAACATAAATAATTTTAACAGTGAAACAATGACCCTCGCCTTGAGATAACCTGTCCGGTGAAGCACATTCTGGTTTGGCACTTGATATATCTACCTAACAGCAAGATGGATGTGACAACAACGTTGAAGACAATATGCTAGGATTTGATGCACAAAAGCAACCTTGATTACTGAAACCTTGATTACTGTCCATATCTATTTTGTGATTATGTTTTGTGATATATGTGTGTCGAAAAAAAAAACAAAATGTACAGGGCTACATAAATGCCCAGTCATAGAAGGAAAGTTACATCAATCAAACTTCACTTAATTAAGAGTAGTTTCAGCCTTAAAAGAAAATATGTGACATGATTTCTTGATACACATGGAGTGGCAAGAGTATGGAGATTGAATCTGGCTTTCCTAATCCAATTAACCCAACTGAAAATTTGCTTTCATAACCCAATTAACCGAATTGCAAATTTGGATCATTAGAAGTGCCCAACTCCTAATCCAACTAACCCAATTGCAAATTTCGGTTATCAGAAGTGCCCAACTACAAAGCCAACGGTTCTACAATATAATCGGGTTAAGCATTGGGAGTTATAATTTTGGTTGTAAAGGATTATCATCAGTAGTACTTACATCCCTTATGTGGCTCATAAAAATTCTTTGTTGACAATAAAATAATGACACTTACTGACAGTGAAAACTTGTGAACATAAATAATTCTAACAGTGAAACAGTGACCCTGGCCTTGAGATAACATGTCTGGTGAAGCATATTCTATTTTGGCACTTGATATATCTACCTGACATCAAGATGGATGTGACAACAACGTTGAAGACAATATGCTAGGATTTGAAGCACAAAAGCAACCTTGATTATTGAAACCTTGATTATTGTCCATATCTATTTTGTGATTATGTATTATGCAGCATATATATAATTGCAGAGAAATGGGGTTCTGTACATAAGATATATCATTCGATTTTATTTTTCAAATCATAGGTTTCAATATTAATGATTTCCATGATTCCCAACGCCGCAAATAAAAGAGGAGAAGACAATGAAATCAAAGCTGATAATAAACAGATTATCAATTTATTGATGTGCAAGCAATGCATAGATACGGATATTACAAAAATTTTCCTCTTGTTCGCTAAATTCACTCATGATCCACTCATCTAGACTGCAGGAACGGTGAGTTATTGATTAATTTGAGGCGAAGCAAGAGTATTAATAAGTATCGGGCTTACTCGCTTATGCTCCATGAAAGGATCCACATTGGTACTGCGTGGTATCGCTGCCTACAAAGTCAAAGAATGTATTGTTGTGAGAGTTAAACTATATCAAATCCATCACTTGTGAGAGTTAAAATGAAATTGGTCGCATTCATTTTTTTTAAATATTTTAAGTCGTGCGTCGAAAGACCAACGCTTCGTAAGCGTCGGAAGACCGACGTCCCTTTTTTAAATTTTTTTTACTATGCCGTTGGAAAAGCGACGTTTACCAACGTCGGAAGAGCGACGTTCCCAAACGCGAAAAAAGACATTTTTCCCTTTTCGTTGGTCTTCCGACGTTCCATTTTTTTTTTTTTAATTTTAAATGTTCGTCGCTATTGCGGCACTTCTTCCCAGCGTCGGTCTTGCGACGCTTTTGCAAAGTGTCGATATTGTGAAACTTCGGCAAAGCGTCGGTCTTGCGACACTTTTGCAAAGCGTCGGCATTGCGACACTTTAATAAGCGTCGGAAGAGCAACGTTCAAAATGTCGGACCACATATCGTCGGAATTGCGACAGTTTACAAATGCCAGAAGAGCTACAGTTTACAAACGTCGAAAGAGCGACGTTCAAAACGTCAAACCACATATCATCGGAATTGCAACAGTTTACAAACGTCGGAAGAGCGACGGTTTGGAAAACGTCGGAAGAGCGACAGTTGTTTGGAAACATCGGAAAAAGTGTCGGTATTGCGACACTTTGGCAAAGCGTCGGAATTGCGACGTAATGGCTAACCACGTTTTTTCCGGCCTCGAACTGTCGCTCTTGCGATGACTATGTGTCGGAATAGCGACGAAGTGGCCGTCGAAAATTAGACCAAATTTTCTAGTGACTCCTACAAATGTTGGAACTGAACTGCAAAAATTTGAGAATTTGGTTGCCA
Source organism: Pinus albicaulis (assembly GCA_034641835.2). Classification (NCBI taxonomy): domain Eukaryota; kingdom Viridiplantae; phylum Streptophyta; class Pinopsida; order Pinales; family Pinaceae; genus Pinus; species Pinus albicaulis. Next base: position 597,475,624 of record CM076580.1, read on the forward strand.
TAGATCAACATGTTATGTCAGACTCAAATCCCCTAAAGGAATTTGGGCACCTTGTTTTGGACCTTGGTCATATTAGGGGTCGTAGGAAGCAGTATCTATAGGCCCTTTTCCTTTAATGGAAAATGAAGGCTTTGATGGGTGGAATCCTTATGGAGCGGCAAGTGGACTAGTATAATTTTTTTGCTAATTTAGTATATATTATAAGGGAGAAGAGAAACATGAGATTTCATATGGAAATGATAGACAACCGACTAGCCCAAATTGAGCACCATATCCCATGTATTGCTATGTCATCGAACCCTCCAAGATCTAGTGCAAGAGACCCAACCCCCATAACTCTTCAGACTCATAGTTGATTGATGTGCTCTACTAATCTATTTTGGTTTGATGTATTTTTAGACTCTTTACTGATGTTGCAAATGTTGGCATTGTTACAATTTTGGACTTGATACTCAGTTCAAAGATCTTCAAAATACTTGGTTTCCAACTAAGTAGGTTGAGACCATCAGACGAATAGCCTTATGGAAGAAATGGGCTAAACAATATATTATTTCTCTTTTTTGGTAATCAAAGGAAACACACATTATCCTACCAAACAAATTATATTATTATCAAGGTTTTAATAAAATTTAAAAACAAAAACAAAAAAAATATGTATATATAAAAGTGAAGCTTACATAAACATAATAGTTTTATTAAGAACCATCATGGATTTCTTAACTTTGAATCTACAGGAATTAAATTTATCTAAGTGAAAACAATTCTTCAAGTTTTGCACTCAGAAAGAGGTTTACATATTAAGAGATTTTATCACTTTTGAAACTTGGCAAATCCAGAGTTCAGAAATAGCTATATTGGTTAATATTTTTTAAAATATATTACGATGACTCCTTTGAGCGCCAAAAGAATTAAAGAAGCACTTTCATTTCAATTTCTTTTAATATCAACTTTTAATATAGAGAGAGGATATTAAAATGTTTGAAGCCCCAAGGATAGCTCAGTTGGTCGTTTTCCCGTCGCTAAGTACCTTGCCAATTGGGAGGTCACAAGGTCAAATCTCCTCGATGCCCTTGGGGTTAGGCCGACATATTACGTTGGTGGGTAGATCCTTTAGAGTGGATCTGCCAGGATTATTGCCCGTGGATGCAGTAACCACTTAGAGACCGTGACCCACAGTTGAAAAAAAAAATGTTTCATTCAATATCAGCGTTGAAATATTTTCTTTATGGCCCACATTGAAATATGTTTTTCGTTATTAATCTTTATTTAAATTGACTGTGACAACTCCATATTAAGTATTGAATAGATTACAAATTTTTCCCATATAAAGAAATAGATAATAGGTATCAAAAAGATAACAATTACTTCATATCTTTTTATATAAAAAATTGAGTTAAAATTAATTTCCTTAACATTAATATATTTAATATTTTTTTTAAATGCAATGTGTGAACTCCGTGTACATATTTCCATATTGTGAAATATGAAATAAATATCTACAACAATAAGATTATATATATATATATATATATATATATATATATATATATATATATATATATATATATATATGTATGTATGTATGTATTTTTTTATTTTTATTTTTAATTTCCGTATGTAACAGCAAAATTAAACATCTCTTATAAGAAATATTTACTTTGAATTGTTATAGAGAGCGTTTTTTATATTGAAATATTTGTTTATGATCAAGATTGAAAAAAAAAAAATTGTTATTAGCATTTTTTAAATGTTACATGTTACATATATATATGAGGTGAGCATTGTGTAGTTGTTAGACTAAACATTTTTAAATTCAAATTTTTTTTATTGTAATTTTTTTATTAGTAAAATTACAAATAATTTTTTAGATAAAAGAATCATAATATACATATCACATTAATATATTTAACATATAAATAATAGTTATAAATTAAGATCTATTTCACCATATAAATTAAAATAATGAGTCTACAACCATATTTAAATTTAATTAATAAACTCATAAAAACTTAATACTTACAATATAACAAGATTCTGAACCATGGATATTCACCCACATTTTACCATGAGTATTATTAAATTGTAAATAGGATTTGTTACAATACCATGGCTTAGCAATACCACATGCCCAAAAACAATAACTCATTTCAAAAGCAAAATATTTTATAAATATTTTATTTAACTTTATTTTGTAACATTTTTAAATCAATCTAAAAGCAAAAAAAGTATGATTGAGGTGCTACATTGTTGTAAATCTTTGTAAACATTTACATGTGAACTCAATTAAAAAATAAAATAAAATAATTAATAATTATAATTATCAACTTGATCAAATTATATAAAATTAAAAAATAAAAATAAAATAAACAGAAGAATAATAATTATATTTTTAATTAACTGTAAATAATAAGAAAGCCAGCCTAGATCCATCTTAACTCTAAACCTACAAGGCCTTGAGAGAGATCAAATCTCTTGAGATGCAAACATCTTTTAGAGTGAAAAGATATTTGATACCACTTGGTGCTTGGTAGATCTGGAGTTAAAATGGATCTAGGCTAGTTTACTTTCAATTACTTTAGAGAGAGAGAGATTTAAACGTCTTGCATTGATGAAATTGTACATCTCTCTTACAGGAATATATATATATATATATATAAATATAAAGAGAGAGTGTGTGTGTGTTTTACATTGAAATATATTTTTATGGTATGCATTGAAGTGAGCATTAAAATATTTTATTTACTTTCAATATATATATATATATACTCGTCATGTGTAATGATGAAATTATACATCTCTTTTATAAGAGATAAAAGAGATGTTTACTTTGAATTGTGATATATATATATAGAGAGAGAGAGAGAGAGAGATTATTTTTATGATTTGAATTGAAATATTTTTCTTGTTATTAGCATTTCTTATATGTCACATGTCAACTCCATGTTGATCATGAAAAGAAATACACATCTTCCTCATATTATATTGTAGAAAACACCTTTTGGCACAATAATATTTGCCAATGATTATTTAGAGAAAATGACCTAACTTTTTCAGAATGAGAGTTGTGCAATTACACCAATCTAATGGGTATCCCTTGCTAAATTACACCAATATAATGGCCAACCCTTGTGGAATTACACAATATAGGTACAACTAAGATCATTCGGCAATGTGTGTTGAACCATGAGAACTAAGGTATTCTATGAAAACATACAAAGGGGTAGTTGATGGGAACTAGGGTGACAGGGCAATTTAAAACAAGTGTTTGCATATTGGGCTATGTACTTTAATCTCTTCCAAGATGATCTTAAATATGCTAGTCATCATGAGCCATGTTAAAGAATAGGTAAGCCTTCCCAAAGAGACGAACTTCCTTTATCTCTAGTGTTAGCCTTCGAGTCATTTGACAGGTGGCCATTTATTTTATTGGGCCCGTCAACCTACTTGCAATGCACACTTAGATGTTACAACGTAATGGTGATTGATCATCTAAGGCTTTGGGTTGAAGATACACCTACACAGAGTTGCAACGTTGAGAATGCAGCATGTTTGATCACTAGGAACATCATTAGTAGGTTTGGTTGTTCAAAGATTTTAGTTAGTTATCCGAAATCATGCTTCTTACACTGTACAAATTGCTAACCTTACTAGGAAGTTCATGATATGGCATCATCATAGTGCAACTTACCACCATTAGTGAAGAGGAATAATGCAGAATTCTTATCAAATTTGAGAACTTTTGGGGAGTATCTATTTGTCTTTAGGGTTGGGCTAACTAGTCTTCTTCTAGAATTTATCAAAAAAGTTATCATCTTACCATATTTTATCATTTTATATTAATTTGGTCTTCATATGAATTAGGACCACATGCGTAATTAATAAAAATTTGTATATAACACTGTTACCGATGAAATAGGTAACCTGACCTCAAAACGGGAACTCTAGCCCAAAAACGCTCAAAAAACATGAAAAAACACCCCCCAAAAAAAAATGTATCTTCCAAAACACTCTAGCCCAAAAACGCTCAAAAAACATGAAAAAACACCCCCCAAAAAAAAATGTATCTTCCAAAACGCACTTGTTTTTTTTCGAAGGTCAAATTTCAACATTTTCTAAAATTATGCTAAAAACAAAATTGTTTGTTGAAAAAAGGATTGAAAAAACACCCCCCCAAAAAAAAGTGTGTCTTCCAGAACGCACTTGTTTTTTTTTTAAGGTCAAATTTCAACATTTTCTAAAATTATGCTAAAAACAAAATTGTTTGTTGAAAAAAGGATTGAAAAAACACCCTCAAAACAAAATAGTTGATGCTGGAATAACAAAAAAAAAAATTGTGTCATAATTTTGACACTTGTGACAATGGAATTAAAGACAACATATTAGGACATTTTTTAAAATCGTAAATTCTAACATTTTTGATAAATGATGTTAAAGATAAACAAATACATGTCTGGAGGGCTTATAATTTTGAACAATTTTCATCCATGTTGTTAAACATAAAATATCTTGACTTTAAACAACCCCAAATTTGTAATTATTTTCAACCATAACCTTAAAGATAAAGGTAAATATAAAGTTTTTCAATCTTAAGTGTTCAACATACTTGAACAATGAAATTATGGAGAAAATATAAGACTTAACAATTTAAAACAGAAACAAGTAAGAGTAATTTTAATTTTAAAGAATAAAAGCTTATCTTTTTTCAAATCTTAGCATAAGACAAATTTAAATATAATTTCAACCAAAACCTAAAAATCAAGCATCAAAACAAAATGTTATGTTTCAATGACGCACATAATTATTAAAACTTTTAAAAGTATCTTATACCAAATGGTAACAATACATAATATCATGGTAATATCACTGCATAATCTAAAAATTCAACATTAGTTTCTATTTTCTATTTTACTTATAATTAAAATATCAACATTGGTACATTGAATATAACATAAATTGTTTTTGTAATTCATTGTTACATTGTCGATATTCTAAAAAAATGAATTCTTCATAATTAAAACGTATAATCCAAAAAACATAGAAATGTCTCAGAACTTCATGAAAAATGAGATGGAAGTCAAAAATTTTATTTCAAGTTACCATGCAAACATCAATTACAGAAAAGTGTCTTATATAGTTATTCAAAATCAGCCATAGGTTCTGGCACACCATCATAATCTACATCTTCAGATGAATGGCTTGATGCAGATGAAGATGATCCATATTCTTCTCTTTCATCAACTAGTGCTCCATCTGAGTCAACATGCATGCCCACCATTTCGGAGTTCAAAAGTCTTGTAGATCTACGTCTACATTCTGCAGAGTCCCATCTCAACAGTAATTGTTCTGGTAGCAATTTCTTCAAAATATTTATGGGCTACAACCGAAGAGTTCCTCTCTTTGTCAAATTGAAGTCATACACAAGTATGTCAACATCCTTCAATTTTAAGACATCTGTGTGGCGATGATTTATATTTGTGCCCTTTCTTTTTCTGTTTCTGCCAATTCTTTTTTCCGCTACCATATCTGGCTTGTACACACCATTGAAAGGGTGGGTACTTGTGGCATACCAATGTACATCAACAGCTGTAATCTCTTCATTTTCATTAATGACCTTTATAACCTTAGCAATCCAGAATGGATAGCCAAGTGGATCTTCATCTGCTAACACTGCTATCATGCAACCCTCCTTAAGATCCTGCACAGAACCCCTGTAAAGGTCTTCCATGGCTTCACATTGTGCACGTGATCTTCTAGAACCAATATAGATTTCTCTTTCCTCTACCTGTGGGAAATTAATAATAGCTTGAGGCTGTTGTTGTTCAACATTGTGTGTTTCTTGATGTTCATGTTCATTTGGCATATTTTGTGGCCAAAAAAAAGGTGTCTTCAAAAGTGTATCCTCATTTACTGATCTTGAAATCATATCACTTTGATTACTGAAAAAAGACTCCCACCAAACTGAATCAGCAACATCGAAGTACTCATATGTATCTCTAATAAATCTTTTAATTTCCTCTAGACATTCAAAATAATTTATCTCTCTCTTCTGCCTTCGTGCATTATGGAGTTCGGAAACTGACTGTAATAACAATATCTTTGATGAAAACATTGGACGCTCTGGAATGAACTTCAAAATGCTAAACCTGATGATGGTCCCCATTCTTCAATAGTTGAATACTTCTTGCCCCATATAAGTGTTATCCCATCAATTTTTTTGATACGAAATTGATGTTGGAAGCTAATGTCGTTAAGTTTTTCAATGCATTTCTCCTCACCATGCAATCCAAAAATAAACCTTCGCATGTCAATAGTTTCTTCCAACACATGAAAAACAGGCTCTGGAATGTACGATTTCTTAATACATTCAATTAATGATGGCAGGCTCCAAACACCTTTCCTCCTCAATGTTACTGAAAAACGACTGAACATTTGATCAATATGATCATGAGTATGCCCAACAAGAAGGAAACCAACCTTTATCTTTTTAAAATTCCCCAATTCAACAAGCATGTTTAGATACCCAAAAAGAACTTGTTTTTTGTTCTCACGACTTGTGTTGTCTAATTGTAAATACAAAACTTCAGGAAGAATCCCAGACCAATGAGTAACCACATCATGGATTATAGTTATGGTCAGATTTGCATCATTGTGAATATTTGGAGTTGTGAAGAAAACTCTTGGAAACATCTTCTCAGTAAATACCATACAACCAACCAAGTGAAACTGAATGAAATTTTCCTCCTGTAATTTTTTTGGCGTGCGAACAAAATGTGGAAGAAGTGTTTTCTTTTGGTCCATACCATCAATTATCAATCCCAGATATTTATTTGGATGATCATAACACTTCTTTCGATGTTTATACAACTTTTGTCTTTCACTTGTTTGCTGATTGTGATGGTCTTGAAGTTCTTTGACAACGGAATCTGTACATAAAATAAAAGAAAAATATGAATAAATATATTTTCATAGTTGATAAGTATCAAATTTTAAAAAACAATGTTTTGAACACATACCTCTTTCTGCCCCTTGACATTTACCTCTTTCTGGTTTAAGAGAAGCACATGTGCTGCAAATCCCATCCTTGTCTTCTTAGGAATACGAACATTGTTGAATTCAGTTTTCCATATCCTTGTAAAATAAGAATATGTAATAAAATTACCAATTCCTTCAACAACTTCTGCATAATCTTTGTATAACATGAATATTTCTCGTCTCGAGAAATTATCTGGAATATGTATTGTGTCCTTATTTGGTATACACTCTCCATGATTTGAAAAGAAGTCTTTCATCCATGTCTTAGCGGTATTTGCAAACGGCCCCACCTCCTGTTTATAACGTGCTTCTGAATAATATGTGAGATCCTTTTCCAATATATCCTGGATTCTTGACAAACGACAATTACCAATTGAATACAACATTTTGAACGCCTTTTTGCAAAGCAATACATTCCCAATATGATAATCATAACCTGCTAGTGTAGATTGCATGCAACCCACTAAATATGAATTTTGCATGCTTTTATTCATTGACATTTATGTTTTCCTTTTCTGCAAAGCAAAGTTGAAATCCATATTTTTCAAGCAATCCCTTCGACAACATGCACTTGAAATCAAATGAACGACAGAACTTTTAGTCGTGAGATATTTTGTCCTCGCCCTTGTATAACTGGAATGCCTTGGATTGATATGAAAAGGTCTACTCCTACTCCTAGTTGCAATATTTGCTTGCAACGGCTTCATCATTCCATCATCCTTTGTAAAAGTAGTTTCATCACCATTAGAAGGAATATTATCCCCACTATCATCATCCTCAACATAGTTAAGAAATTCATCAACATCATTGCATGGAAAATTTTCTTTACCATCATCAGTTGAAGAAAACATTTCACAAGAATCATCGACACTTTTTGTAACCCTGACTCGAAAGAAATTCTTCACCATCTTGACCCATGCTTTCAAATTCTTCCCTGGGAGGATTCAATTCTTCATCACCATGAGTGTCTTTGAAATGGTCACTTGGAGAAAATGCAATATTCAGATGTGTGTCTTTAAAATTATCATTTGCAAGAAACTCTTCATCCTCCCCTTCCTCAGTGGCGCTCTCATAATCCTTGGGATTAGGCATAAGTGGAAGCTTTGAATTTGTATTCACTAGAATTTCTTCACCCTGCCCCTCCCCTTCCTCACTAAGCTCTCATAGTCCTTAGGATTGGGAATAAGTGAATGCCTTGAATCTATATTTATTGGAAATTCTTCATCCCCCCCTTCATCAGTGGTGCTGGCATAATCCTTAGGATTAGGACGAATTGGATATTTTGACGCTGCAAATTCTTCATTCCCCTCTTCCTCAGTGGTGCTGACATAATCCTTAGGATTAGGACGAAGTGCATATTTTGACTTTGCAAATTCTTCATTCCCCTCTTCATCTGTGGTGCTGACATAATCCTTAGGATTAAGACAAAATGGAAATTCTGACTCTGGAATTTTTTCGTCCCCCTCTTCATCAGTGGTGCTTGCATAATCCTTAGGATTAGGACGGAGTGGAAATTTTGACGCTGTAAATTTTTCATTTCCCTCTTCATCAATGGTGTTGGCATAATCCTTAGGATTGGGACGAAGTGGATGTTTTGACTCTGAAACATTATTATTCCCCTCTTCATCAGTGGTGCTCGCATAATCCTTACGATTAGGACGAATTTGATATTTTGACTCTGGAAATTTTACATCCCCCTTTTCATCAGTGCTGCTAGCATACTCCTTAGGATTACGAAAGAGTGGATATTTTGACTCTACAGATTCTTCATTCCCCTCTTCATTTGTTGTTCTCATATAATCCTTAGGATTAAGCTGAAGTGGATATTCTTCATCTCCCTCTTCATCAATGGTGTCTTCATAATCCTTGGGATTAGGACGAAGTGAAACTTTTGACTCTGCAATTTCTTCATCATGCCCTTCATCACTGTTGCTTTCATAATCCTTAGGATTAAGAGTAAGTGGTATAACTGGCGCTCAATTTTTTGACTCTCTATTCATGGTGAATGAACTCTCGTTATATTCATCACTCTGAATAGAGTTGTTGCGTGACGAAGATGTTGATGTTCTAGAAAGAAAAACTTCGTTATCGGAAGAAACCATGGCTTCCAACAAGAATAGGTTGAATGATACAAATTCCTCTCCCACTTACAATATATAGCTTAAAGACTGAAAATTTCCCTCCAAATTTTCCCTCCAAATTTTCCCTCCAAAAAAATTCGCGAAAAAATTTCCCTCCAAAAATTCCCTCCAAAAAAATTCACGAAAAACTTTAACTATTTTAACTATAATGACTACATGTAAATATTTTAAATTTTTTATTTTAAACTTACATTATATTCATCTAAAATATATTTCAAATTTTTTTTTTAAATATTCCTTTCATGCATGTCTTCGAAACTAAAATAATTTTCTTATTTGAATAGTTTAAGATTGACTACATGTAAATATTTACAAAAATAACATGATGTAAATATTAACTATTTAAACTATAATTAACTACATGTACATATTTTAGATTTTAAAATTTAATCGCATGATTTTAAACATTGATTACATATAAATATTAACTATGATAACTAAATACAAATATTAACTATTTTATCTATAATATTAAATATAATTAACTACATGTAAGTATTTCATATTTTAATATTTAATCTGAGATTATATTTGAATTATTCAACATTCAGTACATGTAAATATTAAATAAAATATTAATTATGATAACTGCATGCAAATAATAAGTAGTTTAATTATAGTATGAAATATAATAAATTAAATGTAACATTCAGTACATGTAAATATTAATTATGATAACCACATGCAAATAATAAGTATTTTAACTATAATAAATTAAATGTAAATATTTTAAATTTGAAATTTTAATCCCACATTCATTAAACAGTAAATCAATCAGACAATATACGATATTTAAAAGGAATGATTGTTTCTATTCATCACATCACATCAAGTTTTCTGGTATTTGTTAGAGCAAATTTCCGGAGGTGTTGCGTTGGCATTGGTAACTTCGTCGAGGCATTGCATTGGCATTGGAAGCTTTGTGTCGCTATTGGTAATTTTGTGGAGGTGTTGCATTGGCATTGGTAACTTCGTGAAGGCATTGCATTGGCATTGGAGGCATTGTGTTGCTATTCGTAATTGTGTGGAGGCGTTGTGTTGGCATTGGTGACAGCAGCTTCTTGCATTTCAAAGGTTAGTTTTCCTTCTATTCTGTCAATTTAGAGATGATTTTGGGAAAAATCTGTTTTTCTATATTTTTTTGTGTTCAAAAACTACTTTTTTAAGGTTTTTAAGTTCAAAAACCTTGATTTTTTAATATTTTTTTAGTGAAGAAAATGCAAAAAAAACTGAATTTTTTAGGGTTTTAAGAACAAAAATTTAGATTTTTTTTCTTTTTTAAGACTTATAGGTTCATTTACACATAAAAATCCATAAAACGACCATGCACATAAAAAAAAAAAGTGGCCTTATAACATTTTTTATTTGTATTTTTTTTATCATAAATATATGAGTGATTTCATTATTTAAATTTTTTTTTATGTGAGAATTTTTTATTTTATATTTTATTTTATTTTATTTTTTTAATTTTAGATCTTTGTTTTATTTTTTTAATTTTAAATCTTTAATTTTTTTTTCCTTTATTGTTTTGTTATATATATACATATATATATTTTTAATTGTATTGTGATATATATATATATATATATATATATATAGATTATAATCTTAAAACATATTTTTTTTTAATAGTTTATTATATTGTTTTGTTTTTTTTTTTAAATTATATGTTTAAATTGTAAACTTTTAAAAAAAAATTTAAAAAAAATTATGTATTTTGTTTATATGTTTAAATTGTAAAATTTAAAAAAAAAATTTAAAAAAAAATTATGTATTTTGTTTATTGGTGGTGCCGGCCACCCGGGCGGCGCCACGGGGGCGGCCCACCCGCCTCCCTGCGCCCCCATCAGCCGAGGGTCGATTCTCGAGCTCCGCCCGTTGGGCGCCGGGGCCGCCCGGGCGGCCGGCACCACCAATAAACAAAATACATATTTTTTTAAAAATTTTATAATGTTTTGTTTTTAATTGTTTTATTTTTATTTTTATTTTTAAATTTTATAATGTTGTTTTTTTAATTGTTTTTTTTTTTAATTTTGGTATTTTTTTTTTATAATTTGGATTTTTAATTTTTTTTTATAATTTTTTTGTTTTTTTTAATAATTTGTTTTAAGAACACATTTTATAATTTTGATTTTTTTTAATTTTTTTTTTTTAAACAATTTATTTTAATAAAACAATCATAGAAACATTGTTATATATAAATATAAAAAAAAAATTGTTATATAATGTAATAAAAACATTATTAAATAATAAATGTTAAAAATTTCAAAATATAACAAATATATATATATATATATATCAAAAAAAAAATACAATGTAATAAATTTACAAAAAAAAAACATTTGTTTTAATATAACAATAAAAATTAATTAAAAATATATATATATAACAATACAATTAATAAAATAAAAAATTATATAACATTATAATATTTGTTATAGATACTTAATAACTTTTTTGTTTTTTTTTTTAAATATTAAACACAAACTGAAGTTTCAAAATACTAGTTTATTTTTTAAGTTTAATTTTAATGCTTTAATTTCAAACTATTTAGTTTTAGAAATACATTTTGTTTATTAAATTTATTTTATTCGCAATATTTTTCCATTAACTAATATATATATATATATATATATATATATATATATATATATATATATATATTTTTTATCAGGAAAATGGCATCAAAAAAGATTTCTGTGAATGTTTCTGCACCTAGGGCAGCAGCTCCCAAATCTACGGCAGCAGCTCCCAAATCTACAGTTGTAGCTCGACGCACTATGGATACAACTCCCAAATCTAAAGTTGCAGCTGAATGCACTATGGACACTATTGGACGCAATAAGGATATTGTTGCACACACTAATAAAAGTCAAGCAAGTGGGGCACCAGGTTCATTAAAGGTTATTTCTGATTGGAAAAACGCCAAAGAAATAGATAAAACCGATTTCTCATGGTATCTTGAAGACAGTGAAACGGAGGATGATATACACATCTATCTGATTTGTGGTATGATTGACTTAAATGAGAAATATGATGTGATGGGCAGAGTACGAGACATATGTATGGTCCCGAATACAAACACTATTTATGTTCTTCTAAGGGAGGCTCAGAAACGTGAGAAGGTTAGATATCGTCTATCAATCGTCAAGTACGACATAGATGAAACAACTTCAAAATTTTATGAAGAAATAGCAAACAACATTGCAAATAACATTGTAAGTATGCTTATTTTTATTTCCTCTATGCATTATTGTAAGGATGATTCAATTTTTTATAAATTATTGATCATTGACATGTTTTATTTTGTTTCACGGGATTTTGTTCCGAGTCTTTCAAACATGTTTGATGGTATTTATATGTTGGTGCCAAATGTTATGGATGTGATCAAAACTTTCCACAAAGACAAAGCAGCGGAAAGGAGATTGAAGCAAAGAGCAATAGCTCGTGACACTGCAACAGTACAAAGAGGGGATCAACCAAGTGTCACTAAGGTGGGTCAATCTAATAAACTTAAACATGTTTCTTTTGAAGGTGTCGAACATGAAACAGAAAATTATGATAGAATTAGTGAGGAGGAGATAAGAACTATTGTGCAAAAGAAGAAAACAGATCAGACACCAAAAAGAAAAATTGCCAAAAATCTCTCTCTTGTACCTCATAGAGGAGAGCTTGTTTATAAAGAAACTGGTATGTTATCCAATAAGGCTAGGAAATCAAATATTGGTGAACCTGTAAAGGTCGTGAGCAGCAGTGAAGAACAAATTGAAAGCTCTTACGGAAGCAGAGAAATCATAACACCAGGTGCTGAGTTAGAGGATGGCGTTATTAAAACAAAACAAAATGCTATTCGACAAGAGTTGAGGAAGAATAAATTAATTCTTGGTGGCCAAACATTTGAACTTAATGTTAACCAATTTTATGGCTCGGATGAAGGGCAATCTCAATATCAAATTAGAAAGGCCCATCACCTACATGTACATAATCTGAAAACATTGTTCAGGTTCAATCCATATGCGCATGTGGTGGATTATGTGGTTCTTGTCGATCCATGTCAGGTTCCCAACAAACAAGCATTTGACAAGGCAAAATGTTTTGATTATAAATATTATGTAATTGGAGGAAACCATTCAATAGAGGCTAAAAGACAATTGATTGCAGAATATCCCAATAACTATCTTTTTCAAGCAGTGAAATGCATCATTTACGCTGGCTTAACAGAAATGGAATCAAAGTTATTGGCATGGGATCATAATGCAGATAATGAGTACAGAATGAAAATGACTTTCATCCAAAGGGTCAGATTTATTCATAATGAATTCATAGAAAAATGTCGTGGGGATAAGACGGAAGTTAGTGTAGCATTTCGAAAGGAATGTTTAATGGAAACAGGTTATCAAATTGATGAAAAAAAAGCAAAAGATGGAAAATTGAATACAAATCTCTTCAGAGGCACATATAACATTTTTCAGTTGGCATTTAGAACTGGGGAGGTATGGGATTTGATTGATGACATTTTTTATCGATGGGAGAATATTTCCATAAAAAATCAGAAAGTTAAAAAGAGTAAACCCATAATATGTACCAACATTAAGGGGGGTCCTGAAATGAAGCAGCTTCCATAGGATATGACTATTACACCTTGGAGAACAATGCAAGGTGTGAAGGATGATAAATTAGTCAAATCAGTGTTAGCCCGTGTGAAGTCGGGTGAATTATCAATGGAAGAAATGTGTGCAGAATTTCAAAAGTAAGTTTCTTGAATTATTTCTTTCATTATAATTTTATTTTTAATAAAACATAATGATGTTGGTAGAATTTGTTATACATGTCAATATATTAACGTTTTTAACTTGATTTATTCAGTGAGAAAATTTATATGAAAATACAAGAACACATGGTTAAAATGTTGAATGAAGACATTTGGGATGATGTTGTACGCAACTACCCAGAAGCAAGTTCTACATCAACACTAAAAGAGTTTTATATTGCATTCAATAAGGTATGTTGATTTATAAATTTATTTTATTCATATTTTAACTATTTTTATTTTATTACTTATACATATTTATATATATTTTTTTTATGTCATTAAAGATGTCGAAGAAGGATGGAAATGGAGTACCAGATACTTTCAAAAGCTTTATTGAAAAAATTAAGATGGAGAACATGAGAAGGAAACGTCTTATGAATGTTGAACTAGATCCTACTCTTAATCATTACATTTGGAATGGGCTCGACAGTGTCCAATATCAAATAATACAAGGTGACTGTGAAGACATTGCAACACTAATACCTAAAAGGAAGTATGGCCTAGTTATTGCAGATATTCCTCATGGTTTCAATTTCCCAGACATTGAATATGATAGAGAACCATATACTTATCAAGCTTTTAATAAAGTGGTTACGGGTTTTCAAGAAGTGACAACATCACCACTTTGGCGATTTGTGACATTTCATTCAGACACACAGTTTCCAATGTTATTAACAAGCTTCAAGGGTAAAGAAAACTCAAGGATGCAACTTACATGGTAAGATTTTGAAATTGTATGTTTGATTCCTCCTAAAAAAAATTATTCATGTAAAATTTAATTGAACTTTTACTATGTTATGTAACAGGCAAAAGTCAAATATTGTTTCTTCCGAAGATCAACCTATTATAAATGATTCTGAGTTCATCCATGTTGAATGTTGGACAAAAGAGGATAGCTATAAGCATATTATTATGAATCAAGTAGATGGGAAGAGTCATAGTCAAGTATTGGTTTATGATGCAGTGGTAAGAAAACTAACATATGAAGATAAAGATGCAAAAGAAGATATAGTTAACATTTATCAAAAACCACAAGCATTGATTAACTATCTTATAGATCTATGTTCAAATGAAGGAGAATGGGTTTTGGATTTATTCTCAGGTTCAGGTAAGTTTTAATATACAAATTTAAATTTAAATATTCTCTTTTTTACTTTTTATGTCTCCATAGTAATTTTCTTAATTATTTTTTTTGTGCTTGATGATTAGGTACAACACTAGCATGTTGCCTACAAAAGGAAGAAATTGCATTGCCATTGAGAAAGATCCAGTTCAATGCAAATTTATTCAACAAAGAATTAACGCTCTTAAATTCCTTCCAGATGCGAAGCAAGAAGTTGGTTTGAGGAAAGGAGATTTTAATGAATCACGTGTGGCAAAAAAGCAAAGGAACCTCAACCACCATTATATGGAATGATTGGAAAGGGACACTTTGGAAGATTTGCTGACATGAAAGATCCATTAGAAGACGGCGATGATCAAAATGAAGAAGCAAATGCTGCGGAAGAAGCCATCAATGTTGTTCTAGATGATGTTGAAGATGTATTAGTTGATATTGTTGATGATGTTTAAGTTATGCTTGCAAACAAAGCTTATTTTTCAGAACTACTAATCAGCTTTACTTGTAATGTTTAGACTTTGATATTTTATGAGAACAACCCTTTTTTTTTGGCAAAAAACATGTGATTGCTATTATTTTTTGACATAAAATTCAATAAAAATGTTGTTTTCTTAAGTTTTTTTGTTAAAATTCTCCCAAAAAATTAGTTTATTTAATATGTTTTTTTCAACAAAAACTCTGTAAAAGTGTATTTTTTGCATTGTATTTATATTGAAAAATTGTATTTTTTTGTCATATGGTTCAAAATATTGGTTTTTTAACGATAATTTTTTGATGTGCATTGAAAAATTATTTAACAATACATAAACATGTGGAAAATATAAACTTTAGAATATTGACCTTTTTTCCATCTTTTATGTATGTGAAAAAGTGAAGATATCATTACAAGTTTTTATTTTAAAAAAAAATATTTTTATTTTTATTTTTAAAACACAAGTACATAAATGCACTTAAAAATAAACATCTCACAGAAGAAGAAGACATTAAAAAATTTATAGTGTCAAAATCAATGCTATAAAAAAAACGTTGGTGATGATACACCACCACTATTCAAAATCGACATAAAAAACACCACTTTAAAAAAAAAAAATATTAAAAAAAAAAAACAAGATGAAAAAAAATTAAAGTGCCAAAAACATGCTCAAAATTTTTTTTCGTGATTCTGCATCGCCACCTTTTCAAAATCAGGTGTTTTTCTTGATATTTGAAAAAGTAGGTAACATTGAGGTTACCTATTTCATCGGTAACATTGTTATATATAGGATATTATTATAAGCATTTCCACACAATTGTATGATTCTTTGATATTTTCACCTTTTAGGGTTTTGAGAAACATTCTCCTATCCGGCATGAACCATAGGCACAGCTCATTATTACATTTAGTAATTATGGTACCCCACTATATCTTGCATATTCAACTTTTACTCTCTTATTTTACTTCTCTTCAATGTTCTTCAGTGTTAGTGTAGTGGCCAGTGTATGAACAGATCACCTTCCTATAGATAATAATCAAAAAACAAGATTAGAGTTGTTGCATTCCAAATGCATTGTAGCTCCTTTTGTAGATAAGGTCTTTTGCTATGCTTCCAAAGTTTTTCAAGGTTTTTATATACTTTTTTGGCAGATTAAAGGGAATATCTTGTACATTTAAGGTGCAAAGCTAACTTGTTTATCGCCATTGTTGTGGTGCCACATTGTCCATATCAATTGCAAATTGTTGCTTCAGTGCATTATCTTGCTAACCCCATTTGGAGATAGGTAAATTTTCTTGAATTAAAGTACCATACCTAGTAACATCACACCACTCTACATAATGATGTATCTGAGGATGAAGATGTGTGTCTAGATTGTGTTTGTTTTAACCTTTGAATTTAATCCTTTCAACAATTGTTGACTTGATTGCACATGTAAATGTAGCAGAGCTAGAGGGTTTGACCAATCTTGTTATTCTACTTATTTGATATCTTATTTTATGAAATTCCATACATGGTATTAGTTTAAGAATGTATATTTATTTTTAGTTGAAATATAAATACTTTTTTCTTTTTTTGAGGGGAAAAAAAGAGAAATCCATATACAGTTTTGGTTAAATAACAAATTGTCACACTAACTATAAAATGCATTTGGAGGAGACACATAGACAATGCTATTACGGATAAATATGCAAGAGAATGTTGATTGGAGTAGAGAAGAAGGGTTTTGCTTGCCTAGGTGCTAAGGCTAGCAGAAGAACCCAAGAGACAACCACTTGAGCAGATTATTTTTTTAATTGACTATTTCCTAAAGTTAAACTTAAGAAAAAATAAAATTTATAATTTAAATTATGATTTAATCTTGATCGTTGATCATGATTTACTATCAGCCATTGAGAGGGAGATTAAGGTTAACATCGAAATTATAAGAGATAGAGCGAGTTAGTGGCATGTCAATTGAGCACAAGCAGTGTGTGTCAGAGTAGCAGAGGAGTCGAGAGTTTCAGCAATTCCCAGTGTTCCAACATTCGAGAGTGAGGATTGAATTTCCTCAGCTCAAATAGCCTTAGCACAGCCTCCAGTTCGAATGTGTGCACAAGAAGAAATTCTTGCACGTCTATTCTATTCACACGGGGCACAGATAGCCAAATCTACGCAGGCCATATGACAAATTTAGTGCGTGAGAGGGATATTGATTCATCTAAGAGCTAATCAATTGTTTTTCCTGTGATAAAAAGGGAAGTTTCTCCCTTGTATTTCTCAAAATAAAATCCTTTGTTGAAGAAGAATAATAAAAGACACACAATGTTGCAGGTTTTCCCCAAAGTTGGAGTTTCCTCGGTAAATCTTTTGTTCTATGGTTGATGTGTTTGTCTTCTGATTTATTTTCCGTTGTGCATGTTAGAAAACTCAGTGTATTTTCAATTTATGTTTCCAATGCAATAGTTGTTTGTAGTTCTGGTTTTTACAATTGCAAAATTGTAAATCAGTTGATGGGTTTTAAGGAAATCTAATAGAGAATATATAGTTGAGTTCATTACACCTTCAAACCACTTTCTTGCTAAGTTTGTACATGAAAAAGTGTTAAAAGGGTGATATAAATGTTATTATTTGATCTCAATTTTAAAGGGTGATATTGTTGGAAAATCAGAAAGGCAGTAGTAGAACTTCGACATTGATGCAGTAGAAACTTCAACCTTGATGCAGCAGAAACTTCCACCTTGATGCAACAGCACTTTGACCTTGATGCAGTAGAAACTTCCACCTTGATGCAGTAGAAACTTCGACCTTGAAGCGACATCACTTCGACCTCCCAGCAACAAAACTTCGATCTTCCAGCAGTAGACCAGTAACTTAGCACGAGTGAGAGAGAGAGAGAGCCCAAAACTTTGATTTAGCCTTTTCTTGCTATTCTCTTCCTTCTGCAACTTCGCACTTTTCTGCTTCTCCTTCTTCAATATCGAACTTGAGCGAGTGATAATCCAAATGATTCGAACTGCACTTCTATATATAGCCCTTTCTGTGGGTCGAATTTCCCTAATGTAGGTCGACTTCATCAGGTGAGGGTCGGCTTGGTGTGGAGGTGACAAATGACTTATTTGAATCAATAATAATTCTTTTTACATGATACAAAATCCCAAGAAGGGTCTCATAAAATGGACAATGACTTAATGACTCAATATAAAACCTAGAAGTCCACAATGGGGACTTTGACTTAAAACATGATGACCCAAGCATGAAACCCATGCTTTAATAAGTCATAATAATAATAATAAGAAATTAATTTTCTTTCTTTTAATAAATACATTTCATTATAACTCTAATACAATTATGAAGATTGAACCTAGTTACATTCTTCAACACTCCCTCTTAACTAGGAAGGTATTCATAATGACATAGATATACAAGTACAAGGAAGATCTCAAAACACATGAACCATGAAGAGTTTAGGCACTCACAGTGCCACAGACTATATTCCTGACTAGGGCAATCTATCGGGTGGGACTAAGATGGATTAAAGCTTTCAACCACTCTAGGTACCATCAGGGTTACTTGCTAACCATCAACCTAGAGAACTAGGTGCATAATGCAAGGTCAGAGCTCTATGACCAACGCGACCCTCCCTACTTCACGAACTAGACATCAACACACAAGCTGGTCAAATGTCCTCCCAAGAATTACAAAATGCCTCAACACTCCCGATTTTTCAAATTGGTAACAACAAATCTCTCCCGATCAAAAAAACCGGTAACATCAAGCATGCAAAACATGCTTCCAAAACTCCAAGAGATTTACATGTACAAACACAACCCCAATCAGTAACAAACTTTCAAATATGCATAAGTAATCACAAACCTTCGGGGTCTTCAAACATCTTGATGTTGCTTCACAATTATAATAGGACTTAGAGGCTTTCCAAATGAATCTTGACAAAAAGTTTTATCAACCATACAACTTCCTTTCCTACTTCATACGCAGCAACATATTCTACAACCGGATCCTGCTTTCCTTAATTTCAGCAGTAACAACAAATCTCTCTCGATCAAACAGACCAGTAACATCTGTTGAGAATTTGGAGGGCTGGTGATTAATACAAAATTCTCTTCTTGATAATTACTTGTGAGCTTACTTGGATTACTTATGTCTTCTCTTCTTTAACTTAGTTAATCTTTCATCAAGTCAATTATCAAAATAAATTAGACACACAAATTAGGCTCCTAGAGCCAGGGAAAAACCTCTCCCTCTTGGAGAGGAAAACCCACGAGAAATTCTTCTTATAGATTTCACATGACAAGTACCATGACCTAGAATTAGACTCTTGACATATTCATGCATCCAAGACCTTGTCCTTACTGCTTTGATGTCCTTCAATTCCGATCCTTCTCTTCGCCAAATTGCATTGTTATGTACCAGTACTTCCTTTTACCATTCAGTTGAATCTTCGGTTACTTGAGATATATATATATATATATAGGCTAAAGTTTAGGAAAGTAAATCTCATATTTACTTTCCTACTTTATATCACCTTCTTACTACATTGTCTATGTGGAATATTTACAAGAATTTCCCAGATCACTGATTCAACTTTACAAGAAATGGAGATGAATACCAACTTTACCCTTTTATCTGCAATTTAGCTTCAGGACAGTCCACATATTGTTCTCATACAAATTTGTACTTCAATATATAACCACAGCCCTTAAACGTTGCATTAATCAAACACTATACTCTGTAACTACTTACGGGTTTAACTGCACAATCTTTCATGAACAAATAGAGACAGTCTGCATATTGTTCTTGTTAAAGTGCAACTCTGTTTGGTACTTAGATATCACACGATAATATATATGTTGAACAGTCCTGAAACACTTTAAACGTCCATCCTCAAATCCGCACTGAAATTCTCCTTTTGATCCGTATTGCATTTCAGATATGACCGAAAAATTGTTGCTCAAATGGCCGCAGAACAGAGGTATATATAAGAGAAAAATCATGGACTTTAGGCCGACCATACTTCTCGATTGTAAGCCGACTTGACATATTGTTGTAAGGCCGACATGACACATATCTTGTAGTTGATATTCCATTGTAGATTGAGGGCTGATAATAGCCATTCTTCCAAGGTTTCTGGACTAGGTCTTGGACCATTCTTTGAGACTAGATCCTTCATATATATAGCACATAATTACATTTATATTTAGAAGACAAAAACCTAGATAGACATCAAGAAGAAGTCTTCTAACCTATAATAAACTCTTGCTCATGAAACCCATGAAGCAAGTACAAAATTCATTTTATTATCTTTGTCTTCTATTTTACATAAATCCATAATTACAAAGACATTATGAAGACCGACCTAGTTACACTTTTCAACAACATCAAGCATGCAAAACATGCTTCCAAAACTCCGAGAGATTTACTTGTACAAACACAACCCCAATCAATAACAAAATTTCAAATATACATAAGTAATCACAAACCTTCAGGGTCTTCAAACATCGTGATGTTGCTTCACAATTATAGTAGGACTTAGAGGCTTTCCAAACGAATCTTGACAGAAGTTTTCTCAACCATACAGCTTCCTTTCCTACTTCACAAGCAGCAACATATTCTACAACCGGACCCTGCTTTCCTTCTTTCAGCAGCACCTCAATATACATTCTCCAATTTCTTCTTCAAGGTATCCATCATGACTATAATATGCCCTCCCTCTCAATTTGAGAGATATTCCCTTTCTTTTATCTAGGCTTCCTCTTAACTTTGGGAGATCAACTACTTTCTATGACATCAGAGAATCTTACATGGCTTCCATCCTTCTTATCAGAGTTATCTTGATCATCATCATTCACATAACTTCCTTCATCATGCTTATCAATCAGATCAACTTTACTTCCGAATATCTTCAACATCTTGAAGATTATGTACCTGCACAACTTAGGTAGCAAGTACAACCAAATACATATATAGAAGCATGAAGTTAACTATTTCATAATCATACATTCGACTTTAGACATCAAATACCTATACTTAGTTAGGTTCATAATCAACTAGAGACACATACTTCTATACTTCAACTTCTTGCTCAGGTTTGGTTATAAACCCTTGATCACATCAGTAACTCAATCAAGATATCAGTCTCATTATATCTAGGGCCTCAATATGACACATTCTTCTATGATATATAGCAAACCCTAGAATCAATTCAAACAAGTACCATTCTACAATGCATCTAACAATTTTCAAAATTTATATGTTATACTTTTACTAGGATTTAATGCAAACCCTAGATTCCATATTAAGCCTTAGATATCAACAATCAAAACCAATTACGACACAATTTGAGGTTTCAACAATATAACCAATCTTTCTAGACTTTATCATCACATCTGAAACAATAACATCATATCCTAGAAAATCAAACTTTGACAGGGTTTAGTTACAAACCCTAGAACTATGATCATCAACAATTAGGTTAGCACATATCTAGGATTGCATATTCATGCAAAAGCATATCACAACAACATCTATCAGGAAAATCCAAGATACAAACATTAAAGTTAGACATATAGCAACTTGATCAGGCTAGGGTTTTTATCAGACGGACAAACATACACCTAGGGTTTCATTCGTAGGATCTTACTCTAGATATATAAGGGTTTTTCTCATAAACCCTAATTTACAAAGAACTCTAAATGCCTAGGATTTCAATATAAAAACATTACCATCCAACCCTAAAGAACTAGGGTTTCCATAACAATACCAAAACCCCAAACATCAAAAGAATAGAATTTTCTAGATTTCATCAATAACCCTAAGTAGACTAGGGTTTTCACATTAGCATTGACATACCCTTAGGTTAGGGTTTTACAGAGAACCTTTTTAGGGTTCCACAATATGATGAATGATTTTAATGGGGGTAGATTCAATCTAATGATCAATCACCCAAATAAGAATCTTTATGACTCAAAGGTCCTAGACATAACGATGTTAGTAATGTAAAGCAAATTTATTAAAAGGAATGAATATACCTTTATCATGAAGAGAACAAAGCTTGTAGTCTAAGGCATACCTTTGAGTTGTTTTAATGAAAAACCTTGTATGGCATCAATTCCAATAGAGTTTTTATCATGCTTTGTCTTGTGAGGTCTTATCCATAACCCTTGAGCATTCAGCAAGCCTTTCCTAAACAAAGGAAATATGAAAGAAATGTTATTAGCATCTAATACAAACACGTCTATATAAGAGAGGGAAACCAAATATAAAAAGATAATGCAAGGAGTAAGATAACTTATCTTTGGTAAAATGGTGAGGGCTCCCTCTTAATCCAATCTTTAGGGATACCTATAACTTTATCGAAACAATTCAAAAATGTTCTAACTTCTACCAAAGCAACTTAGACCTATGAGTATTAGAAATCAAAGCATAAAGGAAAACAATTCAAAACTTGGAGTAGAAGGATATGTAAGGGATATATTCCCTAAGAGTCCCTAGCAAATAGGTATTTGACTTTGAATCCCTCCATCTTGTTCTTCTTTGGTGAATCTTCGTTGGCAATGTTTGTTTGATCCCTATCTCTTCTTTTATTCCTTGGATTCTCAGGACAATTTCTTCTATAGTGACCCATCTTGTGACACTTGTAGCATTCAACCTTGGATAGGTCTACCTTCTTCCTTAATCCCTTACACTTCTTGAAGGTTCCTTCATTCTTGTGGTGAGCGGAATAGAAATTTGAATTTTTCTCCTCTTAATTCTCTTTGTTGTTTACTAATGAAATTTTGACTTCTTCTTGACTGCATGCATTCCATCATTGCTCGAATTTAGGAGTTTCCTTCCAACTGTTGATCCCTGAAGCAAAGGCACTCCAAGATGGTGGCAATCCCATACATGCAGTGATCACGAGCTCTTTTTCAAGTACGATCTCATCTATTGGTTGGAGATCATCTCTAATTCTAGCTATCCTTACAAAGAAGGAAGCCACAGTGTCATCCTTTGTCATTTTCATGGTTCTCAGTTCATTCTTAAGACTTGGAACTTGACCAAGATTCTTGATTGTGAACAACTTGGATAAGGCCTCATACATCTCTTAAGCAGAATCTATGTTGGAAATGTATAGGATGAAGTTATCCTTTATTCCATCTACCATTAGGCTCATGGCCACTATTTATGACTCTCTAAACTTTGTTTTTTCAGCACCACTTGATTCATCTATAGTTTTCTTCACTTTTCCTTTGACTAGATCCAAAACTTTATTCTTTTCGAGGATGAGAACTATCCTCTTTTTCCATGTCGAGTGATTGGATGCTCCTTCTAATTTGTTTTCTCCCTTTATCGAGTTAGACATGGTTCTTGAAGATAGTAGGCTTCTCTCCTTATATGATCCCCTTTGATGACCCTTATTCAACTTCTTGAGATTTCCTTAGTCTCCTTTCAATAGATCTTTAGGCTGCCTTTTTTCCTTCTTCTTCACCTTAGCTCTGATACCATGTTGGAAAATTAGAAAGGCAGCAGGCGAACTGTGACCTTGATGCAGTGGCACTTTGACCTTGATGCAGCAAAAACTTCGACCTTGAAGTGCCAGCAGTACTTCGACCTCCTAGTAGTAGAACTCCGATCTTCCAGCAGTAGCCCAATAACTTAGCACGAGTGAGACTTGCAATTCTCTTCCTTCTGCAACTTCGCACTTTTATGCTTCTCCTTCTTGAGTATTGAACTTGAGTGAGTGATGCTCCAAATGATTCAAACTGCACTTCTATATATAGCCTTTTATGAGGGTCAAATTGCCCTAATGTAGGTCGACTTCATCAGGAGAGGGCCGACTTGGTATGGAGGTGACAAATGACTTATTTGACTCAATAATAATTATTTTCACATGATACAAAAGCCCGAGAAGGGTCTCATAAAATGGAAAATGACTGTAATGACTCAATATAAAACCTAGAAGTCCACAATGGGGACTTTGACCTAAAACATGATGACCCAAGCATGAAACCCATGCTTTAATAAGTCATGATAATAATAATAATAAATTATTTTTCTTTCTTTTAATAAATACATTTCATTATGACTCAAATACAATTATGAAGACCGAACCTAGTTACATTTTTCAACAGATATAATGCACATTATTTCAATTTTAAAGTGCTCCTATTTTTTGTCCAAACTTGTTTTTGTAAATTTGCAGTCTGATCCTGCTCATATGGTTGTTTTCACCTTATGCTATATTGGGTTGTCTGATAAACAATCTAACCATCATATATGAAATAGAACTTACACAAGTGCACCCGCCTGACCAAGCATAACTTACACCAGATGAATTAAACACCAATTTTAATTTTCAATGGAGTGCAAAACAGGGCATTTATATACAGCATTGTTCCTTTTTAAAGAATGATGATTTTTAAGTGTACAGCTCAACACATGAAAGAATGCTTGACCAATATCAGAATGAGCGAAGAGATGCAGCTTCAAGCACATCTTCCTAAAAATGACAGTGGGGTACATTTATAGTAGTCAACTTTCAAAAGTGCGTGTGAAGAGCAGAGCAGAACCTGTGACACCTCGCAATATTAACATCCTTGAATCAACATATGTCCCACAGACCAACTTTGATATGTCAAACATTTCCTGGGGAACCTGTAGGCGAACTTCAAGCAGAACCTTACTTGGCAAGGAAGTACCTTTGGTAGCGTAGTCAAGATTCATTGTTACCTCTACATCTGATGGGACCAACTGCACCACAGGAAGACTTGAAGGTGTTTCTTTTGGTAGGAACTGGCTTACTTTTCTCCATTGTCCATTTCTTGAACTTTTCCGTGTCGCTGGCACTTGAGAGGTTGTGAGGATGCTCTCATTGCTCTCACTGTCCTTTTCCTGAACGGCTCCTTGGTCTATAACCTGGGATTGAATTTGGTAAATTCTCTCTCCATTTGTCATCTCAACATTTGAAGTGATGTGTAGATTTCCTTCTTTGCCCCTTTTATCATGAGGCCAATGGGTATCAACCATGACTGTGAAATCAATATCAGCTGCCATAGAAAAGCTTCTTTTGCTGTCTTTGATTGGCAAAAAACTAAGATAAACATTTCCAATAAGAACTCTCGGGGTAGCCTACATGAAAAATGCAACTGCTGGAAGTTAACAGATTCATAAGGTACATGAGACAGTAAAGAAAACCAAGAGACATATAAGAAGTTGAGTTTACCTCACGAATTGTTATGCCTATTTGCCTCCCTGTATGATACAATAAACGCCATTTTCCAGGCAGTAATGCATGCCAGTTCTGCAAGTTCAGGAATTGGTACAGAAAGTATTTCAGAAGAAGGGTGCAAGAAAAAACCTCAAAGTGTATAGGCTATGAAGAAAACAATAGTACCTTCCAATCTGAATTAGGATTCAACCTCTCCATAAGGTCAATGTAGTGTGCCAACTTGTTACGCTACACGAAAGGCAATATATTATCTTTAGATGTGCTAGACAAAATGTTTCATTCCATTGAAAAGCATTGGCATCATAAGGTAAACATAAGAAATGTTCGGCAGAATTTAATCCTTTAAATTGTAAAACATAATTAGCATAAGATTTGGGTTCTTCGCAACTAGATTATTCTTAGCAGGTGAACATTCAGGCTATTCTAATCAGATAAAGAAAATTCCTTAAATATCTGTTAGGCTACATGTTAGCAATTTATACAAATGAGGAATGCTTAGCTGTAGGCACGTGTATGTTTCACTATTCAATGCCTCTACTTTCTGAGAAAATTTCAATTTGATCAAAACACATTTTCTGGTACCCATTCACCAGAGAGGAGCTGAAAGAAGATTGGCGTGAGGCTATGAGCATAAGTATGTTTAAAGAAACTGCATACCTGATGAGGACCATAAATGTACTCCTCGGCAATGCGTACAGCTGTTGAACCTAAACCCCAACGAATGATCCCAATAGAAGGCTCCACAGGCCATCTTGGTCCGCATAAAAAAGGATGTCTCAAAGCATCCAAGCAACTGTGAACAAGTTAAAGCAAATTCTAACCTAAGTCTAGAATTTATTCCCCCCATGGTGTATTCTAGCAAAGCCTTGGTTCCCAAAGCTGGTAAGACAGAATAAGAATAAAAAAAATTCAACGAGAAGATTTTGAAAATGATTTAAATGGACTTTTGTATGTAGGTATAATAAATCCAAGCATCAATTCAGGCCTGGTTTTATATGTCTAGACAAAAAACTTCAATTTTTCAGCTACCTTATCCGGTCTGAAGGCTTTGTGGCAAGCATTAATGCCAAAAGATTCCAACCTGCACCCCAGTTCCTATCCAATATCTGTCAACCAAATAAATACAAATCAATCCTAAATGATAAAACTTGTGTTCATATAGATTATAGAGAAAAGGAAAATTTAAAAACTTAAATATCATTTTGTAGTTGCTGGTGTTTTCTCAATTACTAATTCTACATTTTTAATATATGAGAACTATAAAATTTCCAATTTTTACCACTGAGTTAACATAAAAATAATTCCAACCCTTAACTCCATATTATTATAAGCTTACATCGAAAAAAGTTAAAATCACTACAATACTCATCTCCTAATGAATACACCCTAGCTACATAATTTAGAACAAAAGCATGGTGGAAGAAAGTCCCTGTCTAGCAGAGGCAGGGCAGTTTCATATCCAATTGCAAAAACACTAGACAGCCCTGCTAAATTTTCTAATGAATAAAGAAAAAGATCTGAAAGGCTATTAAAATGAAAACATACCTGTACACCTATACTTCCAGCTGGAGACTTTTTATAGAAAATTGGCAACAAAAACTCACGCAAGCATGAAGGATTGTTTTCCTGAATTCATACTTCCAATGTTTCAAAAAGTTCATAACAATGCAGACATGCAATACCAATTTATAAACACAAGAACTTGTCTGAAAGCTATGTTCTTCAAGAGCTGATTGATGCACACCATTGTTAAGAAGGACTTGAACTTCATGAATATGGAGGGATCCATGAGCTCCCGCAAGACCATTTTAGCCATCATGAAGCCCACGCACCTGAAGTCCATACAAGAGAAATGTCGAATCCAAGTACATTGGAGAGAAAATACAATTATTTTTATATTTTTAAAAATATGACAAAACAATGCATGCTTCTCCTAGACTACCTGATATCAAATGCAATCATAAGTTGTCGCCTGTCAATATTGCTATCAACTGCACTAGACTTTAAGCTGCTATCATGGAAATCAGCTGCATGTCCAAGTATCCCCACCTGCAGAAATAAGGAGTATCTTGAAATTTCAATTAAAATCCAAGATTGGTCGTTTTTACTGTATATTCATCAAACTCCTCACACAGTCCCAACTCCTGTAACTATTGTCATACACAAGATACTATTAATAAAATGCAGGAAGAGAACAGTAGTAGTTGAAAATTCAAAATTGTCATGAATTTCAGTGTCAAGCAGTTGGTAGTTAATATCAAATGAATAGACCAGATGCCCATTCTTGGTCTAATACAGCAACATTCGATCACCAAAAACATTCTGAATTGGATCTTTCTAAGGTGATTATGGAAAATCACCATTAATCAAGGAAGTGAAATAGCCTGATTTCAAATGTCAAGGTTTATGCATAAATTGCAATCTAAAAGACTTGTTAAACTGACAACTAGATTGAAAAAGATTCAGAATAAGAAAAAGGGACTATTTATCCAATATATCTAAAATTGTGGCTCCATAACTTGAAAGTGCAAGCTCACAAGACTAGTACAGACTGATCAAGATAACATATATGAAAGTACAGGCCTTTTAAAGTGGACTAAACATTAAACTAAAACAGAAAATATAGGATGGAGTCATTAACTGAAAATGAATGTCTCAAATACCTTTTGTTTGGTATGAATCAGATGTGCACAAATCGCTTATCAATCTCTGGGACTGTGGATTTTGTGGTCAAAATGAAGTCTGAAGCACCTCTTCTTTGAATGTATCTATGTTAACAAATTCTGGGTATATATATTAGTTTGTTGGCATTTGCTAATCGGAATGAATGTTGTGAGGCAACATAATTTACCTGTCTGTTAAGATGTTTAATGTGGGTGGGAATGAATTGGATATAGAATATTAATGGATTTTAGGGAAAAGGTGAAATGAAGAATATTCTAATATTGTGCAAAGGAGGCTCACTGACTTTGACCTGGATGTCATAATTTGCAGTGTGGTTTTGCAGGTTTCATTTCAGCTTCAACTCAGGTACATTTGTAATACAGGAGATCATCGTTTTATAGTTTGTCATGCACCTGGATATGTTAAAAGAAACACAGATAATGCTGGAACAATGGGTAGGTTTGACCCTTATTTTATTCAAGGCAGAGGCAGACACAGAAGCAGGGAAGCCCATTCCCCTGTGAGAAATAAATCCTATAATCATCCTGTTGGCTGGACAATGAACTTGTAGAAGATCTCCCACGTGGTGATTACAGCTGGCCAATCCAATATATAGTGAATCAGGTTGGGAGATTGCTGAAGAAAAAGAAGTATTAACCCTAAGCAAAGATCCAGATTACATCAATCTAGCTCACATCAGTGTTGAGATATATATTAAAGTAGCCTTATATTTTGCTAAAAATATCACATATTTGAAAACTAAATGGGCATTATCAGCTGCAAATTGGGTAGTACCCCGACTGTTTTAATTTTGTATTAGAACTGATTGAAATGGTTTAGTCTTAGACAGGGAGGATTCGGCCTGTCTTTTGGCTGGTCTTCTCTCACCTCTCAGTTTTGAACTAGCATAAATTTATATTAGCCCAGGATTCATTGAGTGATGAGAGGGATCAGAAACCTCAAGGTGAACTTAACAGAACTGGCGTTAAGATGGATATATGCTAGTTTTTTTTTTTTTTTTACTGGGCCAATGCCAATATGTGTATTTGTATGTACATGTATGTTACATGTATGTTAAAGAGTTACATAAAAGCATGAAGTAACAGGGATCTCCCCCACCTGGGCCATGAAGCAACTAGCTTCTCTCAGCGCAATTATGTTGAATTTTAGTGCCCAAATGTTTTAAGTCAGGATTTCTGGTTCTCTCCCCTTGGCATTTTTCAATCTTCAAGACTCGACTGTATTCAAATCATTGTGTTTGTGCACTTTGCACTTCCACTTCATATGATGGACCGTATGGTCATCAACCACCTTACATTTTTGGACCAGAGAAACAGCTAATCAGATGATAAAGGATAATCCTAAGTGACAGGTTGAGGAAAACAATACATTTGATTAGTTTTTTGTGGCTCTGATATTCTATAGTTCTAGATGATGACACACAGTAATATAATTGTGTAACTGGATCCCATTATGCTCTCTATTCAGTCTTGGCTTATGCGCTCTTTCTTGCTGCTCAATTTCTGATATAAACCAATATTTCCAGCTAGGAAGTGGCATAGCTTTTACTGTAAGTCTTTTTTCCAGTTGAAAAAAGAAGAAAATGCAAATGCATTTTTTATCAAAATGACAAGCCACAGAAATTCATCTATCAGCTAGGCCCCAGAAACAATGCCAGAAGATGTAAAATAGATGTAGCAAATGTCATGAAATGAAATGACTGCTAAGGCTGAAACACATGTTAAATATATGCAGCAAATGTGCTTTTGAATGTCATGGCTGACTATGGAAAATTTATTAATTCTTCTATACATACCTCTCTCATTTGACACTCCAATCCCCACAAAATGTCATTATCAGGATTTGCTTGAACTACTGGTTATCACATTAAGAAACAACTCTGGCTTGAAATTGAGGAGTTGGGTTATTTGCTTTGAAAAAAATTTCCTTGGTGACAGTTCAAAATGTTTGTTATTTGCATAAATAAAAATAGAAATCAAAGGAGAAAGCCCAGAAAGTGTCTGATAGTGAGTTCACAAATTAAATGAATTATGTACATGTAAATCTCAACACATGCAATTTGAGTTTAATTCAGAGGGCAGTTCGATTTTGCTGGGGTGAAGCTGGTTATCAGTTCCAGAGGCCGAAATACATTTCCAGAGTATCGGAGAGGCAGTTTCGCAGTTAGCAACAGGCAGGACGACTTAATTTGCAGAAGTTCTGAGTTGAAGCGTTTGAGGGACTGCGCAGAGGTGATGCAGGGCCTGCACAAAGCTAGGTGGACGGCTTGCTTTTCAGACGCAATCAAGTGTTGGGATTGCTCAAAGTGAGGGTAATTTCCCTCAAATAATTTTTGCTAGTATTTTCTCTGCAGGATAGCCAGTATTTGGCATCCAGATTATACTCAAATTATTTCACTGTTGCATAATAATAAAAGCCCTCAGTTGTTGCACCGGTTTTCCCGCATTGGGTTTTTCCAGGGACTTTAGTCCAAAAATAAGTGTCATATTTTTATGTGTGCTAGAATATTTCTCAGTTTCCAACACTATTATTTTCCACAGTTTTATTTGTGAAGGTTGTAGTGTAGTTTATTCAATATTTGTCATAGCAAATAAATTGTTAATTAATTGACAATTAGAAGAATTAATCCCAGTTGTTACAATAGGATTTCAGTGGTGTAATTTTTACAAGGTGGTCGGTGCACAATCCGGCAGCAGCAGCGCAGATGGGAGAGGCACAGAGGAAGTCCACGACTAGAACAAGTGAGCAATGGCGGCAGGAAATTGTTGGACAAAGGGGGAAGTCACTGTGGCCGAGGGTTGCATGGACGCAAAATAGTCAGCACTGTTGATATTTGTGTAGCATCAGGAGGTATTCCCACATGCCAAATAGGCCTACCAAATTGACCATAGAAAATTATGAAAAATAAAATTAGAATTGTAATTGTTGGGGTTCATGTAGGGTACAAACATCAAGTTTGCCCCACCATGAAAGGGTGTGACCCTTGGTCAAAACCCACTAATTTGACCAATATAAATACACAAGTCAATCTCCAAATTTGAACCAAATAGCATCACATCACATCTCTTCTATTTTCTGATCCGCACGTGTGAAGTCAAGAAAGGATAATCTGAAGTTTGACCAAGTTAATAGAGCGCCCATTTGACCAAATTTGACTTGCCCTATTTGACTGGAGATCTCATTTGCCCAAATTTGAGAGTTTGACGAAGATTGACCACAAAGAAAGGCTGACTTTGACAGCATAATAAGAGGAGACTTTGATCGCAGAAAAAGGAAACTTAGACTGCAAAAGAAAGCCGCAGTCAACCTTAGTTGACTACAGTTGACCATAGACTCTAACCTCAGGTCTGAGTTGACCTCAAGCCGAATTTCATAAAAATTGAACAGCTTTGACCAAGATTGATTTCTTTGATTTTTGGAGGTTTGACCAGCATTGACTAGCTGGTATTTGACCAGGTTTGACTCGTATCTTGGACTTGGTTTTTGGCACAAATTTCTAGAATATTCTTCGGATTATAATTGCTAAAAAACAATTTCTCCTTCGATGAAGTTTGTTGGGTTTTTCCCAAGGTTGGGTTTTCCCAGGGCAGATTTGTTGTCTCTTTGTTGCTTGGTTGTCTCTTTATGATCCTACTGTTATCATTGTATTATTGTTGAAATTTCCTATGTATAATTGCTTAATGATACATGTGACATAAGTTAACTTGATCAAACAATCATTGGAAAGTAATTATCAGATTAGAAGATCAGTTTCTCTTGCAGAAAATCAACATTGTATCAGAGCTTGGTGAAAGAGCAACCATTTGAAGTCAACATAAGACACAATATGAATCATTACGTGTCTAGAGTAAGAGGACCCTAAAAGAGGCCATGTTTCTGTGATTACAGTAGGGGCCGATAAAAAGGTCTGAACCCTAGAAAGGGTTGGACTATGTCTGTCTGGCTCGCAGATAGAAGGGATCTAGCAGCAGGCTTCATGAAGAGCATTCAAGTAGTTGAACACGGCTAAAAAGAATGGTATCTGAGTAATTGGTGTGAGGTCTATTCAAGCAACTTGAAGGCTAATGTTGGATAGCATTCTAAATGAAAACTACAAGAAGCAAAAATATGTCATGAATGTTCTTGAACAATCAAAGACGAGGAATTTATGTTGACACCAACAAAAAAAGGTGGCTTTGAGAATCAAACTGCATTCCTGCTATGGAAGGCATTCCCTTGATACAAATTGAGGTAATGACATGGTTAATAATGAAATACCGCATCCTGTTAACATTCCTACAGGCCGAGGGACTACAATGCTAGTGAAATCTTCTCCTCCAAGCGAGGAACCTAAAGTATTTTTTAAGAGTAGATATACTTGGAATCGTCATAACTGAAGGAAGATTTCCATTGGAATCTACAAATAATAGTTTTGGATACATGGATGACAACAGTGTTGTTGAGATTGGGATAAAGGAATTTGAGACAAGGCACCTCCATCATTTGGAATTTGAAATCGTTGTCAGCATTATTGTTGCTTAGACAATGGTTCTTGCTAATCACTAAAACAATGTTGCAGTTAATGCTCACAATGATATTGAGATACATTTTGTTGTAACTGATTGTTCCTGTATAACGGATATTTTGTATATTTTTTGAACAACAATGCAAGTTACTACACAAGAAGTGGCATGACAATGTAAGGTATCTGTTGAATATTTGAGAAAGAAAGATGCACAAGTTCATGAAATCTAGACATAAAAGGTACGTGTATATGAGAAGATTCAAGAGTTTCAGAGAAGAATATGACTTAGATGAGAAGTCTACTATATGGATGACAACAATTTTCAAGCATGGATTTGATGACAAACACAAACTTATTTTTGACATGGAGTCAAATCTTTGTTTATTGTCCATGTTAGGTATGGTTAACTTGACTATTTGGAATTTGGACCAAAGGGAAGTTGATAATCTAAGTACACCTCTGTGATTCATACACCAAGGAAGTTACTCTAGAGCCAGAGGGAGCTGAGGAGAAAGGCCCCTTCACCTATTTGTATGAAGTAATAAAAGAGCCTATCATAACACTTGTATTAAAGTATGTGCCTTTTCGTGAAGTCTTTATGGTTGTGTGGTACAAGAGTTGGAAGACTTAGGGTTTGTAAAAGCTAGAAGACTTGGCAATTACAACTTGTATTGAAGTTTTAAATGAGAAAGTCCTAGGGTTTGTGAAATGAAACCCTAAAGCAAGACCTAGAATGTTTGATGGCATAAGGATGACTTGGTATTGATGCTAGCTTGTTGTTGAGCCTTTGAATCCATAGGATAAAGAAACCCTCGCTGTTATGGAAGAAAAACAAAAGCAACATGCATTAGCAGTTGATGATGAGAATGAGGATGAACATCCACCTTAGAAGAAGACAAAGGAATTTAAGCTTGATGAGATAGCAAAAGGACTTCATTGATTTTAGAAATGAGGAAAGGATCAAGAGGGAATAAACAATCAAAAGATAAGTAATTTGTATCTTTCTCCCTTGACTAGCTCGATTTTATTTATTGGTCAACCTCTTGTATTTGTACTTTTCTGATTGGTTATAATTGTTTTTTCTATGACCTCCTAGATGAGGTTTGCAGGTATATCATAAAGGTTGTCAAGGGAATCGAGAAAAATGAAGCAAAGTTTGTAACAAGAAGGTTCTCCCAAGAGGAAGTGGACTACAAGGATATTTTTTCTCCAGACACAGATGATCAAATTCTTAAGAATTTTTGGTGTTCAAAAAGGAAGAAATTGTACAAATTGTTAGGATATCCAAGACCATCCCAGATGACAGGAAGATCTTCCAGTTCCGAAGGAGCAACAGTGACAAAAGGATTTACTTCCAGGACAGAGGGTGCGGCTAGGATTACCACAAGAAAAGTTGTTTCAGTGTCAGAGGGAGTTTGGCCTTGAAAATTGAAATGAAAGATTTTGGCAAATACATTATTTCTTGGAATTGGAGATTCATATTTGGTGAATCCCACGATGTACAAGTTGTTGATTAGATTCGTGAAAGTACCTAGTTCACACTAGTCCAAATATTTGCTTTGCAGAGAACATCCGAAACCAAGTTTATGGTTGAACCGAGGCATATGCAGTGGATAATAACAAAGCATATGGTACCTATGTTGTACAATTGATCTAAGATATGTCTCATGAAGAGAAGTAAACCTTTTCATGAAGCAATAAGGCTTTAGAAGCTAGAAGGACATGGTCGGGTTACTTCATCCGAGACATGAAGAAAAGAGGAGCAGCAGAGCTCCAGTACATATCCACAAATGAGTAGATTGTGGACTAAGACGAGCTTAGTATGATGCTAAATGTCTCCCTCATTAGAATAAAATGATGAGATCTTTGCAGGAGTGGGCTAATCATCTCCTGAAGCCATAAAGGACTTCGGTTGGGTCATAAAGGACTTTGACCAAGAGGAAATGAATAAATTCACCTTTGAAGCCAAAAGGATTTGGCTAGGTCGGCCAAAGGTGAATGTCCCAGGGAAATTATAGGATTGGACAGATCTTTTCCTTAGAAACCAAAAGGACTTGGCTATGTTGACCGAAGGAGATAGATGTAGTTCACCTTTTAAGCCAGAAGGGCACGGCTAGGTCATAAAGGACTTTGATCAAAAAGGTGAATGGTCCAAAGGTAAATTCTCTCCAAATAAAACTAGAAAAATTTAGATGCCTAGTCTAGGTCATGACTAGAGGAGATTGATACAATTTGCCAAAGGAGACATAATGGCCAACCCTAGATATATGAGGAGCTACATTTCCCACTCCAGGATGGAATTATTTTATAGACAGACATCAACATGATAAGCTCGTGAACTTTTCTTATGAAGGACGAAATTGCGGCAGAGAAAAATTTGTTGCAACAAAGGAGAATACCTCCCACACCAAGAGGAAGTGTTGATTTTTGTGTAGCATCGGGAGGTATTTCCGCATGCCAAATAGGCATATCAAATCGACCAAAGAAAATTATGAAAAATAAAATTAAAATTGTAATTTTTGGGGTTCATGTAGGCTCCAAATCATCAAGTCGACGCCACCATGTGTTAAAATCTGAAAGTTCTATGCAGAAATTTAAAAATTCTTTGCAGAAACTTGAAAGTTCTATGCAGAAAATTGAATGTACTTTGAAAAAAACTGAATGGAACTTAATGTACTTTGCAAAAAGTTGAATGTACTTTGCATAAAGTTGAATGTACTTTGCAAAAAACTGAATGTACTTTGCAGAAAACTTAACGTACTTTGCAGAAAACTAAATGTACTATCTTGTTACAATTACTTAGAATGTAGATTTCTTCTTCACAAATTTTTAGATAAGCAATTGTAAATATAACATAAACTTAAGGATCATATGAAGACAACCAAGCACAAATATGAGACACTGAGAGTTAGGTCCAATGACCAGGGGACAACCCACAAGGGGAAAACCCAAATGATTCTTCGTCTATTAGATTTATTCAATTGTTCAGTAGAGTACAAAGAGAGAGAGTGAGAATGAATAAAGTCACCAATGTTTAATCAACTAGCAGCTGAAGTGCTCTTGCTCTTTGCTTGAAGATCTCCTCCTTCTCTTGATTAGATCTTGTCCTACACACTTGCTTCAGCTCTTCCCTTGCTCTTACTCTTCACTTGATCTCACACTCCTTTACAATGAACATGTTACTCTCAACTCTCACTTTCTCTTGCTTAAACAGATGAGAAAGGAGAGGAGTTAGAAAATGAATTCATTCCTCGAGCCAATAATAGGAGAATTGAATTCCATGAGGGAGGAGTTACTTGAGGAGAAGTGTAACTCATCCCAAGAATAGAGAGAGGGGTACACTTGTCTTGAGGAGTTACAATTCGAATGAGGGAGAGAGAGAGTTACACTTAGACATGAGAGAATATTTGGTGAGAGTTACAAAATGAATTGAATGAGAGAGTTACAACTGCATTTACTGAGGAGGAGTTACACTTTTGTCATACATTGAATTAGTGAGGGAGAGTTACATTCTCGTAAGTGTGGAGTTACTATTTTATTTGATGCAGGGGCATTAGGCTCAAGACAACCTTTGTACATAAATAAATATAAAGGAGGGTCTCATGTTTTTATTTCCTTGTGAAATTATTCATAGCTGAGTATTTTTAGTTAATTGCAGAGAAAATGTAATTGCCCGAATGATTAGTGGGCATGGGAAGAGATAGTCCGTTTCAGTCCATCAAAGGGTTAGGCTAAAATTAGGAGTTGAAGAGTCTGTCGAATGATTGCAGGAAACTGAATCGATTGATTCCCAATTTGTATAAAAATAAACCTTTGTGGCAGAGTCCTGTAGACCTGCATAGGGCTGCGTAGAGTTGTAGGAGAATCTGCAGAAGATTGGTTGCAGAATGTAATATCCCCAAAGGGAAATAACCAGTAATAAACAGAAATATGCCAGACAGATAAAGAAAATACAATGCTGAACCAGATCACTGAATAATGACACATAGAATTCCAGGAAACTGAGCCATTTTATTAATCTGAAAGTACATAGAGAGGAGTACAAGAAAATCAGAATAAGTGCACCTATCCTTGCCCTAGGCAAGTGGAAACCCTCTCAGACAGAATAATGGCTGCAACAAGGACAGCGTCCTAGCTGCTCTGAAGGCTGAAGACTGGAAAACAACTGATCTCAACTCCAAACCCCTCTCCCATGAAAAACGCTGTCTCTGCTAGTGACAGCGCAGAAACAGATGAAGCACTAGGCACCAAAAACTCCAGACAGATAGATCAGCTACTGAAGGCTAGAAAAACGCGGTTGAGCCCTCTCACATAAGCCTACTCCCCAGATCAGCGTCCTACCTGGTGGATCTGTCTCCTGAATGCTCAGATCTGCTGGATCTGAAGCCTCCTATCAGATCTGCGTCCTATCCCTCCTGATCTGCGTCCTCCTAGATCAGATCTGCTACCAAACCTCCAGATCTATGCTGGATCTGACAATATGTCTTCAGATCTGCAGCCTCCAAGGCTGGATCTGATGTTATCTCTTCAGATCTAGGCTAGATCTGCCAATATCTCCTCAAATTTGTAATCTCCCAAGCTGGATCTAGTGCTATACCTTCAGATCTGCAACATACAAGACTAGATCTGCAAATATCTGCTCAGATCTACCCTCTCCAAGACTGGATCTATCAATGGCCTTCAGATCTGCGTCCTTCCCCTCAAGATTGGACAGCGTCCTCACTCCTCAAGCTGAACTGCG
The DNA here is from genome assembly GCA_034641835.2 of Pinus albicaulis. NCBI lineage: Eukaryota > Viridiplantae > Streptophyta > Pinopsida > Pinales > Pinaceae > Pinus > Pinus albicaulis. Next base: position 597,513,340 of record CM076580.1, read on the forward strand.
TCCTTCCTCCTCTTGGACAGCGTTTTCCCTGCTCCGATCTGGACTGCGTCCTCCCTGGAACAACGTCCTCACTCTCCCGGCCTGATCAGCGTCCTTCCTCCTGCAGAAACAGCGTCCTTCCTCTCCTGAACTGTGCAGCCACAAGAGGGCTTCTTCTCTTCCCAGATCTGCACCAGAAACTGCTGCTACCTTGCTGCTGAAACTGAAAAGTGTACTCAGTCTAGCTATCAATAATAATATCAAAATCATGGATGATCCAAATGAGGTGAGAGCCTCTCCTTTTATAATGCCAAACTCCCTCCAACTTAACTCTCCTTTGACCTGCGCAGTTTACCTTGGGTCAGCCTGATGCCTCCCCCCATCATACTCATGTGGACCCCCAAGGCCCCCTCTCTAAGTTACAACGTCAATCTACTAGGAAAAGAACACTTTATTATAAAGTGAGGTGACCCCTCTTATTTCTCACTTTATTTATTATTTCTAGCTAAAGCGGCAAAATAAAGCAAAAATGCAATATTCCAATTAGCAAGGCTAATTGGGAATATTACAGTCTCCCCCGGCAAAACGTTGCTTGTCCTCAAGCAACTGAAGGGATGGATGCTGTAAGATCCTCTCATCCTCCCAAGTGGCATCCTCATCCGGCAGATTCTTCCATCTCACCAAGAACTCTCTGATCTTCCTGCTACGCAGCTGTCTCTCCCTGGTGTCAATAATGGCCTCCGGCTGTAACACCAAGTGCCCCTCATCATCTGTAGGCGGTAGCTCCCCGGTGACTGTCACATGCTGACCCAATGCCTTCTTCAGGCATGATACATGGAAGATGTTATGAATCCTACTGCCTTGGGGCAGTTCCAACTCATATGCAACCTGCCCGATCCTGCGTATCACCCTGTATGGTCCATAAAAACGAGGCTTTAGCTTCTCTGCCCCCTTCTGTTTGAGCGAAGACTGTCGGTATGGCTGTAACCGTAGGTAGACCAGGTCCCCTACCTCAAAGTGTCTCTCCACCCGACCCTTATCAGCATACAATTTCTGTTGATTTTGTGCTGTGGCTATGTTGTCCTTGAGAGCCCGGAGGATGTCTTGGCTCTCTTGGATCCATAATTTGGCTCGCGGAGCCCTGCTAACACCAAACATCACGTCCACAAAAGATAGGGAATGGTATCCATACAACGCATAAAAAGGTGTCATGCCAATGGACATGTGGTGGGTTGTGTTGTAGCAGTACTCGCCCAGATGTATCCATTTCGACCATGCTCTCTGCTGCCCACTGACGTAGTTGCGCAAGTAGCCCTCCAGCCACTTGTTAACTATCTCTGTCTGCCCGTCCGTCTGGGGATGATAACTAGTGCTCGGTGTCAACTCAGTCCCCACTAGTCGAAAGAGCTCCTGCCAAAAACCACCCATAAAACGGCTGTCCCTGTCACTAACGATGGTCTTGGGTAGACCATGTAATCTGAAAATCTCCCGGAAAAACAGCTCTGCCACCTGTGCCGCTGTATAATGCGCCGAAATGGCGAAGAAATGAGCATACTTCGTTAGCCGGTCGACTACTACGAAGATGCAGTCCTTGCCCTGCACCGTGGGCAATCCCGTGATGAAGTCCATCGAAACACTCTCCCACTTCCCCTCTGGAATGGGAAGCGGCTGCAACAACCCCGCGGGATGGCTCATCTCACCTTTGTTTCGCTGGCAAACCTCACACTCCCGAACATGCTGGAGTACGTCCTCCTTGAGGCCTTTCCATGCAAATCTCTCCCGAATGGCCCTGTACATCTTGGTAAACCCCTGATGGCCCGCCAATGGTGAATCATGAGAAGCATGGAGTATCTTCTCCTTGAGCTGAGACCCCTCAGTCAAGAAGATCCTATCCCTGTAATAGATGACCTCATCAGCCACCCTGTATCTGCTATCTGCTATCTGTCCATCCAGCACTTCGCATGCAAATTTATCTTTGGAGTACTCAACCAGTAGTCGAGCCTTCCAGTCAGCGTCCAAGCTCATGAGTGATAACGTGGCCGGTCTACGGGAAAGGGCATCTGCTACCACGTTATTCTTCCCTTTGACATACTCTATGTCAAAGTCGTAAGCCTGGATCTTGCTGATCCACTTCTGCTGTCTCTCCTGTAACTGCTTCTGCTCCAGAAAGTACTTCAGGCTGTTATGATCTGTCCTCACCCTGAATCTGCCACCTACCAGGTACTGCCGGAATTTGGCCAATGCATGCATGATGGCCAACATCTCCTTGTCATAGATGGGATAAAGCCTCTCATGTGGAAGGAGCTTCCGGCTCTCGAACGCAATCGGATGACCCTCCTGCGTCAAAACTGCTCCAATCCCTTCCCCTGATGCATCGCACTCTAGGACAAAGGGCTGAGTGAAATCGGGCAATGCCAACACGGGGCAACTACTCATCACCTCCTTGAGCTTATCAAAAGCTCGCTGCGCGGTATCCGACCAACTGAATGCCCCCTTCCTCGTCAGCTTCGTGAGGAGTGCTGCAAGCTGTGAGAAGCCCTTGACGAACTTCCTGTAGTAAGTACAGATACCAATGAACCCTCTCAGTTCTGTTACATTCCGCGGCTCTGGCCAGTCCCTGATAGCCCGGATCTTCTCCTCGTGGACTCTCACTCCGTCCACTCCTATGGCATCTCTGTCAATCCAAACTCACACTTGGAGAGCTTGGCAAAGAACTGCTGCTCCTCCAGAATATGCAAGACCGTCTCAATGTGTTGGAGGTGCTCCTCCCAGGTCCTGCTGTATATAAGGATATCATCAAAGAAAACCAGCACAAACTTTCTCAGATGATCCCGGAAAATATGGTTCATACAAGACTGGAAAGTAGCAGGTGCATTGGTCAGCCCAAACGGCATGACCAGAAACTCAAAGTGCCCATAGTGACACCTGAAAGCAGTCTTGGGAATGTCCTGTTCCCTCATGCGTATCTGATGGTACCCGGACCTCAAATCAATCTTTGAGAAGAACCGAGCTCCTCTCAACTCATCCATCAACTCATCGATCCTGGGAATGGGGTACCTGTTCTTCAGGGTCTTTTTGTTCAAAGCCCTGTAATCAATGCACATGCATAATGTGCCGTCCTTCTTCTTCACCAGCACTACTGAAGAAGCGAAAGGGCTGGTGCTGGGTCGAATGTGCCCAAGGGCCAGCAGCTCCTGAATGGCCCGCTCTATCTCATCCCGATAGGCTTTGGGATGCCTATACGGTGTGGTGATTACCGCCTGTATCCCCTGCTCCAACTCGATCGTGTGCTCAAACCCTCGATCCGGTGGCTGTCCTGGCGGAATATCTCCAAAAACTACCGCATATCTGTCGAGAAGAGTCTGTAGATCAGGGTGTACCGTCCGTCCTGTATCTACTGCCTCGGAAGCCCGCAACTCGACTGCCCACTCTATATCTCCCTTGCGGAATGTCGCCTCCATGCTGTGTGCCGATACTGTCTGGGGTGGATATGTGTTCTGCCCTCGTATCTTCTCATGCTTCCCCGTCTTGGGATCATCCCACTCCATCTCCAAGGCCTTCCAATCAGTTGTGACCTTTCCCAGAGTGATAAGCCACTGAACTCCCAATATCACATTGGTGTCCGGAATGTCCACCACAAAGAAGTGATCGGTCAATGTATAGGTGCCCATCGTCATCGGTAACTCTGGTACATATCGAGCGCATGCCATGGTCTGATCTCCTGGTACCAAAACAGAAAACCCATCAAAGCTCTCCGTTGGTATGCCTCTCCGTGCAACCATCTCGGCATCAATGAAGTTGTGGGTAGCCCCACTGTCGACTAAGACCGAAACTCTCTGTCCGCGCACTGTCCCACGCACGCGCAATGTCAGATACTTGGGGACTCCTCGTAACGCTGCTAGAGCTCCCCCAGTAGGTGCGAATGAAGCCCCACCTGCATCGAGTGGTGGAGGTGGTAAGGTACTCTGCGCTGCATAACATCCTCCTGTCTCCTCATCATCCCCCTCATCCTCTTCCCCGCTGCTCTCGGAGAAGACCTCTATGAAATGTGCCTTCCCTGCCGTACACTTGTGTCCCGGTGCCCACGGCTCCTGGCAGGTGAAGCATAATCGCTTCCGTCTCAGCTCTCTCCTAGCCTCATCATCATACTGTCCTCGTCCGGGATTCGCCTTGGGAGGCGGAACCCTTGTGTCCTTACCCTTAGGCTGGAAAGCCTGTCTCTGGGGATAAGGTGGCCGAGTCCTAGGCAAGACATCTTGTAGGTCACGGGCCCTACTGATAGCATCCTGTAGTGTAGCCGGTTTGTTCGATCGGACTAGGCCACGAAGTGGTTCTGATAGCCCCTCTACAAACATCGTGATCATCCGAGTAGTTGATAAGTCAGGTACCATCACTGAAACCCTCAAGAAGTCTGAGATGTATGCCTCTGCACTCCCCGTCTGTCTGAGCTTGGTCAGCTCGAGGAAAGGCTGATCTGGGTCCTTCTTGTCAAAACGTTCCACCACTCTCTTGGTGAACTCGGCATATGTCGTCACTGCGGAATGTCCCAGTGTTGTCAACCCATGAAACCACCAGTTCTGGGCCTCGCCCTCTAGATGTAATGCAGCCATCTTAATGGCCTCCCTCTCTGGCATCTGGTTAAGCTGAAAATAGAGGTCTAGTTTCTCCACCCAAGACTTGGCCGTAGCCTTCTGTGAACCATCAAACATCGGCAAATGAAATTTGCTTGCTGCACGGTGACTATCCCGGTGGGAGCCACGTCCCTTGTTTCGCTCCCGATCATAAGACTTGCCGCCACATCGGAACTGGATATAGCGATCAAAAGGGAAAGCATCCATGAATGCCTGTCCCATGCTCCGCCAATCTGCAAACATAGCCGCATGTTGAGCTGGACCCCCATCTCTTGGTGCAGTTGGTTCCTCTTCCTCTACCGGAAAGGTAGGCATAGTGGGTCGCGTGGGTGCGGAATCGACCTTCTGCGTTGTCACAATGGGAATAGCGTCCGGTATGTAGCTAGACACGCCCGATCCTTCCCCTACCTGGAAAACCCTAGGGGGTTCTCTCTGTGTTCCCTCTATAGCTGCAAATTTCTTGTTTACATCCTGCATGAATGTATCCATCTTCTCCGTCAACTTCATAATGATATCCTCCATTGGATTCCGCTGTTCTGTCTCTGAATCAGAATCACTTCCCCCGAAGAGACTCTTGTAGGGGTTATCCTTGGACGTCATAGACTGCTAGCACCACAGGCTGAGCCAGATCTATGCTCCGATACCACTGTAATATCCCCAAAGGGAAATAACCAGTAATAAACAGAAATATGCCAGACAGATAAAGAAAATACAATGCTGAACCAGATCACTGAATAATGACACATAGAGTTCCAGAAAACTGAGCCATTTTATTAATCTGAAAGTACATAGAGAGGAGTACAAGAAAATCAGAATAAGTGCACCTATCCTTGCCCTAGGCAAGTGGAAACCCTCTCAGACAGAATAATGGCTGCAACAAGGACAGCGTCCTAGCTGCTCTGAAGGCTGAAGACTGGAAAACAGCTGATCTCAACTCCAAACCCCTCTCCAATGAAAAATGCTGTCTCTGCTAGTGACAGCGCAGAAACAGATGAAGCACTAGGCACCAAAAACTCCAGACAGATAGATCAGCTACTGAAGGCTAGAAAAACGCTGTTGAGCCCTCTCACATAAGCCTGCTCCCCAGATCAGCGTCCTACCGCTGTTGAGCCCTCTCACATAAGCTCGCTCCCGCATCGGGCCCTACCTCGTGGATCTCGAAGCCTCAAACTCTCGTATCTCGTGTCTCACATCTTCCATTCATACCCTCCTAGAACTATCATACCAAACCTCCGTGTGATCTATGTCAGATCCACAATATGTTCTCTGGATTCGTGCCTCAAGGTCGGGATTCCATATCTCTTCAGATCTAGGCTAGATCTGCCAATATCTCCTCAGATCTGTAATCTCCCAAGCTGGATCTAGTGCTATACCTTCAGATCTGCAACATACCAGACTAGATCTGCAAATATCTGCTCAGATCTACCCTCTCCAAGACTGGATCTATCAATGGCCTTCAGATCTGCGTCCTTCCCCTCAAGATTGGACAACGTCCTCACTCCTCAAGCTGAACTGCGTCCTTCCTCCTCTTGGACAGCGTTTTCCCTGCTCAGATCTGGACAGCGTCCTCCCTGGAACAGCGTCCTCACTCTCCCGGCCTGATCAGCGTCCTTCCTCCCCAAAGGTGGCTGCCTCTCTGACCTCTCCCCGAATCGCGCAAACACAAGAGGGCTTCTTCTCTTCCCAAATCTCGCACCCTGCAACCGTCAGCACTGGCCGTCGAAACCGAAAAGTGTACTGGACAACCTACTAGGGCGGCACTCGAAGTCCCCGAAGCTAAGGGTTGAAACCAGAAATAACCTTACTAGGCGTGCACTGGGGTTCCCGAGGCTAAGGGTGAGATCTCCGAACGGAGACACTCGGTTGCACTAAACAGTGCTGCAGACCGACTAAACAACCGGCGTGCTGAAGCAGACAGAAGTCTAGCTATCAATATCAATATCAAATCATGCATGTCCAAATGAGGTGAGAACCCCACCTTTTATAGTGCTAAACTCCCTCCAAAACCTTAACTGCGTCCTTCACTCTCCTTGGCCTGCGCAGTTAACCTTGGGTCAGCCTGATGCCTCCCCATCATACTCATGTGGACCCCCAAGGCCCTCTCTCTAAGTTATAACGTCAATCAACTAGGAAAAGAACACTTTATTTATAAAGTGAGGTGACTAAAGTGAGGTGACCCCTCTTATTTCTCACTTTATTTATTATTTCTAGCTAAAGCGGCAAAATAAAGCAAAAATGTAATATTCCCAATTAGCAAGGCTAAATTGGGGGAATATTACAAGTGGAGGATAAAGAAGTTGATCCCACCTCGATAGAGTCCACAAACATAGGATCCCCGATATCCGTTACCGAGGCCGATATTTGTTAAGGCACACCACCCGCCGCTTCATGGTGGAACCAAAGAGGGCGCACTGGGCAACAACCAACCATGTTCTCAGATACATACGAGGGACAGTCGAGCATGGATTAAAGTACACCCAAGGCAATGAAATCAGGCTGAGTGGGTTCACTGACACAGATTAGGCTGGAAGTTTAGTAGATCGGAAAAGTACCACAGGGTACTATTTCAGCATTGGATCAGGAATGACTTCTTGGTGCAATAGGAAACACAAGTCCATAGATTTGAGCTCAGCTGAGGCGGAATATATGGCAGCGAACACAACATTGTGTGAAGCCATATGGCTTAGGAAGCTGCTTGTGAATCTATTCAGGAGAAGGATGCAAGAACCAATATTTGACATTGATAATCGTATTAGCAACAAGATCTCGGTAATTTGATGTTTCATGATCTGGCCGAAGCACATTGACATCGTGTCACTTTATCGTAGACTATGTCCGTAGGGAGCAACATAGTTACGTACACTCCAACAGAGGAATTGTGTATGCATATCCTCACTAAGGCTCTGGTAAGAATAAAGTTTGTTTATTTCAGGGAGAAGTTAGGGATGATTAAGAATTCGTTTCAGTAGCAGAAATAGATAGGTGCAGTACTTAAGAGGGAGCTTCAGTACAAATGAGGCAGTGATGGTGGGAGTATGATGGGCAACAATAAAGATAACAACAGTGCAATAGAAGAGGGGCAATAGACCAAGCATAAGCAGCACAGAGGATTGATGATGTGGATCAAGGTGATGCTTCTTGTGCGAAGTATTGCTAGAGCGCATTCCTTGCTAAGAGGAAGTGTTGATTTTTGGGTAGCATCGGATGTGCTCTAGCTCCGAAATTTTGTGGAGAGGCTAGAATGCATGAGATCTCCAAGAATCAGAAATCGTTTGGAGAAATTCCACCCGGAATGCAAGTTATTCAAATAATTAATTATTTTTAATGAAGCCTAAGTTAAAACTTAGGGAAATTAAATAATTAAAGTGAATTAACTTAAATGTGGGTGATAATCTTCTAAGTGACGAGGATCAAATCTGTTTTAATCTTAGCCGTTGATTAAAGATTAGATCACGGTCATTGATTTATCAATAGAAAAAGTATAAATGAAGACTTGTGGGTCAATTCAAGTTAAGTTAGGCAAATACTTAGTAACCCGAGGGAAGTTGATTTTTCAGAATTTAGAATTCGATTTCAAAGGGAGAGTTGCAGGGTGAATAAGGAACAGAGTTTCAACATTAGTTAGATCTCAAGGAAGGACATAGAGTAGCAAAGGGGCAGCGCAGAAGGACAACGCAAAGAGGCAGTACAGCTAAGGACGTAGTCCTCACGCATTCCCTATGCAAAGGATCATGCAGAGGTGACGCAGTGGAGGCCAGAGAGCCTCTTGGGTGTCATAATTTCTTCGAAGGTTGGGAGAAAATTATCTCAAGTGTTTTCATGAAGGTTTCTCCATTATTTTTCCAGTTATTCCTTGTAAAGAGATTGTTGTTGAAGATTAATAAATAAACCCTCATCTGCTGCAGTGGTCTTCCCGCATTGGGTTTTTTCAGAGACAATTGTCCAAAAATAATTGTGTTGATGTGATTGATTCTTGTGCTTATATTTCACTGTTCTTTTCTCTATGAGATTATGTGATAACTGCATTAGAATTTATTTTGATGTTTACTGAAGGGTTTTTTGTAAATAACTTATTGTGAAAATAAGTAGGAAAAAGAAATCAGTTGCTACAGTCAAATTTCAGATTTGAAATTTTCATGGCTAGTCCCACGTTGTCCCTTTGAAGCTCTGCGTTACTGCTTCTCTGCACTGCATCCCTCTGTGCTGTTGCAACTCTGCTATGCGATGCTCAGAGTTAGTGCTGCTAACCGCTGCATCTATCGTTTTTGTACTCCTCTGCACTGACTGAAAACTCCTCTAGCCTGTTACTGCTGATCTTGGGCACCTGTAGCGAGGTCATGATCCAAGAGGTGGAATCCTCATGGATCCTGCCCAACTAAAGTTCTTGCGAACTTACAGCTCAATGTCGCCCCATATCCCTCCTGGAGATGCGTGGGAACTCATGGCGTACTCATCTTCATCGATCTTTACGGTCGCAGCCTTTGGATCATGCTTCTCGTCCTTATCCTTTTACTTCAGAGGACATTCGGTAGCGTAGTGGCCAACTTCACCACACTTGAAGCACTTAATCTTCGAGTCGCCTTTCTTACGTCTTCGCTGCTCCTGTTGCACTTTGGATGAAAGTGCTGCATTTTCCTCCTCCTCCTTTTCCTTCGACCCACTGCAACTGCTGCCATCAAGTTTGCGCTTGACCAAGGCTATCCTTAGCTCTTCTTGCTAAAGAGCAGCCCACATCTCTTCCCAGCCTGGAAAGGTTGCTCTGCCCAGGATACTCTGGATGAACACCTACCAATATTTAGTGACTATATTAAGAGGCAGTCTCACCATTGCTGTAGGAGAAGGGGTAGAACCCATGGTTGCCAGTTGATCATGGATCTCCTGAAGTCTAGTCAAGAACGGAATAATGAGCTCCCCTCTCTCCATCTGTGCCATCCTCAGTTGTTGTTCTAAGTACATCTTCCGCTGCTCGGAAGATCCTTCATATAACGTTGCCAAGGCTTCCCACATCTGCATAGCAGTGTCCTTGCCAGCTATATGGGACACAATGTGATATTTGACTCGATCAAGGAGAAACGTTTTGGCCTTCGCCATGTCGGATGTGTACTTGTTCAACGGATTTGGATCTACAAGGATAGCTACCGTACTCGTCACAAAGATCTTGAGATCGTAGTCATCTAGAAGGCATTGAATCCTCGCCTTCCAAATTACATAGTTGAAGAATTCCTCCAACTGGTCCTGATCTTTATAGCGCGTGAGATGCCATGGTCGTTAAGAATGTCGAATCTGCTCCTCTTCTTCCCCCTCTGCGCAACACTGGACATGCTTACGCACTCCTTCTGGATTTTGTAGATTTACTGCCCAGATTTGCTGCTTAGATATTGGAAAAATGAAATTCCTCGGTTAGGAACTTCCTAAGGAAGAAAATTCCCTCACAGTGATGTTTCTTCCTTGTATAATGACTTTTCGCCCAACAAAACCAAATCTGCCTGCAGAAACTGCGTCCCACCAACTCTGCGCTGATCCCTCTGGCTCAACAAAATTCCGATCTGGAAGCCCTTCCTCTCTGTCGACTCACTCAGAGAGACTTTCTAGGAAATTTAAGCCCTTCTAGCCTAAACTGCACAATCCCTCGTGGGATTCGAATTGTTGCTTTCTACAGCTCTTCGACCTCCATCTCATTGTTGGATCTGCTCTTCCTGTTTCACAATCAATGCTCTGATACCATGTGAAAATTCCAAGTCCTGGATCTGGAATCCTACTGAACCAAACTGAATTACTTCTCCTACTTGTAAATTACATTAACAAGTTATTTGAAGATTACTTCTGAAAACATTGAAGGAATTACTGAAGCAACCTTCACTTAATTAATTTAGATGTGGAAACAAGAAAATGAGAAAAAGAAATAACACACACAAGACCCTGTTATTTTTGGACAAATGTCCCTGGAAAAACCTAATGTGGGAAAATCGGTGCAACAGATCTGAGGGTTTTATTATTAAGCAACATTTATATTTGAATACATCTCTGAATGTCTCACCGGACAATTTAGTTACAAACAATATTGACAGAGAAAAAATAGTGAGGTTACCTCACTCTCTAAGTCTCGGCTAATCTGGTAGTTGAACTGACGAAACCCTAACACCCTCTACGCAGTAGCTGTGTAGGCCTGCGTGGGGGTTGCTCTCGAACTTTATCACCTCCTTTGTATGATCTTTCAGCCCTCGGGACACTCGATCCCAACCCTCCCGGCTCAGAATCCTGATTTCCCAATTGAAACTCGGACTTCTGCTCAGAAACTGCACTACCTCTGAATGTGGCCTGCGTGGCCCTGTGTCACCCCTTTTGGGTGTTGCGTCACCCTCTTTGGGCTATGCGTTGCTTCCTCTTTGTCTTTCTCTGCCTCTCTGTTGATGATCCTTGGCCTCGAAGAAGATCCTCTTGCCAAAATTGTCTTTTCCCCTCAACTGCGCTGAAGAATCACTTAGATTGAAGTTTTCCTCCAAGCACTGCTCTGTCATAAAATTTGATCGCTAGATCCTCTCGGTGTATTTTACAAATGACCCTCAAGCCTTCCTTATAGTCTTCTCATTTGTAATATCCTGTTTCGGGGATATCTCTAACACACAAGCAAACTCCAACCAGAGATGGATTGGGAGGGCGTTTACCAGATATTTCACCTCTGAGAAGAGGGTGAGATCTGGAGGCTACCTGGCCCTTTCCAGACTCTGTCTAAGAGTATGAGATAAACACACCAAGTGGTATAGAACTAGAATGCCCGAAAATATATAAAGATAATAGTAAAGCAGACATACAATAGCATAGATAGAATGTATGACAAATCATCCAGAAATATAGAGAGAGAATGCGAAGCCATTTTATTATACTGAGAAATATAATGAAGTACAATAGGTGATAAGAGTGATGGCACCTAGTCTTGCTCAAGGAAAGTGAAGAAATACTCTCAAAATATCCAAGAAATGGCTGCTCTCTGAACTGCGTCCCAGCTGCTAGAAAACTGCTGTGTAGCTGCTACTGCTGAAATGAACTGATGATTTGGGGCTGATCCCCTCGCCGGAATGACCTGAAAATCTGGAATCCACCTCTACTCATCAACCGCAGCAAAATCCAGAAATCATATCTGAAATGGCTAACCCCTGAAATCACCCCCTTGGGGAATTACACTGTCCTCCAAGGCTCTGCGCAGAGGCTGAATAGGAACCACTGAAATGCCACCTCAAAACTCCACCAAAATCCTCCCAAAGGCAAAGGCTGATCCTTTTCTCAATCTCCAAGCTCAAAACCCCTGCAAGAAACTCAATCCGGAGCTCCCCTAGAATGGACTGCGTCCTCCCTCTCAAGACTACGCAGTCTCTGAATGCCCAGCTCCACAAGAAAACCCAAACATCAATCCTCCCACAAAATGCTGAAGAAACTACCTTGCCCGAGCAGGCACTCGAAGTCCCCCGGGGCTAAGGGCGAGATCTCCGATCGGAGACACTCAACGCACTAAACAGTGTTGTAGACAGGCTAAATATCCAGCGTGCTCAAGAATTCGAAACGACCAGCTCAATATCATCAACAACGAATGATCAAAATGAGGAGGCTCTCCCCTCTATATAGCATTAGCCCCTCTCAACCCTAGGGCTCACCTCCTTCAACGTTGCCACGTACTCCCTCTTGCTTGCGCAGTCCCTCCATGTGTCTACGTGGGCCCCCTCTCTGCGTGGTCTCTTGGCCCCCTTGGCTCACTTAAGTTACAACGTTGTGCTACTAGGGAGTGAACTTTTATTTCTAAAGTGAGTTATGTCTTCTCTACTCACCTTTTTATTTATGAATAAACTATAGATGGCAAAATTGAGCAAAATCGAATATTCCAATTAGCCATAGCTAATTAGGAATATTACAGTCTCCCCCAGCAAAATGTTGCTTGTCCTCAAGCAACTGAAGTGATGGATGCTACAAAATTTTCTCACTCTCCCAAGTGGCATCCTCATCCGGCAAATTCTTCCACCTCACCAAGAATTCCCGGACTGTCCTGCTCCGTAGCTGCCTCTCCCTAGTATCAATAATAGCCTCTGGCTGCAACACCAAATGCCCCTCATCATCCATGGGTGGTAGCTCATCTGTCACTGTCACCTGCTGCCCCAGTGCCTTCTTCAGGCATGATACATGAAAAATGTTATGAATCTTGCTGCCTTGGGGCAGCTCCAACTCATATGCAACTTGTCCAATCCTGCGTATCACCCTGTATGGCCCGTAAAAGCGGGGCTTGAGCTTTTCAGCTCCCTTCTGCTTCAGTGACGACTGTCGGTATGGCTGTAATCGTAGGTAGACCAAGTCCCCTACCTCAAACTGTCTCTCCACCTGACCCCTGTCAGCATACAGCTTCTGTTGGTTTTGCGCTGTTGCTATATTGTCCTTGAGAGCTCGAAGAATATCCTGACTCTCTTGGATCCAAATCTTGGCTCTTGGAGCCTTGCTAGGACCAAACATCACATCAGCAAAAGATAAGGAATGATACCCATACAAAGCATAGAATGGTGACATACCAATGGACATGTGATGTGTAGTGTTGTAACAGTACTCCCCCAGATGCAACCACTTCAACCATGCTCGCTGCTGCCCACTGACATAGTTACACACATAGCCCTCCAGCCACTTGTTAACTATCTCCGTCTGTCCATCTGTCTGTGGGTGATAACTGGTACTCGGTGTCAACTCCGTCCCCACCAACCGGAAAAGCTCCTACCAAAATCCGCCCATGAAGCCGTTGTCCCTGTCACTGATGATGGTCTTAGGAAGACCATGTAGCTTGAAAACCTCTCTGAAGAACAACTCAGCCACTTGTGCTGTTGTGTAGTGCGCGGATATGGCGAAAAAATGCGCATACTTTGTCAGTCGATCAACGACGACAAAGATACAATCCTTGCCCTGCACCATGGGCAACCCTGTGATGAAGTCCATCGAGATACTCTCCCATTTCCCCTCCGGAATGGGAAGAGGCTGCAATAATCCTGCGGGATGGCTCATCTCCCCCTTGTTCCTCTAGCAAACATCGCACTCCCTGATGTGCTGGAGTACGTCCTCCTTGAGGCCCTTCCATGAGAACCTCTCTCTAATGGCTCTGTAGGTTTTGGTAAACCCCTGATGGCCGGCCAAAGGTGAATCATGTGATGCTTGTAGTATCTTCTTCTTGAGCTGAGATCCCTCATTCAAGAAGATCCGGTCCCTGTAGTAGATGATCTCATCGACCACCCTGTACCTGTCATCCGCCACCTGTCCATCCAGAACCTCACATGCAAATCTGTCCTTGGAGTACTCTACTAAAAGTCGAGCCCTCCAGTCTGTATCCAAGCTCATAAGAGACAACGTGGCTGGTCTACGTGAAAGGGCATCTGCTACCACGTTGTTCTTACCCTTGACATACTCAATGTCAAAGTCATATGCCTGGATCTTACTGATCCACTTCTGCTGCCTCTCCTGTAGCTGCTTCTACTCCAAAAAGAACCTGAGGCTGTTGTGATCAGTCCTCACCCTGAACCTGTTCCCCACCAAATACTGTCGGAATTTGGCCAATGCATGCATAATGGCCAACATCTCCTTGTCGTATATAGAATACAACCTCTCGTGTGGAAGGAGCTTCCGGCTCTCAAAGGCTATAGGGTGACCTCCCTGCATCAATACTGCGCCGATCCCCTCTCCCGACGCATCACACTCCAAAACAAATGGTTGCGTAAAATCCGGCAATGCAAGCACTGGGCAGCTGCTCATCACCTCCTTGAGCCTGTCAAAGGCTCGCTGCGCTGTATCCGACCAACTGAATGCCCCCTTCTTCGTCAAATCTGTAAGGGGTGCAGCAAGCTGTGAGAAACTCCTGACGAACTTCCTGTAATAAGTACAAATGCCAATGAATCCCCGAAGTTCTGTCACGTTCCTCGGCTCCGGCCAATCTCTGATGGCCCTAATCTTCTCCTCGTGGACTCTCACTCCGTCCACCCCTATGATATGTCCCAAGTACAACATCTCCGACAACCCAAACTCACACTTGGAGAGCTTGGCATAGAACTGCTGCTCCTCCAAAATGCGCAACACTGCCTCAATGTGCTGGAGATGCTCCTCCCAAGTCCTGCTGTAAATGAGGATATCATCAAAGAACACCAACACAAACTTCCTCAAGTGACTGCGGAAGATGTGATTCATGCAAGACTGGAATGTCGTTGGTGCGTTGGTTAGCCCGAAGGGCATCACCAAAAACTCAAAGTGCCCATAGTGACACCTGAAGGCGGTCTTGGGAATGTCCTGTTCCCTCACGCGAATCTGATGGTACCCCGATCTCAAATCAATCTTTGAGAAGAACCGGGCTCCTCTCAACTCATCCATCAACTCATCGATCCTAGGTATAGGGTACCTGTTCTTCAGGGTCTTCTTGTTCAGGGCCCTGTAGTCAATACACATCCTCAAAGTGTCGTCCTTCTTCTTCACCAACACCACGGAAGAAGCAAAAGGACTCGTGCTCGACCGAATGTGCCCAAGAGCCAGCAACTCCTGGATGGCCCGCTCAATCTCATCCCAATAGGCTTTGGGATGCCTATAGGGTGTGGCAATCACTGCCTGAATACCCTGCTCCAACTCAATAGTGTGCTCAAACCCCCGATCCGGTGGTCGGCCTGGTGGTATATCCCCGAACACTGTGTCATACCTGTCAAGGATGGCCTGTATATCAGGATGAACGGCCTGACCGGTAGTCCCTGCCTCTGATGCCCACAACTCAACCGCCCACTCTATGTCTCCCTTCCAGAAATCTGCCTCCATCCGGTGAGCCGAAACAGTCTGAGGTGGGTAAGTGTGCATCCCACGGATCTTCTCATGCTTTCTGGTCTTCTTATCATCCCACTCCATCTCCAAGGCCTCCCAATTTGTGGTGACCTTCCCCAGAGTAATCAACCACTGAACACCCAATACCACATTGGTATCCGGTATGTTGACCACGAAAAAGTGGTCGGTCACGGTGTAGGTACCCATCGTCACTGCCAACTCTGGGACATACCGAGCACACTGCATTGTCTGAGCTCCTAGGACTAAAACTGAAAATCGATCGAAGCTCTCAGTCAGTATACCTCTCTGCTCAACCATATGTGCATCAATGAAGTTGTGGGTTGCCCCACTGTCAACCAAAACTGATACTCGCTGACCACGTACTGTCCCCCGTACGCGCAGCTTCAAATACTTAGGAACTCCTCGCAATGCTGCAAGGGTCCCCCCTGTGGGTGCAAAAGCTGCACCTCCTGCCCCTGGAGGTGGTGGTGGCAACTGATCCTGGGTTGTCTGACTATCTCCTGCCTCCACGTCATCCTCCTCATCCTCTTCCTTGTTATTCTCGGAGAAGACCTCAATGAAGTGTGCTTTTCCAACAGCACATCTATGTCCCGGTGCCCACGGCTCCTGACAGGTAAAGCACAACCGCTTCTTCTTCAGCTCCCTCTTGGCATCATCATCCGTCTGTACCCGTCTTGGATTCCCCTTTGGAGGTGGAATCCTCACATCCTTCCCCTTGGGCTGGAAGCCCTGTCTCTGGGGGTAAGGTGTCCGAGTCCTGGGCAATGCATCCTGTAAATCCCGGGTCTTGCTAATAGCATCCTGGAGTGTGGCTGGTCTAGTAGATCTGACTAGACCCCGAAGTGGCTCTGCTAATCCCTCCGCAAACATATAGATCATCTGTGCCACGGATAGATTTGGTACCATCACTGAAACCCTCAAGAAGTCTGTGATGTATGACTCTGGGCTCCCCGGTCCGGCGGAGTTCGTCGCCCGTTGTCTCATAGATTTTCCAGCACCGCGACAACTAGCTTCGATTGGGGTCGGCGACTTTTATCCCCAATCTCTCTCTTTAAGTCAGTTTCCCTTGCAAGCTAAGGGAGGTAGACCCTATTAGAATTGAGGATGAATCCAGAGACAAAGCGAAAAGAGAGATTGGGGATAAAAGTGAGTGCCTCCATTCAGCCATCGTCGCGTGCTCGACAATCTATGCGACAACATTTTTGGCGCCGTTGCTGGGGATAGAGTTTTTCTGTCCTTGGTCTTAGTGACATTTTCTAATCTTCGAATCTTCTTTCGCCATTCATTACCCTGTCAAAAGGGATCACATTTTCTGGCGTCTTTTCATCTCTTCATCTCTTTATCTTTTCATCAACTAATCATTTCATCATTGTATCTTAAGCACCTGGACATTTCGGTTGGCCTTCTTGTTTGGTTGGCGACTCCACTTATTCATCTATTTACTCCCAGACAAGAATCCCCCCCTGATATCCATCTGTTATTCTCGATTATTTCCTTCTGTTTTCAGAATTAGTTTCATGTTCAAGTGGCGACTCCAATTCTTTCATTTCTTACAAGAGTTCCTGCTAAGAAGTTCGCTTCTTGAGGACCTTTTGACTATTCTTGAACACGGATCTATTTCTTAAATTTTAAGCAGGTCATCATGGATGACACCTTTCATGACATGCCGAAAGAGGCCACTTCAAAATTTCCTTTTTTCTCAGGTGGTGATCTAGGCACTGCTCTATTACATCTAAGGACGGTCAACCTTTTTATACATAAATATTGTCGTCCTTCACAATATAATCATGAAGATGTCAAGATACGTGTCTTTGGCTATTCTTTAAAAGGTGATGCTATCGATTGGTTTCGAAATTGTCCTGGAGAGTATTGTTTACAAGACATCATCAATGCTTTTACAGATAAATATATAAAACAAAATGACTCGCCTTGTGTTTCCAATATTATGCAAAATAATGAAATTGATTTTGTAGAAGATTCAACTATCAGCAGGAGTTTTCCAGACAATTCTCAGGACCAATCCACTTGTACCATGACAGCACAAACCCATGATAGTGGTGAAACAAAAACAAATTGTCAAATCAGTCTCGACAACGATAAGCATCTTGTTAGCGAATTGATTCAGATGGTTAAAGACATACAGCTAAATCAAGCTCAGGTAATCAAGAATATGGAGGCCAACCAGGCTCAAATCATTAAGAATATGGAACTTAATCAAGAAAAAATAATAGCGGATCACGCCAGGGAAATTGGTTCTATACAGAGCAAGTTATTGGCCTTAGAAGAAAAACATATCAAGGAAATGACGATCATGGAAACAAATCATGAGAAAGAAATGAACTGTATGCAAAATATCTTCATGGCCATGAAAGCAGATAATGATGAAGCAACAAAAAACATGGAACACAAATTGTTCACAATTGAGGAAAGTCATGCACAGGAAATAAATGTCATGGAAAACAAATTAAAGATGATGGAAGTTAATCATTCTAATCAGATGTCTGATATTCAAAAGAAGTTGGAAAAAATGGAAAGATCACACATGCATAATTTCCAACCCAAGACAGATTATAGGCCTCCCAGTTTGCTGAAGCAATTTCCATCTCATCACACGGAGGTCACTTTGCCCATTAAGGAAGATTTAACTATGGCTACAAAGGACGTTGAGAAAGACCAAGCTTATGTGTCACCTTTAACAAAGTATATTCAGAGTAATATTGGTCACATTCCAGGCTCATCAGATGTTTTATACAAGCATTTTCAAGATAAGGACAAGAAATCTACAGGGGTCTCATCGCTGACATCACAGCCCCCTCAGAAGAAGAGAAAAAAGCAAAAAAGAAGAAGCAAGCGGTTTGATTCGTCTGATGGTCGAGAGCAGCTTGACATTCGAACAGGACAAAGTCCTACAATTAGCAAGATTGGACATGGCACATCTGAAAAACAGCCTATAGACTTGCCTGAAAGCAGGCAAATGCTTAGCATGCACTATATTGAGCACATCTGATGCCACAGGGCATCCTTTGTATTGTCTCTAACCTTACACCTTGTTATTTCAGCATTTCATTTTGCAGTTAGAGTAGATTTACTTTTCATGTTAAGTAGAATGATAGAAGAGCTTCTATTTTTCATGTGCTTAATGTTATATGATGATATTTGGATGGACGCTACTTGTGTAATCTTGTGTGTTGCTTGGATGCAGATTCTGGATTCTCACATTCCTTCAATGAAGCAACGTGTCCCCAAGTAGAGCCAGATGTTGACCACACTTTGTCAACTACCCCATAGCAGTACACCCCCATTTTTTCAAATGGGATTCGTCATGTTCGACGTGGTCGCGCCATTCAGATTCCATCATCAGTCGACAATTTTTATAAATGATGTAAACCCATTCTGCATGTAATGATGTAAATGATCTAAGTAAGACCGTCAATGTATGTAACAACCTAGGTAAGCCTAGTATGTTGTTGATGATTTCTATCCTAGGAGGTTTTTTGTCTCACTGATTCACGAAAGTGATCGGCAGAGTTTTTCCCTCCAGCCTCACCCCAAAGCTAGGGTGGATTTTGTCATCAGCATGCTAAGTGAGTCCTAGTGTTTTCTATCGAGTCCTTGTAAAAGTAGTTTGAGCTACTTGGTCTACTAGATCATATTTTGAGTCGCAGAATTGGGTATTTATTTGAGGGTCTATACGAATGGGTATTCCCCCTTCATGTATGTAAATGTTTTATCTCATGTATAGAGGGTTGGAAAAATAATTAAAATCCCCTCTCAGTCAATTAATTAAATTTTCTATTTTCTGGTCAATTAATTTAAAAAATCTTAAACCAGAAATTTAATTAATTTAGGGTCCTAAGTTAGGATTAAATCTTTAAAGGCAAAATTTGTGGGTCCTTGGAAAATGATTTTGAAAGCCCCAGGCCAAGGGAATATTGAGAATTTTAAGAAATTTTGGACCCTTGGGCCTTGGTGGTTAAGTCAAAATCAAAATTTTGGGGTAATTAACTCAAAAATAATATTTTTGAATTAATTAAAATTGAATTAAATGATAAATTCATTTTTTCCCCAAAATTTTAATTTCAACGCTTTGGATTAAAAGATAATTAAATCTTTTGGACGGTTGAGATTATTTTGACGAGGATCATCCAAACTAGCCGTTAGAGATTTTGTCCTATAAATTTAGAGGTCTTTGTCATTCTTGAGTCATCCGATCTCAGGATCGTGCACTTGTTCTTAGAAGCTCTTGTAAATTTTTGAGGAATAAAGCATAAAGACTTTGGGGTTACAAATTTTGATGTTCCTTCTCGGATCTATGTGGTGAATTGTCTCTAAACTCTGCTACTTTGTTTCTTGCATTTTATGGTTGATGGCCTTCATGGATTAATCTGCATACAGGTATCTTGTGCAGTGTTCTGGGTTTATAAAATAACATTCTGATTTTTCTAGAAAGGTCTCATGTTGTTTTCTTAAATCTCTATCGATCTAAGGTTCAGATCCAAGTGTGCAGGGAAATTTTTTTTTAAGATTGAAAGTCTAGGGAAGTCTTCGATTGGACCAGCCGACTTTCAATAAACATAAATCTGAAAAGCTCATTATTTGTTAAATTCCAAGTCTATCTTACGAAATTGGTGGTTTTGCAGGATTTTCTGAGGTTTGTGCCTCTCCCAAACATTTTAAATCCTTGAAAATTGTTCTAAAATGGATTCAAATCTGACCATGAGGATTTTAAATCTGTAAACTATTTGTAAATTTGTAAATTTTTTTTTTTATGACTGTAAGGGTTTAATCGTTTCTTGGTGTGTATTTTCAGATTTGCTTGGTTCCTTGCAGATTCAGGGTTCAAATCGTAATTTTTTTTTAAAGATCTGAGGCAGATCTAGCCTCCAAAGGCCAGATCTGGCCTCGAATTACAACTGTGGACGAATCTGGATATTATTTGGATTTTGAGGAGAATATAAATCTGAGTTTGCAATTTGAGGGGAGATATTTTAAATGCACTGGGTTTAATCACTGGTTCTGTGCACTGTCAAGGACTTGTACCTTCCTCTGTTTTCATTATTCATCTGCATTGAACGCCTCCATTATCATATTGCCCTCCCTTTTCACTACTTTTTCAAACCCTCACTCTCTGCGGCAGTCTCCTTATGGTCTGGCCTGCATTATTTTTTCTCTTCTGTCCTATCCGCTTTACCGATCCTCTACCCTCAATATCGAATCCTCTACACTCTGCCGTGCCCATATTCTATGCTCTCCTCCTCCAAACGCTGAACAAAATTGCATTTTTTTTTATCCCTCACTGCAGTCATTGCTCATCCCTGCCGTCGAATTACTTGGCCATTGATTGCAGCCTTGAACACGTCCTCCATCGATTTTCCATGCTGCCTCAACTTGCTTTCTCCTCCAGCACTGCCTTGTCCTCGAGCTACATCTCTTTTTGTCCGCCGTCAGCATCTCTCCCCATCGTCCTCAAAGTCTCGTCCCTCCTCACCTCCGATCTTCTGCAACCTGCAAACACAAAGTCATAAAAGCCCGCATTCGATTTCTCTGGTGCGATTTCCTCACGCGTCGACCTCCCTCACGCCGTCGAATTTCTTCATTGCCGTCCAACCTGCAACTGCCAAACAAATAAAACGACAAACGCACCATATATCGATCACATTTATTTGATTTTTTTTATTTTTGTATAGTTTTAACACTATCAGATTTTAGATTTTATTGAGTCGGTTTTCTTTTTTGCTTGATTTTAGTTAACCGTAGTGTTAGATTTATTTCATTTTCGAATTTGTTAGTTGTAGATTTTAAATTTTATTGTTATCTTTAGATTTTAATTTTAGTGTTAGGTTTTTTTTTTTTTTTTTTTTAAAGTGATTTTTTTACTTAGCTTTTAGTTCTAATTTGGTTAGATTTTGATTTTATTGATTAGATTAGTTTCTTTTAAATTTTAATTTAGTTTGATTTTAGATTCTAGTTTAGCTTAGTTTAAGATTTAGATTAGAACTTTTATTTCGTTTTATATTTTTTAGATCTTGATTTAGATTCAAAAAATAATAAAAAAATATAAAAATATAAAAATCCTAAAAATCTAAAAAATACAAAAATATATAAAAAAAATTTCAAATTTTCTATAGTCAAATGCGCTAAAATTTTTCTATCTAAAGTTTGACTGTGGATCATTTTAATTTTCGAACTGGGTTATATTGGAATATCTTAATTTCAGAATATTTTCAAGCATCCGACATTCCCGGAGGTTATTGTTGTTCATGGTATTGGCATTTTTAAATTAAATATCATTGTGATCAATCGTGTTTTAATAAGCGGCAGAGTTAATGGTCACTTGTTTATAATTGCATAACGGGATTTTGTTTGACTCCATAAGAAGACATGATCTGGTTATCACGAGGCATAACGGAGACAAACATATAACCATAAATACAGAGATGTAGCGGAAATAACACTTCATTTATTTAATATCAAAGAACTGAAATTTGCTTACAGACAGAATGGAAATAAAACTAGCTACGGCACTGGTAGCTATCTCTGAGAAGAGATGTGGCGGCTACAGGCCTCTGAACTGAGTTACAATGAGGCTCGAGGGCCTATTTATTATTGAGAAACAATGGAGAACTCTAAACATTCAAAAACCTAACCCTAGGAGATGAAGCGCCAAAACTATGGGCCCCGATTGGGTAAATTGGTGTTTCAACTTCCCAAGGACGCAACTTTGGCATACTATCTCCGTTTGATGCACATGGTACATCATTAGAAAGTTCTATCCGAAGACTACAACTTTCACCACAAATATTCATTCCAAAATTAAATGATATTTGATGGAGGAGCGATGCCCAAAAAACGTCGTTTAGGGCCTCAAAACGGCTCCGGAAGTTCAGGACCCGAAAAACTGCTAAAAATAGTAAGTTATTACCGTGAAAATTGAAAGAGGCAATGGTGACCCCAAGTGGAATAGGTGGGTGGCCACCAATATCCACGAATCACCTAGTCTTAAACGTGAAATCTAATTTAGATCTGTGGAATCTCGTTCATTTTATCAAGTATTTGATGTCTTAGCTGTGTCTCCTGGATTCTTCATCCTCATTTCTAAAAGGGTCTACCTCCCTTAGCTTGCGAGGAGACAGCTTAAATAGAGAGATTGGGGATAAAGGTGACAACCTCCAATCTGAGCCGTTGTCGCGGTACCTGGACAATCTTTGCGACAACAAGCTCAATAATCTTGTTCCCGAATCTTCAGGTCAAATCTCTCGATCAGCCTCTGGTGAACTCGGCATAAGTCGTCACTGTAGAATGTCCGAGTGTAACCATCCCATGAAACCACTAGTCCTGGGCCTCACCATCCAAGTGTAATGTCGCCACCTTGATGGCCTCCGTCTCCGACATTTGGTTAAGCTGGAAATAGATGTCCAGCTTCTCCACCCAAGACTTCGTCGAACTATTTGATGAACCATCAAACGTAGGCAAGTGGAATCTGCTAGCTGTGCGGTGGGTATCTCCGTCATGATAATGCCGGTGCCCTCTATGATGGTCGCGGGGTCTACTGTCCTGCTGAAGCTGAACAAAATCTCTGAATGAGAGAGCATCCCTGAACTCCTGCCCATAGGCCTGATACTCTGCAAAATAATCACCCATATGTCCGGGCTCTGCCTCCTGCTGGGCTCCTGCCCCTGTGTCTGCTCCCAATAAAGTGGGCATGGTAGAGCGTGCAGGTGCATGTGAAGCCATCTGCTGAGTAGTATCACGCTGAATAGCACCATGCTCCGGCAAATGGTGGGATGTACCCGATCCCTCTCCTACCTGGAAAACCCGTTGGGTCTCACGCTGTCTAGCCTCCACAGCGGTGAATCTCTGACCCATCACCTCAATCTGTCTCGCTAGATCCTGCACTGATTTGAGGAGTGCCTCCCCAAACTGTTTTGCCTCACTATCATCTACCATCGACTCTCTCTGCTCTGAATCTAGCACAGGCTCCTCTTGCTCTGCGTTTGTCACAGGCTCCTCCTGTTCTGTGTCCACCACCCGAACACAGTCTCCCTCTCCGTAGGTGCTCTCCAACCTACGCTCACGATCTCTGTATTTTCTGCCTCTGTAACAAATGTAGGGCCTTTTCCTCGGTGTCATAGACAACTAGCTCCATAGGCTGAGCCAGAACTATGCTCCGATACCACTGTAATATCCCGTTTTGGGGATATCTCTAAAACACAAGCAAACTCCAACCAGAGATGGACTGGGAGGGCGTTTACCAGATATTTCACCTCTGAGAAGAGGGTGAGATCTGGAGGCTACCTGGCCCTTTCCAGACTCTGTCTAAGAGTATGAGATAAACACACCAAGTGGTATAGAACTAGAATGCTCGAAAATACATAAAGATAATAGTAAAGCAAATATACCATAGCATAGATAGAATGTACGACAAATCATCCAGAAATATAGAGAGAGAATGCTAAGCCATTTTATTATACTGAGAAATATAATGAAGTACAATAGGTGATCAGAGTGATGGCACCTAGACTTGCTCAAGGCAAGTGAAGAAATACTCTCAGAATATCCAAGAAATGGCTGCTCTCTGAACTGCGTCCCAGCTGCGGGAAAACTGCCGTGTAGCTGCTACTGCTGAAATGAACTGATGACTTGGGGCTGATCCCCTCGCCGGAATGAGCTGAAAATCTGGAATCCACCTCTACTCATCAACCATAGCAAAACCCAGAAATCATATCTGAAATGGCTGACCCCCGAAAATCACCCCCTTGGGGAATTACGCTGTCCTCCAAGGCTCTGCGCAGAGGCTGAATAGAAACCACTGAAATGCAGCCTCAAACTCCACCAAAATCCTCCCAAAGGCAAAGGCTGATCCTTTGCTCAATCTCCAAGCTCAAAACCCCTGCAAGAAACTCAATCCGGAGCTCCCCTAGAATGGACTGCGTCCTCCCTCTCAAGACTGCGCAGTCTCTGAATGCCCAGCTCCACAAGAAAACCCAAACATCAATCCTCCCACAAAATGCTGAAGAAACTACCTTGCCTAAGCAGGCACTCAAAGTCCCCCGAGACTAAGGGCGAAATCTCCGATCGAGACACTCAACGCACTAAACAGTGCTGCAGACAGGCTAAACAGCTAGCGTGCTCAAGAAGTCAAAACAACCAGCTCAATATCATCAACAACGAATGATCAAAATGAGGAGGCTCTCCCGTCTATATAGCGTTAGCCCCTCTTAACCCTAAGGCTCACCTCCTCCAACGTTGCCACGTGCTCCCTCTTGGCCTGCGCAGTCCCTCCATGTGTCTACGTGGGCCCCCTCTCTGCGTGGTCTCTTGGCCCCCTTGGCTCACTTAAGTTACAACGTTGTGCTACTAAGGAGTGAACTTTTATTTCTAAAGTGAGTTATGTCTTCTATTCCTCGGGAAGGTTAGTAAGGAAGGTTTCAGAGCTGTATTGCGTATTTTGGCATCAGGCCAAGCATCTCCCATTATCAGCAGCACAGTCCCTTCACTAGACTATGTTATTTCAGTGAATACCTACAGTAAGGGTTTGCACCATCATCTTAGAGGGAGAGATTTTCAGTGCTAGGATCAACCTTGCACTCGGGAGGTCCATTGGAGGAGGTTTGCTTCAGTTGTACATCTTTTTCAGCCATATCCATGTTGTTCTAGTTTTGTGTTGTAGTTGCTACCCTGCAACTCCGGCATTTCTGCAGAATTGCCATTTTCACATGTATTGTAGCCAATCCTTTTAAGGATTGTTGTATTAGTGTTTTCAGGGGTTGAGAGCTTGCTCCCCCACCTTTCTTGAGCTGATATTTCTATATCATTGTATTTTCATTTTATATGTTGTAGTGTCTCCTATAGACTGCGTTGTTATAGCCATGACTTCCTTCATGTAGCAGTATTTTCCACCTATCAGGTATATGTTCTATTGAAAGGGGCATTGCCTTACTTGAGTGATTGTTTCCTCAAGCATTTGTATACATTATTGCTGCTATAACCTAATATGATGGCTATTTGTATCTTCAAGTGTTCTTGGCTATAGAATAACGCTCTTGTTCCATTGTATTGCTCATACATTGTTGTAGTCCCTCATCTGGCACTTTCTTGAAGACAACTAGGTGTGGGAGATCTGTTTAACCCACCTAGAAGGATTTCTTTGGAGCCTCCTCTTGGATTCAGGACTTAGACACATTGTTCTAAGGGATCCAGGTCCTGGTTTCAATTCCTGTAGCAGCCATTACTGGAAAATGCGTTTTCCAGTCATGCCTTGCTAGCTGTTCCAGATTTGGAACATTACAGGGGCAAATACTTGAAGTGGATTGTTATCCTCCAAGATTTTGATTTGGAGTTCACTACCTCCAAGTCAAAGAAGTCATTGGTCTTCGCCGATTTGATCTACTCTCTCCCTTCTGATTCTGCTCCATCTGGTTCTGAGGAACGCATTCCGAATGACAAGCTTTTTCTTATTATCACCCTCGATCCTTGGTATGGTGATATCATCGTATATCTTCAGACTTCCACCTTCTGATCTGAGTTGAAGAAGGATGCTCATCGACGCATCCGCCATTATTCACAACCTTATCGCAGAGTCGGAGATACTCTCTACCGTATCGGAGATGATTCTATTCTTCGTCGGTGTTTGACTCTCAAGGAGGCTGAAAATTTCCTGAATGATTTCCACAGTAGCACTTGTGGCGGTCACATGTCTGGATATGCTACTGCACAGAAGATTCTTCATGTTGGGTATTTTTGGCCCACCATTTTTAAAGACTGCATTGGTGTTGTCTGTAAGTGCCATGATTGCCAGATTTATGAGTGCAAGATGCGTGCGCCACCCTCACATCTTCATCCTGTCATTACCGTTGGTTCCTTTGTGAAGTGGGACATCGATTTTATGATGTGTAACCCTTACTCGATCAGGGGGCATGCTTATATTATTGTAGCCGTGGATTACTTCACCAAATGGGCCGAAGCAATGCCTACACTTCTAGCTGACGGTAACACAACCACACAATTTCTATTCAATCATGTCATTACTAGGTTCGGTGTCCCTCAAGTCATTGTTACCGATCATGGTTCTCATTTTCGTCATTACATGATGGCTGAGTTGACTTCTAAGTTGGGTCTGCGTCACAATAGCTCAATGTCGTACTACCCTCGGGCCAATGGCCAGGTTGAAGCCATGAACAAAGTTCTCGTCACTATGCTTCAACGTACAATTGGGATGCACAAGTCAAACAGGCATCTTATGTTGTTTTCAGCTCTCTGGGCTTACTTAACCTCAGTGAAGGATGCAACCGGATTCACTCCTTTCTAGCTTGTTTATGGTCTGGAAGCTACCCTTCTGATTGAATGTGAAATACCTTCTCTCAAGATAGCTATTGAATTCCTGCCTAATACTTCACCGGAAGAAGAGCATCTTCTATATTTAGAGAGGCTTGATGAAACTCGCTACTTTGTTGCTCTTGTCATAGAAGCACAAAAAAAGCGGGTCAAAGCTCATTTTGAACAGGCGGTTTCCCCTCGTTCCTTTATTGAAGGAGACCTCATCCTCCTGTATGACCAAGCTCACGATAAGCTGGGGGCAGGCAAATTCCAACCCATGTGGCATGGGCCCTACATCGTTAAGCACGTTTTGCAGAATGGGGCTTATGAGCTTATTGATTATCAAGGTTATCATCTGGATCATCCCAGAAATGGGCTGTATCTCAAAAAATATTATGCATGAATTTCTCGTGCATGTTTCTTCTGTACATAGGTGTTTTTTCATTTTTGTACATTTTTTGGCTTGGTGTGCTTTGCCAGTGTCTTCCTGCTTATTGGGTCGTTGCATATTGTGCAGATGCCTATTACTCTTTATGTTGGTTTCGTGGATGGTGCCTCCCGCAGTGCCCGAAATCTGTCTTCCGCAGCCTGGGTGATTTATAATCCTATTGATGAGTTAATAGACCTACAGGGTATTTTTCTAGGACGTACTACAAACAATGTCGCTGAATATAGTGCTGTCATTGAACTCTTAACTGAGGCCATTGCTCTTGATATTCGTGCATTAATTGTTAACCTAGATTCTTAGCTGCTTGTTCTTTATCTTAATGGGCATTATTTTGTTAGACATTCTCAAATCTTAAGGTTGTATTTGCGTGTTCGTTTACTAGAAAGACATTTTGATTACATCATATATCAACATATTCCTAGACGAATGAATGCATTAACTGATACAGTAGTTAATATTGTATTAGATAGACATTTGCGTGATTTGTAAAACATCATCATCACATGACAAGATTCATAACAGGAATATATATATATATATATATATATATATATATATATATATTGAGTGTTTGCATCCATGTGCATATATATATATATCGAGTGTTTGCATCCACGTGCATCATAAGTTCAAAAAATATGTATGTTTTGGTTACATCCTGAGACATCATTTCTCTCAAAAAATACGCCGAAATAAAATGCCTAGGTGTCTAGTCGGCGTGATGCTCCTGATAACATGTCACTGCCCGTACGAGCTGCCTCAATAAGTAGTGAACACGGTTCGACACCCCTGCAGTGTGTCTCTAGTATGCGCGTGGAACATCGTCAAATCTCGCGTAGTCTGGGATTCTGCTGGTAAGTCCCTCCAGGTTGAGCATGATTTCCTCCTCCTTGCTTCCCTCACCATGAGGGGCCACATCGAAATCACGAGGAATTCGCCGTGCTATTGGAGACATTCCTGTAGGTCTTTCTGGGCCGACATCTATAAATACATGCATCAACATCAGAATATGCATAACAAAGAAAATCATAATACTCGTTAAAATAAAAAAGTATTACCAAATGCTTCATCCCAATCCTCTCCTGCTGGGAGTGGGAGATCAGCATCACTAGTAAAGTTCGTGCCAGAATAGGGCCAGTCCTCCACGACAATCAGCTGTCGGCGGAGCCACTCGAAGAACTCCGGTCTCCAAGACATCTGTTGAACGCCTCCTGATCTTGGCATCAAAGCGGCCCAACGGACTATTCGTGGCTCTTGGGATGGTGGTGTAGGAACTATCACTTCCTGACGTTGGAAAATTGGTAACCGTTCCAGAATGAATGGTACCGATATGGACCCATAGCCGAACTGTTTCAGCTTACCATTCTTGCATTTTGTCAATTGGCGTTTCATGTTGATCGTTACTGCCTCTACCTAGTTGTAGAGAGTTGGTGCCATGCAATCTACTGCAAGAAGTAACTGTGTTTTTGTGGCCTCATGCAGAGCCTAAACTCCCGTAGCTCGTGTGATGGTGTGCAGCACTACTTTCAGTGCCAGATCCGGGATGGTTTGGATATCCACCTTCTCGCTTTTGTATCCTTTCCTCGCCCCTCGACACACTCTGTCGATAACCATGCTCATGTTTTCCATAGTGGGCCGGGTATCTGTTAGGATTGGTACTACCCCCTCCATGAAAATTCGATTATGAAGTAAACATCTGAGACGTCAATCTCTAACTCCTGGTCATGAATTATGAACCTTTCTCGGTCAATGTCCCAAACACTGATCAAGTATTGTAGTAATTCCAGTTGAGCTCTGAGACATGATGCCATAAAAAATTTCTTGAGCTTGCAGTCCCTGAGAACATCCATGCATCTCACATTGCCTAAAGCTAGCTCATCTTCTTTACTGTGTTCTCTTTCCTTCCATTCGATCGCCATTTTTCTCTTTCACACCTGCAAAAACATCATTGGGGTCATCATTAGTCAAATCATTTTGCTATTTGAGTATTTAAAACAGGCTTATTGTTTGAATTTACATGCTAAACTCGTGGCCGTGGTTGGCGCGCCTCGGTGTAGATTCAAGGCTGGTTGGCGCGAGTCCGTGCCCGATACTCGCACCGACCGCCACACCCTAGTTTTTACAAAAACCGCTCCACAGATCTCCAAATAGGGTTGCAGGCAATGAAAATTGTATCAAAATGCAGGCAAGGATGTGAGCTCTTACCTAGAACAGACGAATTTGCGATTGGCCTTCTAGATTGTCCGCTGTCAGCTCTGCAAAATCACAGTGAAAAAAGGGTAAAAATGTGCTCACAAGAGGTAAAAGTGAAAAGTAATTTATTTTTACTATTTTTGGCATTTTATAAACTTTTCAGAACCCTAATTAGGTTTTTGAGCATATTTTTCGATTATTTTGATATTTATCTCGAAAAATGGGTTTTACGTGTTTTTCTTGTGCAGCAACAAGTCCTCAACGTGAAGGTGATGAAGTAACGAGTTGTATTTATACTTTTTCGGACTCAGTAAAAACATGAAAAGTCACCCCTAGAGTCATCTTTCAGCTCTTTTTTGACTCTCGAAAATTGAAAAGATTGTTAAAGGCTGCGAAACGATATCTAGCCAGTATACGTTTACCCTTTTTTCAGGCTGGGATAGATTATTTACGAAAAAGGAATACCTTAGTGTATCGCGACTAAGAGGTTCTCTCAGACATAGTTTTCTACCTTTTCGGATCTGTGAGACTACCTACGAAAAGGGACTCCTGGAGTTTTCTTTTCCGCTTCTTTTCAAACTCTCTAAACATGAAAACATGTCGAGTTCTTCCTTTGTCAGACTCATTAAACCTACATGACATTGGAAATCGTCACCATAACGTAACTGAGTTCCCACTTCCTAGGGCTCGTAAAACGTATTAGGATGGGTTTGTCCGAAGGACAAACTTATATGACAAGCATATGCTATCCCATTCAATCTTGTTTCCAAAAATAATTGGGGTACTCGCCAACAATTGTGGGGGAATATGGAACCAGTGCTCAGTCTTGTCGGCAGTATGTCGCTCTTGAACATGACACTCATCTGCATTCGTGTTGGGTTGGGGACATCCCATTTCATCATTTTTTGCCTCCATGGGTTTGTGTAATCTGTTTTGACCTCTCATTTGCTCTTTGCCACATCATCATGACCTTAGATGTCGTGATGTCAAATACTACCAATTCCCGAGTTGTATTGCCGATATGTTCACGAGAAGTTTTCTTTTGCATTTTTCAACCTCTGATCCTCTGTTTGGTCGTGATTCACTATCATCTTATTCCTCTATCTCATGTCGATGATGTGGGAAACATTATGGCCCTCTTTTGACCAGGTCACTTCCTGTTGACTTCATCTCATTATCCAGAAAGTTGATCTAGAGACTTCCTTTTGGTACCTTGGAGCTTGCATGCCTCAATGGCAAGTTCTTCGTGTTCGACGACAGTTCCTCATCATTGGCCTTCGACGCCAGCTCACTGTTCACATTCTGTGGATTGTACTAGTTGTACCTTGAGAACCGTTGTCATTATTGGTGGTTTCACTCGTGCTTGTTAACAGCTTTCATCATTGCCTGGTAATCAGATGACTTTCTTGCATGTTTGACTTCAGCTCACACATTCGCATGCTTGAATTTGTACTTGTTCGGGTCGAGATGGAGTGCAAGACCCTGGGTTTTTTCTGATAAAATCCAGGCTGCAAGATCGTTTTGGTTTATCATGACTATATGCATGACTCTTTTGATTGGATGGTTGCGACCATACCTGAGTCTATTTATTGATCCTTCTTGCTGGATGGCTGCGTCCATACTTCAGGTCTCATTTTTATATGTACACTATTATGGATGGCTGCGCCCATGCCACATGTTCATGTATCAGAGATATCAATTGTACTTGTAGTTGCAGGTCTTTCGATGGCTGTGATTAGTTTGAACACGTTCTCGTAGAGCATTTCACTCCTCCCTCTCTCTCGAACCTCATACTTTAGGGGGCATCTGTTACACAGTATTTTATCACCGTCCCTGCAATTCCCATCCCGCACATTGGAGGACCATTCCTGTGACTTCTGTGTATTGTCATACCTTGCAAAAAGTGTCATTGCATCCCTTGGCATGAAAAGAACATTTTCTCTGTTGACTATTCCTGGAGCAGATTCTCAAAAACATATGATTTTGGGTCGGCGCTAGCAGGCAGTTATGGCCTCGCGCCCATACAGAAATTCGCACTAGGCCTCGCGCCCATTGGCGCTCTGTCTCAGTGCACTGCCCGCACCGAGCTGTTTTTGGAAATTTTTTAAAAATAGAAGCAAAGTTTCCATTCCCAACCACTTCGTGAGCAGAGTCAGCATGGGTTGTTCGACTGAATAACGTCGAGGACCTTCCTTTGGCTTCTTGTTTCCTACTTTTGAGCAGCTCCCCAAAGGATAAGGTCTCCCTTCCACCTTATGAGGGATCCCAAACCACCTCCTCCTCTCCTATAAATACATCTCTCTCACATAGATGCAGCTAGTTGAAATGGTTGAATAGCTTACAGTCCTTACTATAGCTAAATAGCTGGTGTGAGATAGATCAGAGAGAGACCCATTGTCAAGAGAGAGCCTCGGCTTATTGCCTCGCCAAGTCTAATTCCTCGATGAATGCTTGAGATGCGTTTTACTAGACCCGCTGAAAGACGCTGCGATGTCAAGGCTTATTTGGTTGTAAATTCTTTCTCTCTCCTTCTTAATACATGATTGATGTTTTGGTTCCCGCTTTGCATTTGATATATTTAATCTTGTGCAATGTGTTTAGTTCTCCTTGACCAATTAAATAGTTATGAATGCAAGTTTGTTTTTGTATGCTGCTAACATTCTCTGATCCCTGTGCAGGCACTTGAGTATTACCGTTGAAGGACCGCGACGTGTCAGGACGAAGATAAAGAAACTGCTGCCACAGCTATGACAACTGCATTGGAACAAAGGTAGGACATCTATCCCGACTCAGTGTCATTCATAAACTAGGAATCTAAGGTCAGTATGTCCGCTTGCTGCTAGACCCACCCTAGGGCTAGAGGGATCACCTCTATCCGCAGAGGGGATTTACTTGCACAACACCGCATCTAATTTTGAATTCACCTTAGGAAATTCGAATTCCCTTGCTTGAGTGCGTATTTTATGTGGGTGAGTGGCCCCCACATTCCACTAACACCCAAATAAACGCACTTCTCCTAAGTTCCCTTCACCAAAATTGCCTTAGGCTACTATTAATCAAAATTGCCAAAAATTGTTCCTCAAACATTAGGAAAATAATTAGGAAGGGACATTACAAGAACACATGTTAGAAGATGGGAAATCCAACCTAAAAGGTATGTTTTTCATTATGCAATTAGTTTCTTATGCTTGTTTTTAATTTGGGAATTTTGGGCATGGATCTTTGGGTGTCATGGAAGAAGGGAGGGCTTTGGTCATGGTTTTATTCCCTCACCTTAAAATTGGGGGTTAATCCTCAATCCTAGTCCTGTGGGATATCCCCTATTAGCATATGGATTTAGGATGGGCACTATTTGGGAAACCCTGACTTTGATAGTCTTGTCCCATTGTTCCATACCATATTTATCACCTCCCTCTGCACACTATGAGCCCTATTCACTATTTCCATTCTCTAGGTCCACAAGGCACTAGCACACCCTCGTGTTAATTTTTACCACTACTCTGTGTTGATTCATTTACTTTAGCCCAATTCAATCTTTCAATTATCAATCTTTTAAATAACAAGTAATATTTGCAATCATCCATAGTAATAGAAAATAAAATAGTAAATGTAAT